>VZTU01002685.1:446470-558970 GCA_013400835.1 Zapornia atra | reverse complement strand
CAGCAAGCTCTTTTAGCAGCCCATGAAACCTCACTGATGGCCTGGGAGAGATGTTTGCACCTGCTACAACACAGAATTATTTCTGGATTTTCAACCCCTTTTTCATTCATCTGTGGCAATATCCTGGCATTGTGTTTCTGTGTAGAAGCAAGAAAAACAATGGTGAACTCTCACTTGAACCTCTCTAGGATCCTTTCCTAATCAGCTATCCTAAATGCAGAAAAACCCGATCTAGCTACAAAAGGGACAGGTTGCAGCAAAAAAACCCCTCACAAAACAACAAAATACAGCCCAGCTTCTAAAATAAACTCAATCTAAGTTAGGCCTGGCTCAAATGTACCTCCAGGCCTGGCTCAGAGCTTTTAATCTGGATGGAAGTGAGTGAGGATGAAGCCTGAATAAGATACAGACTGGCTGTGCTACACAGATGCCTCATGAATGTCACCTTGCTCAGGGCAAGTTCTCACATGCAGGACCCCAAGGGTAAAACAGACACTACGTGATGACTGTAGGGAACTACTAAGATTAAGACAATTAAAACAACAGGAACAAAACAAACATAATGGGACACAAACTGACAGCAACTGTTCTGAAGAAACACCATCGGATGGAAAACCAAGCATTCCTCCTTTGCCATTAGGCCCGTAAGAAATTTGTTCTACATGCAGTTGTGATTTAAAAATAGGGAACAGAAAGAAATGTTAGGAAATTTTGGAATCATGCCTAGCAGAGGGATGTTCGGTGCTGCAAAATTAAAATGATTGATGCAATTTTCTTTTCTTGTTGCTTATTTTCCTTATAAGTATGATAAATGGCTCCTTCACATGCCAACAGTTACAAGACAGGTAGGATGGTCCTGTTTGTTTCCTTTTGTAGTATCAAAATTAGGATACAAGATTGATGTTTAAATAATTAAATAAAGAGAATCAGCCCTGTATCCTAATTTCCATATTTGCAAGACAGAAAACAAACACTGGAGAGAGCACAATAGAAAACATCTCAAAGCTGTGAGAATATATCTACCTTCATTTGGAGGGCCCCAAATCATTTCAGAGCCTGAACCACACTGGGTGCAAGCATTGCGTACCAGACCACGTGCGCTGCATTCATGAGCTCCTTTAAAGTGCCTCCAGCAATTGCTGATATGGGAAGTGCTGAATTCAATTTGAGCTGACTTAATAAATGAGGTAATCAAAATCATTGGGCCTCATCCACTACCGGTTGATACATCTTTGATTGTTTGGGCTGGCTTTGGCCAGAGCTATGTGACCAAAGGCATCAGCGAATGCTCAGCTGGTTTCTAGTAATCCAGAGACCATGAATTAGAGGTCCCTGTGTTGAGTTATATTAGCAAGCATGTCTAAGGCCACACATATGACTTTGGTCAAAATATTTTGATCAAAATATCTTTAATAACTGAATTGGACCACTGAACCTTAAAGCTATGGCTTCTGAGGTCTTGGTCCCACTAAAACCTTATGACTCATATTCCTTCTGACTGTAATGTGAGGAACTTGAATGGCTGCTGCCAAAAGGAACCGCACCTCTCCATGACTCCGATCACTGCTGCAGTAATGCTGCTCCGAGCAGGTCGGTTTGCATGACACACTTCGCAGGGGGCAGCTCATGGCCAGGAGTAAGGCTGTGTGAGGGGCCCAAGCTCTGCTATTAACTCAGAGCTGGGTCTGTACTTTGTAAGGGTCCTCCTCCTTAAAGGAAGGTCTCTGAAGGTATTTCTTATGATGGTAGGCAAAGGCATGTGGCAGTTGCAGGTCTGGACTCAGAAATGTAGGATTTGTGCTCCTTTGGACTTGCCATAAATTTGGCACTTGCCAGGATCTGAACTGACTTAGGGCACACCTTTTGCAGGGATCTCTCAAAGCTGGCTTCCTACCTCTCCCAAACAACATTTCATTTTAGGAAATACCAAAATGCTTTCCCCATGAGAACTCCCTCTGCAAGCATGGGTCCAAGCCACGGTAATACCATACTCTGCAAAGCTGTGCGGTTCACATGGCACAGGATGAACGTCCCATCGGGATAATGCTCTGTGAAACCAATGGTTACACCACAGCAGGTCCCCTGCCATCATCTAATACAGCAGACATTCATAGCAAGTGGATCAGCCAGGATCCAGTTTCCAAACGCAGGGCTTGAATAATCAGATGTTCCCATTGCTGCCCAATGGGACCTGGGCATTTTACTTCCCTGCACACCATGCTGAGTTTACACATCCTTTTCCCTCCATCTCTCCCACCTCCATGCCCAAAGCTTTTGTGATTAACATGGCAATGGAGATTGAACCGTGTGCATACACTGATTTGCTGGGTGGTTTGGCAAAAGAAAGCAAATCCAAGCTATTTACCTCAGTGCAGACCCCTTTGGCGTTGCAATGCCATAGCCTTTGGAGTCCAAGTTACCTCCCACCTTCATGGTGTCACAGGGCTTCCGCTGCTCGATGTACTCATTCATCGTGGACTCCAAGAGGTAAGCATACTTCCCTTTTGACTTCCTCACCCGGATCATCCCCTCTTCTGTCGTCCTCACAAAAACGGAGGGTTCGGCTGACTTCATGTACGTCCACATCTTCTCAAACACTGCTATTTTGGATCGCTGCACAGGACAACAGAAACCCAAGAGAAGCTTTAACAGAGGCTTCAGGGCCAGCTGAACTTTTCAGTTTGGACACAACACATACCCACATATCGGATGGGCCAAGGAAGGTGAAAGGAGTAATGGGATGTTAATGAACTTCCTGCCATTTCTACACCACATCAGTAAGGGTAGGTTATTTGTGTGTGGCAAGTGATTTTGCTGATCAAAACAAAGGAAAACCAAGCTGGAAATTGGGAGATGGTTTTGTTTGAAGATGCTCAGAGGAACTCCTTGGTAACACAAGGATATTCCATATTTGTGTTTAGAATTGCAGAGTATCACATGCAGTGGGGTACCACCAGCCTTCTAGGCAGCACAGGGAAACCCAGAATTTTGCTGTTCTAAGGACAAGCTAAGCAGGTCTTAACACAGCAAGGGAAGCAAGAATAAAAACCAGAACTGAGCTGAGGGTGAGAGAGAATGGCTCTGAAGGACTTGTTAAACAAGGGGCTAATCAAAACATTTGCATTAAAGTTTCCTTTTTACCCTGAAAAATTCTTTAGTAGAACCAGCTTCCAAGGTCCCGTAGGCGATTTCTGTCTGCTTGGCCAAGTCCTCTGCACTCTCGATAGGAGAAACCATCCTTTCCACAGTGAGGAAGGCAGCCAGGTTAGCTGTGTAGGAGGATATGATGATCAAGGTGAAGAACCACCAGACGCCACCGACTATGCGGCCGGAGAGAGACCTGGACACAGAGGGGAGAGTCAGACAGGAGGAATGTGAAGGTCCAAAAGGTGAAGCTCGCTCTTACAGGCCCATTATTTACCTGGGCATTTACTCTAAGTCACGTTCTCCAACCATATCCTGGGAAGCCAAAAGTTTGCCTCAGTTCTTAGTCTATTTTTCAAGGTTTCAAGGTAATTAGAGAGGAAATAAAAAATCCAACAGGAAAAAAAAATAGGCAATAAGCTGATTGCATATGCTTTGAATTTAAATTCCTTTCAGAGTATGCAATAATATTAAAAATGAGAGATGCAGAAAACTACCAGGAAGTGTTAGGTGTGCAGGGAAATGCCATAGAAACAGCAGCTCAGGCAAGGTCTGCCTTGTGGCATGTACCCACAGTGGGAAGGAGCACCATCATGGAGCCAGACCAGATAGACAGGCCAGCTGGGATCACTAGGTCAGTTCTTCCATCACTTGAAATTTAAAACCCAGTACTCTGTGTTTTTCCACAAGGCATATTGAAGCTCAGAGAGGAGCTATGGCCTTAATGAATAATTTGCCTACTGACATTCTCTGTTTTGTATTCAGCAGACAGTTAGACAAGATGTTCATACTAATGTCTTAAAAACTAGGTGTTTTGCACTTGTTGCAATCAAATAGCCAATTATTTGTAGCCACTGGATAGCTACAGAAGCAAGTAAGTCAAGCAGGCATTAATTTATATTAAAATCTTTTCAAATAATTTTTAAGAGTGAGAAATATTTTTAGGGTGATGTCAGTATTCATGTGTTCTAAATAATTTATATGCTCCTTTTCTAGATGCAGAGCACTGTCCCAGACAGAAGGTAACTCACAATACTCTTTTATAAAGCCAGACAGTCTGACTAGGGAGGACCTGCCTGTGAGAAACACAGTTTATTTCTCTGTGGCAGACAGTATCTCAGCGTTTTCTTTCTGCTGACCTGAGTCACTCCACAGAAATATGGTTTATTGGGTAGCACAGGGATATCCTGGTCCAGCTCTGGGCACTGGACAGCTCATGACAGTCAGTGCCACCCCATGTCTGTGTCTGCATGAAGCCTTGGGTCCAGCAGCTATCGTTTACTCTTGGTTTAACACAACTTGACAAACCAACCTGCATCTTCCATCGAGGGGAAAAACACACTGGAATTAGAGCTGAAAAAAAGACTAACCCCATCAGCCCACGAGCTGCACGACTTACCCAGGTTACACCTTTCCAGTGTGTCCAGCCTGGTTTTAAATGCTGCTGATGTGAGGGAAGCTGCTCCTGCAGACATCACGTCACCTCCCCGTTTACATCAACCCACCCTGACATCTCTTTAGTCAAAGCTCTTTGAGATCATTTCCCAGCAGCAAGCAGGAGCAGCGGCTGAGCTCCCACACACGCGGCGCACGGGGCAGAGAGGAAAGCACACGTCTTAATGTGTGGAAATAAGACCCATCCCACCACAGGCGCTGTCAGCCCTGCGCTCCTGGAGAACGATCACAGCAGAGAGAAACCGCAGGAAGCACGGCTGCAAGGCACTGCAGCGACAGGGAGGACAAGTGGTGTACTTTACAAATGTGTGACTGAAAGGACTGCTATGGTTAGAGATGGGTTGGGCTTTCCTCTGCACAGGGGCTCAATTTCAGAGCAGAGTCTCTGCCCTTTCCTTTGTTTTTACTTCCATTGGCTTTTCTGAAACTGGGCAGCAAAGGGCATCTCACCCTAAACCCAAGCTCAGAGAATGACTTTGAAGGATCCAACTTTCAAGGTCGTTCAGGGAAGTTTACAGGACCCATCTCCAAGGTAATACAGTCAGGAGTTCACAAATTCTTTTCTTACTCATCCACATCTTAAAAAGCAGGAAGGGTATGACAAGAGCGTTTTTTTGGGCACGGTTTCCAAACATAAACTAAATGCTGGTTACCCTACCCTGCAGCATCCCAAACCTCCTCCTTCATTGCCAACTGCACCAACATGGCTGAGCAGACCCGCCGTCCCTCAACCCAGATTGCTTTCTGCTTATGCATCCCCATCACTGCTCATCGGAGAGAGGGATCAGAGGTCTGTTGTGGGAGTGCTGGGTGCTGTAGAAAAGGCAGGCGAGCAGGCACTGTTCTTCTACCCTGTCTTGAACTAAGAGAGAAGTAATTACCAAACAACCTCTGGACACGAAAAGGGACCTCCAGGAATGATTCATCCCATCTATCTCAGCTTGGGAGGAGGTCCTTCTGCAGACCTCCCTCGACTGAATTTTGAAGGAACTGGGATGACTAGATTGGACTAAACAGATGATTTTTAAGTAGCTAAAATTAGGTGAGATTAATGTGACCATCCCTGAGGACACTCAGCCTACAGCACTGTCAGCGCAAACAACTTTACCCTTTGTTTCATATTTGGAGAGGGATTGGGGAGGGAGGCAGCTATAGAGTCAGCTCACATGCCTTCAGATCGATGGAAAGAGGAAAAAAATACCTGTCTTTAATTAGTCTGTGTGATGTGTGCTCAGGGAAGGAAGCGCTCAGAAGAGGCACAGAGGCATTAAACAAAAGTAACCGGATAATGTCAAATACAACAATCTCTACTGAAGAAGCCCACTTTGAGCTGGCAAAATCCATTTGCATGGCAAATAATCACATTCATCTCCAGCTGCAAATTATACAGCCTTTCCTTCCTGACGAAGCTGGGATATTTCTGTGACTTGTTTCAATCCCTTCAGCGGCAGTCAGCCAGATTCCTGCCTCTAGACCCTCGACATCCTGGTGATATTCATTACTGGCTTATCCCATGGGGGCTGCCTGCTGTCAGCTGCAGATGGCTTATGCTTCCCAGCTCCGCACTTGGCATTGACAGCATGAAAAAGTAACTATGGGGTATCAAGTCTGGGAGGGAAGGAGGAGGGCTGGGGAAAGAAGGAGAAGGAAGAGTTGCTTCTTTCCAATGGGAGCCAGATAGGACAGGATGCACATCTGTATCATGCACCAGTCCCATCCAGGCTCCCTGCTGCTGATACTGGGGTCATTTCTCCTCATCACGTGAGATGCTGAGAGGAGGATAGTGCTCACTTTGAAAGGCAGTGGAGGGAAGAAGAGGAGATAAATGGCTTGCTGTGAATGTTAGTGTGGTGAGGGCTTCATGTGTATGACTGCATAGCAGACACTGCTAATGGGCAACGTTTGCCCTCACTGCAAGGCTGACTTGGAGCTAGAAGCTGTGAATCTAAACTGCTGTAAGCACACAGCAGAGAAAGCAGCATATGGACTCTACGGGACATCATCCTTTTACTCCATGGTTGTGCAGCATCTAACACAAGGGAGCACTGGCAGCGATGAAGGTTCTTAGAGGCTTGTGCAATACAACAAAAACCATAGTAATAGTCATGAGGAATGATCACACAAGCAGATGCGATCCCATGTGACACCCCTATGGCTGAACACAGGTTAGACAGGCCAAGTTGGATTTCTCTGGATTAGATTTTGAGCCTATGACTGTTACTGCTTACCAGAAGCAAGTGGTTGGAAAGACAATATCCATTACGATCTTGTTCTGCTGTTGCCATAGACCAAGCAGTACAGCAGCAGCGCTACTGTCATGGGACACATTTGCAAAAGTGTCTTTGTAATTTAGGAAATAATGTCCCATCTCTACAAGTGACTTCAATACTTGGGAGCTAAAAGCCTGGTTGAAAGCCTGTGGGACTTAAGAGTTATGTTTATGCTCTAGTAAAAGCAGCCACGGAGGAGTAGATACACCTTGTTTCTGTTAAGTCACTTTGAGGTTTTGATAATCTCCCTCCACAGCAGATAACAGAAAATGACCTTCCACTTCACTAACAAATGTTCTGTAGCTTGAGCCCTAGTAAAGTTAATTTCTCTTCACTAATGGGCAGTATGGGGTTTAAATCCTCTTGCATTGAGAATTTACATATCCCCATTGCTGTTCAAGCATAACATGAAGGCAATCAGCCCTCTGCTGTGTGGAAACAAGTTAGTGACTCAGTCCTCTGCAGAGCTAAGGTGACATGGAGCACACTGGTTAGTGCTTTAGAGACATGCTAAGGTTTAGATGTTTGGATTTGCCTATTTGACCTCTGGATTTATTCACATTCATTATCATAGTAATACTTGCAAATAGCAGGACCTAAAAAACCCAGAATAAACTAAGCAAGGACAACAGTAAAAGAGGCTTTAATAAATGGCTAATTCTGGGATGTAGAAAGGGATAAAATAGCTAGGCAGACTAGACTGCACATTTCTCTACATATATTATTCCTTCCGCATCTACACTCTTCTTACACAATCCAAATTAAGATGTTTCTTCTCCTAGTCCTGCCTGTGCTGACTAAAATCACCCACCCCATCCTCCCCCTGACTTGGGGTCCTGCCTGCCCCCTGCCAGAACAGTAGCAAGAACAGAGCGCTCCTTTCCAACATCACGCTTGCAGGAGCACATAGTAAATACTCTGCCCTCATCAGCCACGGTGCAAAATCTACTTAAAATTAGAGCTGGCTGGGAAGTAGAATTTCAGCACCGTGGAAAATTCTGAAATTGTAAATGAAACCTTAATATTCTCAATTGGAACAAAAAGATAATGGTTGTAAATGTCCTCTAAAAGTAGCTTTCTGAATATGGCTGGTTTGGGTCCATCCAAGCTTTGCATTTTTCTGTTACTAATGTTTCATTTCTGAAAGGCTAAAAGGTATAATTTTAGCACAGTAAACAATTTTGTTTCTGCTTTCTCATTACAAATAATTCTATTTCAGCTTTTATAATACATTAAGCCTTCACCTACCACATGTATAATTTAAAAGCTAATTCTGGAATGTGCTATTTTATATCTGTCTAATGGAAAAAATGCAGATGACCAAATTGAAATTAATAATTTTGATTTTCTCACTTAGATGGCTTTTGTTTTTACCTTTCCTCACAAAAGTCATTGCATTTTGCCAGTAGAAAACAGAAAAGAATTGTAAGTTCTCTTTGTTCCCATGAAGTGATTTTTTTTAATGCTCCAGCTTTAGCAGTGATGGATTCTTCACAGGAAAAAAAGAAAATCATGCAGCTATAATATCTTATTTCTGAAAACAAAATGCAATCCTTGATCAAACAATTCACTCTTTGATCTTACCCCTTATGGAAGGTAGGAAAAGGCATCAGGACTTTGCCTCTGCTTTGCTATCTTATTAGAAGAGCATCATATGTTTTTGCAAAAAAAAACATTAACAAGTTCACCAGAAAATATACAAAGCAAACCTCATTGGAAAACTGCTCAAGCAGCATCTTGGTTCTCTCCCACTTCTCCCTTCCCCCTCCCCAAATCCATTTCTTATGGAGAATTACACCTAAACTGACAGTGTTTTAATTAGAAGTGCAAATCTGGGATTCTAAAGCCATAGTTGCTCTGGGAGGATTTCCCAGATCTGCTGCTAAATTCAATTCTAATAAAGGCTCACTTAGTCAACTGACATATTTGTCACTGAATGAATTTATGCAAAACTGTTGAAAGAAAAGCTCTTATGTGCTCGTTCTACTGATTGTGGGTCAAATCCACTTTTGGTCCTCTACCCACACAGATCCTCTGATCTCTGACACTACTCTGCTAATTTGATACTGACTCTCAATAATTTCATGGGTCTATCTGAAGGCTGTCTTAGTAGCGGATTAGTTGCAAACATTTTGCTCCAGTTTTGCTCTCATTTTAAAGATATTTTCAACATTAAACTCTCTCAATGTAAATGAGCTTTGCTTTTTTTTTTTTTCTCTCTTTTGCATGTCACAGACCATCTGGCATGATTGGTCCCAACATTTCATCTCCGACCCTGACACGAGCCCCGGATTTGCTTGAGAAGTCTGAGTATAGTCACAGATAGAGGAACAAACTCAGCATGGGGTTGTGGAGCTGGGAACAGCTCTTGGTGCATCCATCACACACATGCTGCAAAGCTCTTATCTTCTTACACTCTACTATGCCATGGGTAATTTTGAAGGAGTTACCAACAATTTGTCATGAGACTGGAGTGATTATAATGAATGTTTCTCCAGCCGTGCTGTATGATTAATTTTCTTGCCATTATTAGTTTATATTTACTTACTATTGAACTCAACCTCCTGGTACAAGAGTCTGGAATGGACTGCACTGCTGGGCTTTAACATGGAGTGTCAAGAGAGCCCTTACAAATACAGAAGTGAGAATGGTTTCTATTGACATTCTCATTTACCTCTCCCTGGGGTACAGGTTCCTCCTTTGCTCCCCTCACAATTTTTCTACAGAGGTAACAGCTGTGTATTTTGGTTCCCTGTGGGTAACCTCAACACAGGGTAGGAAAGCTGAGGGTGCACAGGTAGTGGGGGGTCCATTCTGTCTCTCTCTTTTTCTAATTTTTGCTTCAAGAAAAAGAAAAAAGAAGAAAATCATTTGAGAACTTATTAACTTATATATATAGGCTGAAGATCTGCTCTTCCTCATCTTCTCAGGCAAACCATGCCAGCTCATCCAGTCCCCAAAGCCAACACACTGGAAGGAGGCAATATGGATTGTAACATCCCAACAGAAGTCCTTTTAAGAAGGGGGCTTGGGGTCACTTGCTGTGTAAATATTGCAACAACTGAACATATTGTCTGCAAATATGCAGAATCTCCCAGATTAAATGCGGGGATGTATATCTGAGAGGCCTCAATTACAAGTCACAGTTTATTTACTGTTTTTTTCTGCCCAAACTAGTGGCCTTGGACAGCAGTCTATCAGTACATGGTCCCTCTCCTACCGTTTCATCTCTTCTTTTGCAGAATACATTGGCACTTCTTTCTTCAGTTTCCCTTTAATGGGCAAAACCCTCTTTCTAAAATGAGTTTTCCTGCTTAGTCAGAAATGCATCATGCCACTTGTGGTTCTCCAGTCATTGGAGCTTGGATTGCTGCAGTGCTAAGTATAAGCATGACTACATGGAGCAGCTACGTGCTGTTTTCAAGGCATTCATTTAGGATTTTGACAGGCAAGAGGTACCTAATGGACTAATCAGAGAACTAGCATGCAAGAGCTCTTTTCTTGTTCCTTGGGACACTTTGCCACTTCATGGGATCTGGGGTAGCTTACTTCATCTCTCTAATTCAGTCCCCAGCTGTGGGAGAAGAGGATGAATCACATTTATGAACTTTACCTGGGACAGTGGCCTGAAGCATTGGTCACCAGGTGGAATTTACCTAAGTTGCTTTCGTGCCTGCTTCTCTTTCCTGAGACAATCCCAGCAGGCAGAGGCAGCATCAAACGGGCCCAGCTACGCAGGGGGTAATTAATGTACTCAATAGCAGGCTGCAGGTTGTGGCTTCCCATGGTCCTCAGTGACCACATAACACTACCCGCTGACATGCAATCAACACAACTCACCTGTTCAACTAATCAACTATGGTGTTGGAAGCACTAGATGCCAAGGAAGCATGGCCTGACATGAGCAACCAACCCTCCTAAATTTCAACAGGACCCATGTACCCCCCATGGTATGAAAACACTCCTACGGAGCAGAACTGCAGAACTGTGGTACGTCCTTTGCTTGAGGGAGACAAAGTCCCTGAGCAGTCAGCACTGGCTGCTGAGGAGAGATGCTTCTTAAAACTGCAGGATAATACACCCAACTCTTCCAGAGGGCTGCTAAAAAAAAGCATTGTAAAGGAAAGGCTAAGATAGAGGGTGAGGTGGAACCCAAAGAAATAATTAGTGTGGTTGAAAGGCAGAACAGATAGAGCCAAAGAAATAAATTGTCATCCTCTTAAGTACAGCCAGAGTGTGCCTCTCCATGTAGTTTAAGGGATGAGTGTTTAGATGGGAATTTGCTTAGAAACACGTGGCCACGTAGGGCTGCTCGGCAGCTCTCGTGAAAGGCAAAGTCATTCCTCTTCTGCAGTTGTGCCAGCTGCATCTACAAGGAAAGAACCCTGACTCTTGTCATGCCTTTGAGCGAGTATTTCACTGTGAGAAAGGCTCTCCGAGGATTTTTCTCACTTTGGTGACATTTGCTGAGAAAAACTCACAAGGTGACAAGCATAAAATTTTGTCAGAAGCTGGAGCGCCCCAGGAGATTCATTACTCAGGAACTTCCTCAACCTCAGGTGGCCCCAGATTTAATGGCACAGATCCTTCTTTTTAAACAATGGCTCGTTGTGCTAATGCCCTTTCCTGTGCTGCTTGATTTCATATGCTTTCTGTCAGTCTCTTCTTCAAAGTCTGNCCCCCCCAAGATTTAATATCTTTTGAATTAAATGCTACCAGCTCTTCATTTTTCCAAGATCCCCTTCAGCCATCTACATGTGCTTACAATTTAGAGCTCCATTTCTGAGACTTCTGGGCAATGTTATAATAACCTAGTTCAGACTTCTTCAAGGGTGGTTTGCCTTGGTTCTTTTTGCTCTGTTTTTCTGGTCTGTCTTGTGTCAGATTTCCCAGTCTGATGAGAGAAATGGCTTTTCTGGGAGGAGAACATTTTCTGCACTGGAAGATTTTCACTTTGAGCAATTATTCCAAAAAATTCCCTTATTTTTCTCATTTCTAATTTAAAATGTGATTCCTCACAAGACTGTACAAGTTACACTTTCTCTACTTTCACTTTTGAGCCTTTCTTTTTCCTACAAGGATGTACTGTATCCCTTGTAGAAGTGATGCGGAATGAGTCTGGTCTCTCCAGCCAGTGTTTTTTAGAACTTTGTGTGCTCAGAACTGTCTGTCTTTTAACATTAAAACCCCCCAACTGTGAAAGGAAAACATATTCAGTGTTTCTGCTGCCTCTGTTTCACCTGCTAAGATCCATTTGGTGATTTTTTTTATCCTTTTCATTTTTGAAGGCTTTGGAAGCACTGCTGAGATAAGAAGCTGCCCCCTCCCTCTGATTGCCACTCTGCAGCTCGAGATCATGCTTCTCAGAGAGAGTTTCAGGAAATGGGAGAGAAGAGAAAATTCCTCTTACAGGTAGAGCATCCCGTGTGCTTGACTCTGGCAGCTGGGCCCTCATGGACCCTTGTCAAGTCTTGCACCTATCTACGGTGTACAGGTACTTATTTTTACTGCTTTTCCCTTTCACCATGAGGACTCATCTTCTCACCTCTTCCTTTCTACTCCTCTGCTCACACATTTGCTTCCTATTACTTCTCATCAGACTGTGATGGGAGAATTCATTAGTGTATACAACATGCTTTGAAGTTGTCCAAATAATGGTGATGTAACACTTTTGCACTTCTATAGGCTCTTTTATCTGAAGATCAAAGTAGTAAGTTATGATTACCATGATTGGATTATTGCTGCTTAGCCTTTGGATCTAAGGGTAAGCAGCAACTCTTCTGGGTAGGCATTAATCAGAATTACTGGATGGTTTTATTAAATAGATTGAATGCCATGAAGTATGCTGCTGCTTAAAGAAAGGGGCGTGTATGCAAGCTGTATGCCCTTTTCTACCATTTGATGGTAGGAATCAGGTGGCCCCTAGCTGTCACTTGGCTCCTTTGATCCAAGTGAAAATGGAAGGAAGACCAAGACACCATCATAGAGGACTTCAAAGGACTCCATGTTCTGCCTCCTCCAACTCCAGAGTCTGTCCAAGCACAACAAGGCTTTTGTCCTTGTTTCGTAGGGTGACCCACATTTCTCTTTTCCCAGTTACTCAGCTTCATCAAGCCTTTTGCAATGAACAACCTGGCACCTCTGTCATACTTTAATAGGTTTGCCTATGCCTGCTCACTGCTCTGGAGAGTTACAGTGGGCACTGCTTGCTGTAGGTGCATATTCCTGAACTTCTTGTGAAAAGCGGGTATTGTCCCTCACCATTTAACAGGGCAACCAGTTAGGGTGAAATCTGGGACAAAAGCACAATGGATACAATAAATGCCAAACTTTAGTGTAATGAGAGAAGTACTCTGAGTGTCCCTGTGGAAGGCCATGATGTTTTGGCCAGCTCTGGGGATTAAACCAGTGAAGAGCAGCCGTGGATGCTCTGTGTGTTGTGAGCCAGAACGATTTGAAGTGGGGAATTCAATGCTCATTCAACTGTGTATCCAGACAGCATGCACATGATATCTTAGTGCTGATAAAAGTGATGTACAGCATATGGAAGTTATTTAAGCAGGGCTTCCCTGTGAAAATATGCTCAGGGCTTCCCATCTTAGCTACAATATTTTTCTGGAGTGCCAACATTAAAGCAGTGTGTGACAGGCGGCCTTGCAGGGGACACCACTTCAGGGAGATGGAGGTCATTCAGCTCCTCACAACCCTTATTCTTCGACAAAAACACTTGGCAATCGACCTAGCTATTAGGAAGACTCAACCATGCGCAGTCCTGACTGCAGCTCGGAGGATGTCAGACCCCAGCTGGGCCAACTGCTGGGGGATAACAGGTTATCAAGAGGGAAGAAAATGAAAAGAGAAAGTGTGTTTCCCTTGCTGATTGAAAATTGGCAAGTTGGAGTACAGCGTAATAGGGATTCCCCGGAGCCTCAAAGGGTCTCCTGCCAGACTCACGGAGAGGGCTCTGTAGCTCAGAGGTAACCCTACAGATCCTAGCACGACTCATGGTCCTGAGCCAGTGCACAGCTCTAGAAACACAAGCAACATGTGCTATTGCCACATCGCAGATGTCCTAATAAAACTTCCCAATAGATTACAAAAACTAGGCAATGCTCTTCCCCCTCCACCCCTGCTATTTTTAACTTTGTTTTCAATCAAAAATATGAGAAACATTTATTTAGTCCCAAAGAAAGAAATTGCAAATATATTTTTAGCTTAACACATCTGCTTTTGAATCAAGTGTTTGACTACTTATTTTAAACACAGCTGGTAGAACGATCAGTAAATCTGTCACTCAATGCAGGGGACTGTCAGCAAATGTCGTGCTGCACCCCCCCCACAACCTCACTGATAAAGACCTGAAGTCAGAGCTGGGGAAGCATGTATGTTACTGATAGGAGAACCACCCCAATAAAATGGCTCACAGATCCATGGGGGTAACATTCATTAGCTCTGTGGCATCTAGAACTTTTCAGATGGCAGAGTGTGGAGATTCACAAGACTCATTTTTCCTGTACAGATGAAATTGCATTTTCCCAACAATATTCTCTCAGGTGGTTATTTCCTTCTTCTGAGTCATAGACTCATAGAACCATAGAATCATAGAATCACAGAATCGTAGGGGTTGGAAGGGACCTCAAGAGATCATCGGGTCCAACCCCCCTGCCAAAGCAGGCTCCCTAGGACATATCACTCAGATAGGTGTCCAGACAGGTCTTGAATATCTCCAGAGAAGGAGACTCCACCACCCCCCTGGGCAGCCTATTCCAGTGCTCTGTCACCCTCACTGTGAAAAAGTTCTTCCACATGTTGGCGCGGAACTTCCTATGCTCCAACTTGCAGCCGTTGCCCCTTGTCCTGTCCCCACAGACCACCGAAAAGGGGCTGGCTAATTCCCCCTGCATCCCCTGCTTAAGATAATTATAGACTTTAATTAGGTCCTCTGTATCCTTCAGCATTTTTCCAAATGAAGAGGGCAGCAAGGATGACTATTTTCAAAGAATTTCCATTCTCCCCTGGCTGCCACATTTTGGTTGCCATGGAAGTGCACAAGCTCCAAAGCGGGCTGTTTAGGTAGATACTGTGTGATTTGTCAAGCTGCTCCTCTGGTGAGTCACTTTGCCTGGTTAAGTGTATTTCAGAAATAAGTGTGTTCATCGGTTCCTGGTGATTGGCAAGTACTACTGTTACCCTGCGACCTGAATTTCCTCTCCCTGGACATAATTAACTCTGCCAAGTGGGGATAATTGCAAAATCATTTGGTACACCTTTAAAAGGAAAGCAGACTTTTGCAGAAGTTGAAATCCTAATTTTTTACTTCCGTTCCTCAGCTCAACCCATTGAAGCAAACTGCCAAAAATAAATGGTCCTGAGCTTTGTCCCCATGCACAATCCTCCAAGGCTCCCAGATTCAGGCCACAATCAAGCAGGAGTAGCAGGGATGCTGATCCACCCTTGCCCCCAGGCTTGTTTGGCTGCTTTGTCCCCCCAGTGCAGCCCCAGCATGAGCTGCAGGTTGCACGTGCTCCCCAAAGAGACAACAAACTGCTACTTCATTGTAAGAATACACCCTTTGCGTCGACTCCAAGCAGTCAATCTAGCTGGCTGTGAGCAAGCTCCTGGTCTGCAGGAGCAAGCACACCATCTCCCATGTCACCAAAAAGGCTATAGCAAGCCTGGACAGCAAGCTCCACTCCATCACCTCCAGACCTCCCAGTGCAAACAGTGCAAGGAAAAAACCCAAAAGCATAAGTCTTTCCTCATTGCTTGTGACACTCTTGGCTTGGGAGAGCTTACACAGCTCTCCAGTGACTCTCCAGGGCATGTTAAGTTCTGTTTAAGGTTATAATGGGAAGGATGTCATCAGAACTGAGCATCAGGACAGAAAGACAAGCAGATGTTTGGAGTGTCAGAGAAGACACCTACTGAAATCAAGAAGAGTCGCAAAATAAACACCAAGGCTCAGCCTTCATTTCAGGAAGGAATTAAAATCTTTTTAATTGTAAATGCAGCTGGCTCTAATTTCCCTAATTCTGAATTTTTAGCAAAATAAGTAAGTACCCCACAAATGGAAGTTAACAAAGGACAGAACAGAAATAATTCCCCTGAAACAACCCAAATCAAACCTCTCACTGAAAAAAAAAAGCAAGAAAATTTTTGTCCTAAACAATTTCTGATTTAGGTCTTCTCTAAAACTAGATAAAATCTTTCAGTAGTAGGAACATCTTGATGAAATTGAAAAGTGCTGCTATATTTCAAGATCTCAAGAGGCTACTTTGGGAAAAAGAAAAAACCCTCAACAACTTGTGGAACAATTTTGCTGTTATTTCCACTGGCTCTATGGCTGAAGTCTCCTGTGATTTTTTTTTTTCAATTGATCTAAAAAGGAATGTAAATAAACAGGAAGAATAGCTGAAGAGAATGTTCAGCATTAATTACAGGTACTTAATAAATACCGTACTTGCTCTTCCTCAAACTGCTATGGCTGAGTGCAACAGAGAGCTGCAAGGAGCTTAGTGAAATACAAGCTCAGCTACACACTCCATAGATCAGCCAGAGCACGCTGTTTCCATGTCACTAAAAACAAATAACGATGTGCACAAGATACCTATAAATTATAGATTGTATCTATTGACTGGAGAGCAGCCAGCATTTACACCTCTCCTCCCCACCTCAGAGCACATTCATTCATCATCCCCGTGCGCAAACCTCCCTAAGCAACATGTTACCCCAACCGTGGGGGGGGACACTGCTCAGCATGTGCCACTGCACCTTGCGCTGGCTCCATGTCTGGAGTCTGCAGGCAAGTTAAGACCTATTTAACTCTTCATGACAAGTCAGATAAAGGGTGGATTGCTTCTTGCACCATGTCTCCCCGCAAAAAATATACTCCCACAGTCTTCAAGCATCACCTTGATGAGCCAACCATGTTCCAGCAGTGCTGCCCTATCACACCTTGCACAGACCAGCACAGAATTTTTTCCTGCTGACGTTCTTGAAATGTCCCTGTTCAAGTCCATCTCTCTCTGGATGTGCGTTGCGATGAAAGCTTCATTCATAGGATCATAGAATCATAGAATGGCATGGGTTGGAAGGGACCCCAAGGACCATAGAGTTCCAACACCCCTGTCACAGGCAGGGCCACCAACCTCCAGGCCTGGATCTACACAAGGTTGCCCAGGGCCCCATCCAACCTGGCCTTGAACACCCCCAGGGACGGGACATCCACTACTTCTCTGGGCAGCCTGTTCCAGCACCTCACCACTCTTTCTGTAAAAAACTTCCCCCTAATATCTAAACCTTCCTTCCTTTATTTTTAATCCATCCCCCTTGTCCTGCCATTATCTGCCCTTTTAAAAAGTTGAATCCTCTCCTGCTTATAAGTTCCCTTCAGGGACTGGCAGGCTGCAATGAGGTCCCCCCGCAGCCTTCTCTTCTCCAGGCTGAACAAGTCCAGCTCCCTCAGCCTCTCTTTGTAGGGTAGGTGCTCCAGCCCTCTAATCATCTTTGTGGCTCCTCTGAACCCTCTCCAACAGTTCCACATCTTTCTTGTGTTGGGGGCCCCAGATCTGGACACAGGACTCCAGATGGGGCTTCACGAGGGCAGAGTAGAGAGTGAGAGTTCACCATTTCACTTCCAGTGCAGGCTGACTAGATAATCTCCAGCTCTGTTCTCAGTCATGCAGATTATAATGAGCAATTTCAAGCTGTGTTGTCCAGGTGCTGTGACATGACAACCTATCCTGTCATTATATGACTATACATTTCCCATCTACTCACAGTCTGTTTTGATCTGAATCCAAAATACATGTGTTTTGTTAACACAATACAGTATAAAGAGAGCTCCCATGGAGATAGGTTTACTTCTAGAGATGTCTAATTCCTCTCTGGCAGGGCACAAAGGATGGTTCTATCTACTAGGTGACACTATGTGATAGTTATCCTTCTGTCAAACTCCAGTGGGGACAAGACTCCTGTAATCACTCAGCTGAGAGAAACTGTGTATATTCTATGTCATGGTACATTCTATCTCACAGTATCTTCACCGGAAGAACAAATGCCTTTCTGGAAGATATATTTTAGCCAAATGTATTTAATTTTAGTCAAACATAAGTTTTCTGAGTCACAGGAAGACTAACTGGATTAAATTTAATAGTCTCCAACATACAGGAAGTCTCTTCTGGGCTCAAACTGTACGAAGCAACAGATTTTAAGATTTAAAAAAATAGAAGATCAAGATGGGAAGCTGACAACAAAAATATGTATTTTGCTCCCTATTTTATCCTTTTAACAACTATCAGATAAAGACCTGAGGAACTACAGGCTGGTCAGTCTCACCTCTGTGCCCAGCAAGATCAGAGATCCTCCTGGAAACTATGCTAAGGCATGCAGAAAATAAGGAGGTAACTGGCAACAGCCATCCTGGCTTCATGAAGGGCAAACCGTGTGAAATTAGGTGGCATTTTATGATGGGGTTACAATGTTGGTGGATAAGGGAAGAGCAAGTGATGTCATCTATCTGGACTTGGTGGATGCAAAATGCAAAGCATTTGATGCTGTCCTGCATGACATCTATGTCTCCAAATTGGAGACGTGGATTTGATGGATGGACCACTCAATGGATAAGGAATTATCTGGATAGTTGCTCTGCCATTTAGATTAGATATTAGGAAGAAATTCTTCCCCATGAGGATAGTGAGACTCTACCACAGGGTGTCCAGGAAGCTGTGGCTGCCCCTGGATCCCTGGCAGTGTTCAAGGCCAGGTTGGATGGGGCTTTAGGCACCCTGGGCGAGTGGAGGGTGCCCCTGCCAATGGCTGGGGGTTGGAACCAAACAATCTTTGGGTCTCTTCCAACTCAAACCATTCTATGACTCTATGAAATGATGAAGTGTATGAAAAATTGAAATGCCTCATTTTGCTGCTGAGGAGTTCAGGGAGCACAGACGTCCCATTAGTCTCCTTCTTAAAGGCCTTGGGTCTGTCCTGAGCAGGGAACAGCAACAACATGCTGGATGTTAGCAGTGTCCCACTCTGCATACCTGCTACACACTGGGATTATTTTAAAGTCTAAAGACAATTTAACAAATTACATTTCAGAAGAACGGTACCATGTGAGTCATATTTACCTCATATTTCTCTTGCTGCAGGCACCTGCTATTGGCTGCAGGATATTTATTACCCCTGATACCTGCTCTGAGAATCTCCTTTCTGGGTCTGTATTTCACATTTAACGAGTGCTTTTGCAATTTCATGACTGTTTTCTGAAGTTAAGGTGGCACTTTGCAAAGCCTAATGGTTTATAGCCTGTTTCAGACTTCGCTGATTTCTGCCCATTACTATGTGCATGAAACTACTCACAACTCCAAAATGTTGCTTCTCCCCATTCTGCTGTGTATCTGCCAGTACTTTGAAAGCACAGACTTTAAGGGCAATGACAGAGACCATCTCACCTTGACCAGGACAAATTAGTTCACGTAATAGTGACTGAACCACATCCAGCGGGACCAGTAGTCAGTGATGATGAGGAAGGGGGACACACACTCCAGGGGGAAATGTCCAAGAGCTCACAGCCTTCTTTGTTTGAAGTTATGTACCTACAATTTAGTCATGTTGCAGCATCCAAAGGTTGCCACGAGCTACGGCTGAGACTCCCCAGGAATGATTACTGTGTGGCCGTCATCACACTCATCCAGCCTATGCCACATGAAGGCTTCAGAGCTTCAAGGATGCCGGTTGACCTCTTGCCCAGTGGCCTCACTCCTCGGCAGAAGAGGCTATGAACATATAACCCACAGCTACACTTGGTCTTGGCCATCTGCAGGTCAAATTCACAGTGTATCTTTAAAGTGCTGGGTAGGTTGTGACCAGCATGCTTAAAAGCCAAAATAACGTTCTGACTAGTAAGACTGTCCTTACAAAGGACTCCACTTCCCTTCAAAAGCAAATTTTTGTCTCTGTAGGGGACTAAAATTCCCTGGGGACTGGTCTGAGACTGAGGAAGACACATTTACAAGAGCAAGGAGCTGCTGCAAACCTCACCACCTGCTGTGCTGAGTGATGTGTCTGTGGTTTTGATCCTACATTTTTTTATGATAAACACATGGTGGCATATGCACTTAAAACAAACATGCTCTGGAAAAAAAAAAACAACCAACCCTAAACCTCCAGACAAATTTCCCCTACTCCTTCCCAAAACAAAACTGAAATAAACAAACCAAAACCTCTACAAAAACAAAATACACCCCTGCACTTGCTCCTTTCTGCTGGGGAGAGAATGACAGAACAGATGTATAACAGAAGCTATTTATGTTGGTTAATACTTTACTGGGGAGATGCTGAGAGATCATAGTGATAAGTTTAGAAGCAACCGTATAGGAAATATATTGGAATAGAGCAGATCCCCACCTGCCCACAATGTCGTTCCACCAAGCATTCATTTCTAAGTGATATGTCACAGAAATCCTGCTCCAGGTTCGTGTGAAAAACGCATGTGAAATACGGAGAGCACTCAGAGCCTTTCTGTACAACAACATCCTACGGAAATTCTCACTCTTCTGCTTCCTCCTTGCTTTCACATTTCAGAGAACTGTTCCCCTCCACTTGTAACCTTCACAAGGAGCTCTACTCAGGGTACTGGGAGTTATAATCATTCCCATATTCTGTTTTTCAACTTTCCCTTCTTGCCAGTGTTTGGAGTTAGGAAGTGCTCTTGTGCTCCATGGAAGAATGTTGGCTTCAATAAGACTCTATTTTTCATTATCAGGATAATCAAATTAACAACGTTAAAATAACAGTGACAAAATCATTCTTGTTTCCCATTTCAAAGCACTATAAAATAACTCTTTGATATGGTGATTCAAAGCGTGTTTAGCTAGAACAAATTTGTTATTTAGATCAAAACCACTGACCTTCCCCAACACTTTTTATTAAAGATGTTTCAAAATTTGCTATTCTGCAAAGTCTCAGCTTTTCACCTCTCCACGCTCGTCTTTGTAACACAAACTAGCTATTGAAAAGTCCCCAAAGGAAGACATTCTCTTTCCTAAATAAGAAAAATGATGACAAGAACAACAATGAGAATGAAAATGGCAATAACCTGTTCCTAATGCACAGGGCTTGTTACAAGACAGTGATAAAGCTGAAATTCCCTCTGCTGGGAAGACTTTCTGAATGCTCCGGCTGGACTCCTTCTAATCAATGATCAGATGATAAAAACATATTCATAAAAGCTGACACTATTAAAGTGCCCTGCAGGCACTTATTTCCTCACTATCCCAAGCTTATTAATATTTGGATAAATTGCCACCCAATAGCCAGCAAGCTGGTGCCTCCTCCTGTTGTCCTGTGGGAGCTGTGCTGAGTTGCACAGTGTTATCTCCGCTTGCTGATGAAGTTGTGCCTCATTCTTGCCCCCCAAGCTTTGATGCAACCCCAGAATGGGGGAAATTATGTCCTGCCTACTGTGTTCACCCACAAGACATGTTTCTCTGCTGAAAGTTCCCTTGAAGAGAAGGGAGACAAATTCCAAAACAAGGAAGGATGGGAAAAAAAGAAAAAGGCCACCTGTTTATATCAGAGCATCACCTCATATGTCACTGTGGCATGTAAATGTAGATAATCCATATATTGCCTGTATATTCATTCTCATGACTGGCAGTGCCTCTGGTTTGAGTTAAACCTGGCCAAAATTGTTCTTAGCCTAAGTCAGGCCAAGCAGTGTTCCTGGTCCAATGAGCTTGCACGTAAAGCCCAAGTGTGTGCGAGTGCTGCAGAGACATGCTGTGCCTCCTGGCACTGTGGAGACCTGCAGCAGTGTCCTGCAGTGTCTGGTGGCTTTGGTGCTTGACCTGTCCACATGCTCACCCACCAATCAACCATCCACCCACTCAACCCATTAGCCAACCAACCGAGCAACTAACCAACTTCCAGATCAGACCTCTTCGGAATGATGTGTACTGATGATCCACATGCCAAGCCACAGCTCATGAATCTTTTATCAGCCTCAAAATCCCTAAGTTCCTTTCTCCTGGACACAAAACAGTGGAGGTGTCAAAAACCTCATCCCTGGCTCACCTCTTGCCCTGTTTCAGGTGAATATACACATTCCACAAGAAAGATCCTTCAGCTATTACAGACATTACTTACTGGACATACAACTTGTGCAGCAAATAAATAAGAATATCAGAGTCAGGCTTGCAGCTATTTAGTTCCTATGCTTTTAATTCTTTTAGTTTTCTTTTTTGATGCCTTTCTACGAACAAGGTGTTGAGAAGGAATGTGTATCATGGGCTCCTGCAGTAAACAAAATTTCTGTCATAAGGCTTGTGGGAATAGAGCTCTCAAAAATAAAGGAGGTATCCCCAGACATGATTTTAAAATGAGTCTCTATGTGTGTCTCTAATATAGATTTACATCTGCATTCCATGCAGTTTTTCAACCACTTTATATTGTGCTAGCTTTTCCAAGAAAAGTTATGTAAAAGTAATCACAAGAGTTATTGATTTGTACAGAGAATAAATGTTTCCACCAAAAAACCGTTTAGGAACACTTTGGGTTCTACTGAATTTTCAGGCAGCAGAACTATTGAGTAAATGGGAACCAAAAGGAAAACTCAGTACTTCTCTGACCTTTCTAAAGAACAGCAATGCTCCATAATATTTGGCACAGACCATATAAGATTTCATTGGGCACCTACTGTATTAATTCTCCTTACTTTACCAGATTTTTATAGCTGCCCTATAATACTGGAATGACCTTTGTTCCTAACAGCAGCGAAATAAATGCCTGACAAAACCTGATTGTAAATGTGTGGCTTTCAAAAACCTTGTTTGCATTTCTGTGAATTCCCTCAAAAGAACTCCCCAGCATAAATTGAGAAAGGAATTTGTAGGGTCCCAGGTTTGAGGTCTCAAGTTCATGGGTCTGAGACCTGTGAACCTTTGGATCCTTCCTGAATCTGTAACTGATTCAAAAACCTGCACTATGGTTCAGGAAGGAAAGCCAAAGAAGAACCTGTTCAGCTCCAAAACATGCAGAAAGATTAAGTCACATGAACAGGAAGAAGGTTCATCAGGGAAGGCAACCCACCTTGGAGAAATATCACATCCTTGCTGCATGAAAGCTCCCAGGGAGAACCAGAGACTGTTGAATATTCCAAACTCATTCGTCTGGTCATTGGCTGGCTGGTCTCGTCCTTCTTCAAATTCCTCAGTGTGCCACTCGTAAGGGCTGAAGCGACTCACCAGGAAGAGGACAACGCTTACTCCAATGTAGGCAAAAACAATGCACATCCATATCTCATAAGCCAAAGGATCCAGAAAGGAAAAAACTCCTGGTTTGGACTTCTGAGGTTTTTTTATCATGATAGAGATACCTAAACTCATGAACGGTTTGGAAAAGTCTATAACCTCTTCTCGAACCAGAGTGATGGTTAATGGTGCCACAGCCACATCTGCCCTCTGAAAAGAAGAGACAGAAAAGAGATTTGCATTCTGGGGATAAAATATATCTACTAACTCCAGCTTATGTTCCTTTGCTCTCTGTTTACCCCCACCACCTCAGAAGAAATCAGTCAAAACCAACTGCAAGAGAAATGTTCAAAAGGAGCATCCCATAACACTGGTGGATTATTTCCATTTTATCACCACTGATTACCAGTTCTGTTTAGAAATCACAGCATTTTCCCTTCGCAGCCACCTAGCTCTTCTTGCCTGATTTATCCACTGATGTCACAGTCTGATGCAGATGATTTTTGCTAAAAGAGCTTTATCATCCAGACATCAAAAGAAGAAAGGAAAGGCCAATTGCCTGAAAAAGGATGCCAGGATGTTTACTTCCATCAGGAACTGTTTTTTGATTACATAAGTGATGCAGGAGAAGAGAAAAAGTGTTCTAGTGACACTGATGTGCACTCTCCACTTATTTTACAATCCGTCTTGAAAATGGAAAGGGAAATGCATTGAAATGGCTGTCAGCATATACTGTGGAGCTACCAGCAGGAGACAGATCATCCCTCACTCCTACGCCGTGACAGACACTTGGGCACTGAGGCTCCCTACACTGATTTTCCCTTTCCCTACAAGGGAAAATGAGACCCCTCTGACTGAAACCACCACAGAATGTGAACTACCAGAGTGAACTAGGTTTAGAAGTGCCGGGTGCAGATGTATATCTGAGATGATGGAAATAAGTGGCTAGACAGAAAATGGTCTAGTCCTACTGTTCACCACTCATATGCTAAGGGTTTGAAGTCTTTTTCTTCTTTCATCCTGCCTTTATCATGCAAATCTAAAATAAAGCAAAATTTGGAGATTCTACCCATGGGAAAATTTGACCTTTCAATACTTGCTCTTCCAAAAATGGAAAGAAAAAGAGTCTTGGAACTGTTGAAAGGAAACATTTTGACATTTCCACAGGCACAAAATGTGCTGTACCTTCCTAAATTAAAATGTTTTACTTGGTTGATTATTTGCATTATCAGAGCTGCATTCCTCCAGACAGCTCAGGGTGACAGAAGGCAGGGCTCCTCTTTACAACTTGAATATGTTCTCAAGTTCAAAGAGCTAAAGACAACAGACAAGGTTGGAAACTCACCCCATAAACGAGTTCTCCCACCATGCCATTCCATGTTTTGGTGTCAGGGTCTCGGGCTCCATATTTCCCATCTCTGACAATCTCCAGCCTGTAGTGATAGCCAACGTGCTTCGCGATCTCAGCAGCGAGCTCCACACAGTAGCCTTCATACCTCTCATTGCCTTCAAACTGGTTGGCATTCTTCTTGAGCATCACATATGGGTCTTCCTGGCACAGAGAAGACCAATATTGAGCCATGCTCCACATTTCTAGAGATGGACATCAGGGACTCAGACTAGAGCCCAGTGTGTAGCTTCTAGTCCCCTTGCAAAACTCCAGCTTTGTATTCCTGTACCTAAGGGCACAGTCAACACACAGTGGGCTTATTTTGGAAGGTATGAAGTGTGACTTTCTGATGTGGCATTTTCTATTTATTCTTACAGAATCTGTATGTAGTGGTGGACCTGAAGGGAATGGAGTAGCTGTGGAGGTTTGGGTCACAAACCTTCCAGTGCAGTTCTGCAAGGGATATTTAGTGCATCTGAGCTCCAAATTTTTAAAGGCACGTCTGCCTGTGTGGGCACAGGTAGTCTCAAATCTGCTGGGCAGAAGAGAGCCCTAATGATGTGTAATGCAGTGTGGGTATCATGTCTTTTCCATAGACTCACAGTAAGCGTTCAAAAAACAAGTCAGGAAAATTTCATCTGTTTCTCCAGGGTAAGCGTATACAATGACACAATACATGATACCATACATTATGGGGTACCTATTATTCCTTCGTGATTATAGTGGAGATTTGTTTTTAAAGCCATGATTCAGCCTCTCTGCACAATACAGCTTATCCTTCCCAGCATTACAGCCCCCATTCTGTGGGCTAAATACAAAGCACAGGTATAATGTTCCTAATTTACCTATGCTGATGCCTCTGCTATCTTGTCATAATCTTTTGTATTTTCTACACTTAAGTGTGAGAGCTCTTTAATACCTATTTAATTAGCCATGGCAATTTTCAGATACCTTTATGGACCCGGCAGGAAACAGTAAGTGCTGTTATTATTATTATTATTATTATTTTTATTGCTATTATAAAAATGATATAGTGCGAAGGAGGGCACACGATGGGGAAGAGGGAGTCTGCACATCAGGGAGATGGGGGAGAGAGAAAGCTGGGACAGAAGTCACAGCACTTACTAGGATAGTTGTGACTATGTAAGTCCTGTTCTGAAGACTTGTCGACTCGTTGCCACTTTGTGTATCTACAGCTGCTGGAACCAGCTTCTCATCTTCATTCCAGTAACCAATCTGCCAAATACAGAACCAGGATATCTTTTTGATATCTCTTTATAATATTAATCAAGATACAGTAGCAGGGTCATCCAAGCCAAGTCAGCTCTCTCTGTATGTTCATACCCAACCAGAGATCTCCTCTCCTGATTATTTGATGTCTTTTGCCAGGAGGACCAGGATCTTCCCCCATCCTACCATCCTCCAGCCTGAAAATAATGTGTATCGTACACTATGGTAGTAGAGTACTTGTATGCACATGAAAACACAGCACAGTACTGGGAAATTATTGCAATTCCATGCCCCATCCCTACTGAAAAATATTCACACTTCTGAATATTTTTCTAGTACTAAGCATGCCTGGGGCATGTCCAGATGTTACAGGGTCATAAAAATGCTCTCCTGAAGCTGAAAGCCTGCATGAACATAGGACTCACTCTTAGGACTTCTTGACAGGACAAAAAAAAAGGTGAGAAAAAAACCCCAACCTGGCCAATGTCAAAAAGTTTGGGATTATGGTTAAACTGAACAGTTGTAATGGGAAAACTCTCAGGTTAAGCTGCACTTATTAATAATCGGGGATTTGGGCTGATCTATCACTGCTTGCAGGTGAAGCAGAGTGCCACCGACTGTCACTAGGAAGATCATTGTTGAGGTTATCCACTTTGAGGGCTTGATTTTATAAGAGGTTTTCCATCACCTCATGTAAGTATGCAGTTGCCTGAGCTCTGATCATGGGAATGGAATTTCTTAACAGAGTAAATGGGAAAGGGTATTAACACAGGGCATAACCAGGAGCCTGATGATGGCAAGGTTCAAGATCATAACAGCTGAGGAGAGAAAATCTACACAGGCTTCTCATCTCTCTTCATTGCGCAGAGAAAAAGAAAGGAGAGTAAGGAAAGAGCTTCCAAAGGTCTGCCCTAGGGCAACAGAAATTGAGACACAATGTGTTTGTTTTGCACTTCTAACCTGGTGGATCCAAGACACAATATGCATTGTGCCAATGATGTACATGTCTTCCAAACAGATGTAATTTCTGTCCGTACATAAATGGCCATTATGCTGCTTCTCCTCTAGATTCTCTCCAGATTGCCAACTTCTTGAAGTTCAGAGCCTCAAACTGGACATAATCCTGCAATTGCCCTCTTATGAATACAACATAGAGGAGGAAAACCACTCTGGATGTCTCCAAAATGACACTTCTTTTATTTCTCAGTGAGAAATTTGCTTTTTTTCACTTGAGAGTGGTAGGCTCTGATCTCACATCAGCTGCTCTCAGGTGTAAGTACAAACTGCTGTTAGGGGTTGTACATGTGAAACTTTCACTATTTACAGTTTTTCTTAGTTTCAAACAAGTTTTTTTTTTTTTGTGGGGGGGGGGGGGGAGGGGATTGGGAGGGTGCAGAAGGATTCCAGTGAATGTCCTATTCCAAAATAGGAATAGCAGAACTCCTTTATCTACAGAAAAACTGAGTTATTCTTTGTTCTTCAGGAAGGTAGTATCTAAAGTGGAACATGAGCATGTGGAATCAGATTTTCAAAAGGTTTAGTGTTTCAAGGGCTCGGCATCCCTGAACAAGGCTAGGTTTTTCAAAGTGCCTGGAATATAGAAAGGGATCAAGACAGCACAAATGTCTGCGCAGCTATCAGGACGTGGTTAGTGGTAAAGCCCTTGTCACTTCAAGGAGAGCAAAATTAGGTCAACATAAAGGGTTCACCTACACTGGTTAGGGCAGACAGCTTCTGCCTGGCTCTGCCTTGGAAAAGAGAAGTGGGAGAGCAAAAAAACAGACAGTCATGTAGCTGAGCCTGAGCCAATGTGCCCTGCCAATAGCAAGGCTGAACTAGCCATGCTTTTACTATCCTGGAAATCCCTGCTCCACAGCTGAGATGCCCTTGTTGGTCTTGATAACCCCTTCCATCTGTTGTATTTTTTCAGTAATATACCATGAGTTCCCCCTAGCACTTGGCTTTGCTCATGCAGAGACCTGGGAATGCAATCATGGTGACTCCATGTGCAAGCTTTCATGGAAGAAATGTTGGTTGAGACTTAACCACCCTGTAACTTGAACACCAGGCTGGTGCCTGACATAGGATGTCAGGTCACCCCCAACTTTACCTTTCTGATCCCATCATGTTTCATCTCAATCACATGGAGGGTGTAGTTGGTCCTCCGTCCCTTCTCGTTAAACTGAACGTTGCCAGACAATCCTTCAAAACGGACCTTAAAGACATAAACATCAATGAGGAGAGCAAATTGGTCAGCATCTCATGCAGTGGTGATTTGGTAGCAGTGAGAGGCAAGGGGAAGAAGGATGGAGGGTGCAGTCATGTCTCTTAGATTCATGCAGGGAAGGCAGGACATCTACCTGACACCGGGCTGTCACTTAGGTTCACTCACTACAGTATTTCTGGCCATGTGCACAGTCATTCTCTTAACTTACTCTTTCTTTTAAAGACCCTTTCTCTTAAAAAATTAGTGTTCTATTACTGAGCTCAGCAATGCATAAGAGGTCGACAAAGTGTGAGGCCGTCACTTCTTGGTGTGTGATAGTGAGCTGAATCTGCTCTGAACTCCTTGGGCTTTGTGGGTTGGTTTTTTTTTCCTTTCTAATTTTCTAAAACTGACCTGGAGTTGGGATTTGGCAAAGAATTTGATGAATTCAAATCAGGAACTGTATTTGGAGGAAATCTGAAACCATGGCCACAGCTCTTAGCTGCCATCTTTTGATAGAGAGGAGTCTATCACTTAACAAGCAAATTTAATTACTTTCGTACCAGCCTAATAAAACCTGACAATTTAGTAGTGTAAATGAAATTTGCATAGGAAACCTTGAATCATAAATCTCTGCTGACAACACTGCCAAGCTGAAGAGCATTGCTCACAGCATCTCATCCCACTTCTGAACTTCTCATCTTAGCATGACCATTTAACTTGCTGCAGAAGCACCCTGCCTGGCTTGGAGAAGGATTCTGACTGGAGTCACATACAGTGTGAGGGGACCAGGTACCAGGACCAGGCATGTGGGCAAGGAGTGCAAATTTGGGTCTCTATAGAGACCACTTGGAGAAGTGTTCATGGCACCAGATTGGGAATTAAATGTTTGTTCTCATCCTTTTCACTTGCTTTGAACAAATCTGTTATCCCTGCAACTGAAGGCTTCCAACATGCAAAATGGGAACAGGTATTTAGCAGCCTTTTTAAGTACTTGAGATTCTCAGAATAAAGACCCATGGTGAAGAAAAGAGGACATATCATTATGGAGGAAATCTGTTGCTAATCTGCTTAAAGTGTGTTTGTTTTCCAGCTATTATTGCAAAGATTTGTCATGAAAACGAACATCTGCCTGTATTTTCTAAAGATCCTTCAAGTCAAGAGGTATTCCTGGTGACATTTGGAGAAGCATGATTTTCCCTTCTCACAAGGCACAACATGACCATAAAAGATAAATGTGCTAGAAGAGCACCATTGTCTTAGGCACTCCTGTGCCTGCTTTTTCATGGCCCCTTTGGTTTTCTTTTCAGGTCCTGACCGATTCTGAAGCTCAGGTCATGGATGCTTGTGCTTTGTAGCTTTATATGCACCAAAAGGCAAGTGTACAGCAACAATATCTTCTATTTGAATGAATGAAATCTTAATCCTGTGATACCCTTGTGGCACTGAAATGGCAAAAGGAGTCTCTCCCATCCATCCTGGAGACTGTTGCACAACTTTTCCATCACTTACCATCCTCTGAGACCCCCTGAATCACTACAAAATACAGTGAGGACTGATTTCAACAGTGCTAAGCACCAGTGAAGTCAACTGGAGGCATGGAGCATTTAAACACATTTCTGTATAAGACATGGGCATATGGTTCTTTGCTGGAAGAGCTGGAGGAGAAGGATGCTGTTGGCCTTCTGGTTTACAGCATTAGTCAGCAGGTAGGGACCTGCTAACTGCTTACTAGAAGTGGTAACCAAATAACATTAAAAAATCTGTCAAAAATAATCATAATCTTTTCAAAATACAACAAAAACCTCAGTGTACTGGTTTAAGGCAATATTTTGTGAGCACTTTCCAGGGAGGAAGAGGGAGGGGGGGAAATAGTTCTCTTTAATAAAAGCATAGATTTTGCTGAAATGTGTTAAACTCCTGTTTTTGAAAAACTGCAGAATGTTTCAAATTGCTTTTCAGCTTTGCTACTGCCATCCCTGACTCCTTCCTACACTAAGCAGAAATAAGGCAATTCAGGAGCTTGTTCCAGACATTTTAGTAGAAATAAGTAGAGAAACTTTTTGCTTTTAAACAGCTTATAAAATTTTAGGCTTTAGAAAATGGGAGGTGAAGAGAAAGCATGCTGTGAATAGCTGCAAGAATTGGCCTAATTGTGAGTTTTTACAGAAAGGATAACTCAAACCTTCAATCTAATCATATGTTCTTGTATTTCCATCTGCCTCTTTCTTGTTACAATATTAAATGTTGGCTGATTATTAAATTCATAGTTAAAATTCCCTCAGGAGATGTCTTCCCCTGCATGTTTCAAAGCCTTTTTTTTGACCATCCCAACTGAACCAGTCAAACATTTTTGAAAATTATAATTTTTCAATGGTAAAGAAACACCTTTTGCAAACAGCTCATCATGTTCTTTGCCCAAAATCAATGCAGTTGAAAAATTAAAACTCTTGAAATTGTTTTAATGAAGAGATGAGGGAACCTCAGATGAGATTTTCCAACAAACACCAAAGTTGTATTTTCCAGACATCTAATTTTGATTCCCTGTTCTTATAAATTCAATAAAGGAAAACGTTTGAGAACTCATTGCTCCTCAGAAGACTTCCAAGTGTTTGGTGTTTATTAGGTAAGTGATCTCCCTAATGCATTAAAGAAGCTGATTTTATTACAAGAGTTTGGAGAAGCTATGTCAGTGATTTGCCCGAGGTCCAACAGAAAGTCAATGACAGGCTTGGGAACAAATTGAATCCAAACAATAAAATAAAACCAGATGTAAAATTTTGTTTTAAAGGAATTGTTTACCAGTAAGCCAAACCCAAATCAAAACAAAATACTTGGGGAAATATATATGTGATGCAAATTAACCAAATTAACTTTATTCTTTCTGCCTTCTTCACAGTTAGGGAAAGAAGGAGGAATAAGCTATATTTGGATAACACTGAACTAGCAGTATTTGCAAGGAATCCATCTATTTTTGTCTGAAAAAAAGAAAAATGCTAGAAATGAATGTCAGTCTGGAAATTTAATGCAATTTTAAAATATTCTACCTTTCTAAGTCTTTAAAAAGCATGATTTGCTTTACTTTCTTGCTGCAAGTGTCATGTAGTATTTTTATTTATTCAAAAATCTTAATTTTTATGCAGGATGAAAAGGCAAGATTATCAGATTTAAGGAATAAACTATCTAAATAGAATAAATAAGCTATCTAAATGGCTGTTATTAAGACTTTTATGAATCCTCACAGTATGAAACAAGCTATAGTCTTGGCTTTAAAACATTTTGATGACAGCCAATACATAAAGAAAATTCACATGGTTTCAAGCTATATTAGGAGCCTGGAACTGAAGCTGAGTTGAAGGATCTGCAAAAATATGGTCTGAGCAGGTCTCTCTCTTAGGAAGGGGAGGATAAAAATAGGGATCAGTGAATTTATGGGATAATATTTTGGCTTTTCCATCCCAGAACTTCAACACAAATCAGAGAAAACAAGGACACTGGGTAGTACCGAGAAAAAGTGTTTGCTGGATGCACCCTGAAGATCTGGAAGGACCAGTTTCTCATCCCAAGTGATTTGTCTGAGTATTTCTGCTGCTAATCACCACTCTTCCCCCACCCACAGGCTACATTCAGCTGCCTTTGCAGTGCACAGTTGTTTGGATTTCAAACCTGCTGCAGTGCTCTCTGGATGTCAATGCCCTGTCCCCAGGGCACGGCTGGGTTGGCAAGGCAGTCCCCAGCGTTGCCACGACGGGAGATGTCAATCCTCTGCCTCCGCAGGTTCTGAAACGCCTCAGCCATCACCCGGACCCCGTCGTATGTTAGGGCTGACGTGTACTAGAAAGAGAACAGTTTACATCGCCTGTTACATTGAGCTAACCTTGAGCATGCTACACTGGTTAGCCTCTGTTTTCATCCTCCCATCTATGGAGTTCAAGAGCCTCTTGCTCCCTGTAACCACTACTGCCCTGTCAACTAGAGAAAGGCGGTGTCTTCTCTCCTGGAGGCTGGGAAAATGAAGGAGAAGCTCCTGGTGCAGACTCAGATTGCACTCCCTGAAGAGGACTCAGCAGTAAGTCATTCACCTGTAACCCAAGTCTTTGTTTACAATTAGAACCACTCAGCTGAACTTTTAAGGAATATATTATATCATGTAAATGTGAGATATGGGAAATCAAGACAGAAATTACTCTTTCTGGTCACAAATGGAGACCAGAAAACTCTACTTCAACGTGTAAAGATTGTGCAAAAGCTGAATTTATTCAAGCAGAAACTTGTACAGAAACCAGCATAAAACTCTTGGCATGAATGGCAACCGTCAGAGTTAATTACTTTTCCTATGATCAACTACTGATTTATTTGTTTGCAACTTACTTAAACTAATACTTTCAAAGTAGACATTTCTATTCCTGAGTGTTTGTCACAACTGTATTTGTTTTCAAATATCAGATAGGAAAAAACCAACCTTCCCCATCTGCCTGCCCCTCAACAGCTTCAGGGTCTTCTGTGTTTGCAATTAAAATATATTTCCCTTCTGTTGTACAGGCTGATTTGAAATGCTCAGAAAGCACATCTGGAAAGACTTTATTATCACTGGATATCTAGTAAACAAGTCAAAGGTTAAGGAGTTAATGAAGCTTTTTCGTTTTTATATACTGAACATCATGAGATGTTTAATCCTTAGCTTTGAGGAAGGTAAAAACTAGGAGACTGAGTGAGTACACTAATGTGTATTTCTTAGCAGGCAGCAAGTACTGCCAAGTAAAATTTAGACACTGTTGAGGCACCTGGAACAGATAATGTTCACAATTATATTAAGTGACAGATTTTCAGAGTGAGATTAAAGAACTCTGTGATCACAAGGAGGTGAGCACAACTTGTTCTGAGACAGATGGACCCTAAATTAAATGGTGGATCTTCTTTATACCACTTGCCTTTGGCCTCTTCCAGTCCACACGAGGATGCTCCCTGGCATCATTATTCCTCCACTGCTGCATGATCCTGGCAGGAACAGCATCCGTGTAATTCACCAACTGGAAGCCAGTTACATTGGCTCCACTCTCCTTGAATTTGGTAAGGTCAATATCCATGAATCCCTGGTACAGGAGAGAAAGAGGAGAGGCTCATTAGAGGAACACATCTCTGGCTGGGCAAGAGGGAACCTGCCTATCAAGAGGTAAGGTCCAGTTCAAGAGAAGCACCATTTCCCTGCCCATGGGGTGGACTTGCCTTTCTCACAGGCCCTGAGCTGGATGTATCCTGCAGTTTCCACCCAAAGAGACAAATAGTCATATTGATAACTGCTCCTTTGCTATAAAGCTAGCAGAATAACAGAAAAACATATTCCAAATAATACCTGGATGAAACCAATAAAATTCTTAAAATATATTAGAAAGAATTGTTCACTCAGTTCTAACTTCTATGCACTCATACACCAATGGATGGGTTACTGCATTCAAATCACACTTTATAGGGAAAAATAAATCCTGAACAATGAACATGGAGCAGATCAAGAAGTGGTTGGTCAGCTTGTCAAAAGAGTCTGCTAGAAAAGCCAATTTATAGGATTTACTAATTTGTGAGAGAAAAGGGTACTTTTTTGACCTTCAGATTATCAACAAAATTAGTTTAGTTTATTTCTTTGTTATTCTCTTCTACTTCTTGCCCACTGCACATGATGAACACAATTGCACAATCACGTGTATCAGGGTGGCTTGATAGAATTAGGCACTGTCACTGAGTCAGAAGTAAGAATATAATTAGAAATACCCTGCCAGAAAACCCTGCCAGGAAACCCTGCCAACAATATGGAGACAAGGTAATATTTTGGTCTCCTAACGTTGATCCCATCTCTTCAGCACTGCTGCTATGTAAAACTGTTTGCTGTGCTTGAACAGAGACTGCAATCCTGCTTGGGCTGCTTCAAGTGGGACAGGCTGAAGTCTGGTGCCTTTTCTTTTGGAATACAAGCACAAGGGATGTAGCTGATTATTTTCACTAGTGCCATCAGCAACCATAATGCATGAGGGAAAATGAATGAGAAGACTGTGCACAGTGCAATCACTTGAGCAATTGAAGAGCTTGTTTGAGCTCTGCCCTCCTACCAGGAATGGCTGAGGGAGTTGGGGCATTTTAGTCTTGAGAAAAGGAGGCTGAGGGGAGACCTTGTTGCTCTCTACAACTACCTGGAAGGCAGTTGCAGAGATGCTGGGGTCAGTCTCTTCTCTCAGGTGACAAGCAATAGGACAAGAGGGAATGGCTTGAAATTGCAGCAGGGGAGATTTAGGTCAGAGATCCGGAAGAGTTTCTTTACTGAAAGGGTTGTCAAGCATTGGAACAGGCTGCCCAGGGAGGTGGTTGAGTCACCATCCCTGGAGGTACTTAAAAGCTGTGTAGATGAAGCCCTTAAGGACACGTTTTAGAGTTGGGCTAGTCAGGGTTAGGCTGTGGTTGAAATAAATGGTCTAAAGGGTCCCTTCCAACCCAGGCAATTCCATAATTCTATTATTCCCTCTGCCCTCCTGGTGCATGTTCTCTGCAGGTACCTTCTCAGCCTGCCCCTGGGTTTCTCTCCCTTGCTTCCTCTCAAACATATGGTGATGGTGTGAGTTAAAAACACCAAGTCACATTATTCCTACCTACAAGACACTGGTCAGGTTCCCAAAATGCTGCCCTCTGTGCATAGGCTGAGGGAGCTAATTGGCTTAATAAGTTCCAAGGTCAGGATGGAAACATGTTTTAGGAACAGGCAGCTTGCAAGGAAAAAACTAAATTGCCCTCTCACATCAGCGTCAGACCGAGGGAGTCATGAGTGACTCAAACATGTCTTTAAAGACTTTCACACTTCTCCTTCCTGCCTTTTGTAAGCAATTTGGCATCCACTTAGAAGGCTGAGGATTGGATATAGGTGTACAGATGCTCTAAATAGATGATTTGTTTTGCTTCAAACTGCAGTGGTTTAGTGTTTTTTTAAAAATAAAGTGATATTTTGTGTGTACATATTCCTCAGAATGCTGGTTAAACCCACATCAATCTCGCTTGTAATTGCTAGCGTAGGGGTTTCAGAAAGCCAGAGCTGTGATTAATGAATAGGAAATGCAGCAGGATAATTGTCTCTGACATCTTAATGCATTTCAGGCCAAGTGTTTTTTGACACACAGAGCTCCTAAGGTTCCCTAAGAAGGACCTCACAGGTTGCCAACTGGTTATTCATGGCTAGGACCAAATTACACTGACATTTTGCTCCTGGGAGGTACTCAGGGGAAAAAGATCTGTCAAAAGAAACTACCACACAGTGAGTTGAAGTTTGTGCCACCAGCTCCTCTTTGGGAGGCCTACAAAGGCATGAAGAAAGGTCCAAGTTCAGAACAGACTATGAATAAGACGTCTGGTGTATTTAGCCCCCTCAACAAGCAGACTTAAATAGGAAGAGTCAAAAAAGATTATGACACCAGCAATGAAAAAGAAGCGATTGAAAACACAAACCAAACCATTCTGAAACTGAAGCAAATATTCAACAGTATCCACTGGGATTCATCCTGCAAAAATTGTAAACACTCTGAGTAGACAAAGGGAATGATTTCTTCCCAAAGTCCCCACTGATTTCAGATTCCTTAAAAAATGTGGAGACCTCTGAAGATTTTCCAATTGTTTAAGGCAGTTGGGATCATAGAGGACGTCATTAACCTTGAATATATCTTTGCATTTTGGCTGTTATTAACTGCTGGAATAACTGGTTTCACCTGTTATTCCTCCTCCATGTGTTCCAGTACAAGGGCAGTATAGGAACAATCCCAATTACAAAGAAATCTTAATCATTGCACCACTGAAATCTGCTCAGAGCAGGTCTGGGTGACATGACAACCAATGAACTGGGAATACCAGAGGTCAGATATTTTAGAAACTAATTCCCAGAAGATGTGAATTCTTGCTAGCTAACATATAAACCCAAATACATCAAATATTATGCAAACTGTCTCTCGAAAAAGCTACTGTTCACAAAGTGGCATCAGGAATTAAGTATGCTTATCTGTCTTTCTGGAATATCAGTCAGTGCTTGTAGAAAACAGAACAGCAGAATTACAATATTTGCAAGTAAAGAAGTCATTAATCATCTGTCATCTTGTACTAACTGTAGGCACATGTTGCAGAAAAACAACCACCTTTTATTTACTTTTAGTTTTTTAGTTTTTTTTTTAAATCTACCTTTTATTTAGTTTTCCAGTGGCCATATTTGAAAAACAAAATAATAATAATAACCCCCCCCCCCCAAAGAATAGACTGAAACCCACTACTGGGGGCAGTGCAGCAATATGTTTAATATCAACCAGTTTGGGAAAGAACCAGCACAGATATGTTTCCCTTTGCCATCCAATCAAGTACAGCAAGAAGTGAACGCTGCTGGAATGACATCCTCTGTGGCACCTCAGTGGCCAAAACCACTTCAAAAATTTGTCTGTGAATACTGGAAAAAGATAATTCTGCTGCCATGCCTGATGTTCAGGGAAACAAGCTGAGCCCCTGAAATTTGGTAGCATGTGACATTTTTCAGGCTCTTTGGACATGCAGGTATCTGGCTTCACCTCCCTGTGCAGCAGTGCCAGACCCTGGGGAGGAAGAGGAAGAACACAGGAACTCACGGTCCAGCCTGGATGCTGTGCCAGCACCCCTGGCAAAACAGGAATAGCGGGACCCAGAGGCAACACAGAGCTCCCAGGGCCCCAGATAGGGTCACGGCCCAGGACATAAGACCTTCAGGGCACACAGCACTTCTACCGGCACAGTTCTCCCTGGATCCATCAAAACCAGGCTGGGAGGGACACTGTTGGCCAGCCCACCCCTGGTCCTACAGCAGGATTAGCTGTCACTTTGATTTAAATTCAATTCACAAAATCATCTCAGCAACCCAGAGAGTACGGCCTCCTGCCTTGTGTGTGCCTGGGAAATGCCTGGCTTTCTCCGAATGCCATCGAATTAGCAAGCTGACAATGGACCACAACAATCTGGACCTATCCATGCTGATGGACTGAGACAGCCTCCCCTCTCCACGCCTGCCCCGACTCACAGCATCTGCAGCACAGTTCAAGCAACAGCCAGGCTCAGTTTGAGGGAGGAAACTCGCTCTTTAGCCCATACCATGGGCTGTTCTCTCTGCATTAATGAACCTCACAAAGCGATTACATGGAGAAGTCCTGCTGCTAGTAAATAATATGGGCAGCTGTTACAGACCGTCGTGCCTTCAAATAGAAAACAGAACAGCACTGGAAAAGGTTTTTTCCCCTCATTATGTTTTTCTTGCTGCATCTGTTCTTTATGCAGTTCTTAAACTGAAAACATTTTTCAGCCAAAGGTTGTTTTACTGTCCCATTCACCGCCTTGGTTGCTGGGAGAGGTGTCAGCAAGTCACACATTTATATTCCTCTCCACTGCTTGTGGGCTCAGTCATCAAAGGAAATGCATAATGCAGGAAGACTGATGACTTGAAATGGGCTTCATGAATCCATCTTGATTAACTGGTCCACAAAGGATCTGCCTTGAAAAGAAAGTCCCCCAGACACGAGCCGGCTCCTTATTTATACCCTGAAAACCATGAGGTGCGGAGACACTGAGTGGGCAGTGCAGGCGGTTGTCAGGCAGCACAGGGAAAGCCTCATTCCTTCATGCATGACCCTCCTTGATTCTGCCAGCACCACTTACTTCCCCTGCATGTCTCCTTTCACCCTCATATTTCATTGCCTCACCGTCCTAAACCTCTGCATCCCCTCTGTACGTTGATGACACAGGTGGCACTGCTCCTTCTGGGACAGCATCCCAGCCTGCGGGAGTGCCAAAGACAGCAGCAACCTCACCTCCATACCCAGACATCGACAGGCAGCTGGCTACTGCCTCACGCCTTCAAATTCTCTTTGTTTTTCACTAAATTGGTATTAATTGTTAGCGCTTTCCCTGCAGGGTGCCTCCTGCAATATAATCATGCCTTTGGAGCTGTGGTAAGAGGCAGCGAGGGCTGAGCTCTTGGGCAGGCTGCAGCTGATCATCTCATAAACCTTCCTGTAGCTCAGCTGCGGCCCAGCTTAAAATCTCCTTGTGTTTGCTCTAAGTCTTGGCTGTTCCTGAGAGAAAACATTAGAGAGTCTCCTTGAAGACTGCAACATTTCTGAGAAACACTTGTTTTCTCTTCTCTTTTTGCATCTTCTGAGCCCTCCAGATCTCCCCTGAGAATGGCAAAGCTCATCTCTGTATGAGGAGGTGGAAAATGCTTTCTAGTGAATTGCCTGGAGAAATTTTGTCTGAACCTAACACAGTCCTTTTACCCCAAGAATGAGTGTTCATTGCCTGCAATGCCAGGTTGCTCTCTGCTAGCAAACTTCATGATTGTAACAAACTTTGCACAGCAAAACAATTGCTTCTGAATGCCTGTAGACCAGCTGAGTGAATGCAAAGTGGCTCCTGTCATTCCAAGGTATGCCAGTGTCTTTCTGCAGGGAGCAAGAAGTCGAGTGTTTCCAGACGGAGCATCCCTAATATACCAAATTATCTTCAAGCTTGACTTCTCCAGTGAAGCATCATTCCTCACTCCCATCACTTTGTATTAATAAGGAGGGTAATGTCAAAAAAGGGCCATCTGCTCAAGTATCATCCCGGCGTGCCTTCCAATAGCAGAGGCCTTCTTCTCTTCTGCAGAATTATTAACATGTCAAATCTTATTGTGGCAGCACAACATGCGAGTCCTCACTGTAACATCAAAGCCAGTGAAGAAAGGGAAAAGCAAAATAGGAAGAGGGGTCCCAATCCTGCAGTTTCATGAGCCTGTTTTGTCCTGGTCTATTGATGCAAAGCAAATGAAGTCAGGTGAGGATCCAGACTTCAAGGACATCAGGCTGGAGATGACCAATAATATTTTTTCCTTTGGTAAAGCTCTGCAGGCAGAAGATTTTCCTTGTGGTATTATTTACATCAACCCTATCCTACTGCTGCAGCACATTCTGGATATAAATATCAAACAGGTCTTGTTGGAAAGCTCAGTCTGGGTAAAGGGACAGATGCTCTAAGGTGGATGGTTGTGCTTTAAAGATCATTCAGAGGAGAAACAGATTTAAAGGTTTGGGAAGTATGCCGTGTAGAGACAGATGCCAGGACTTCAGTCAAAGACAGGATTAAGGGATGACCTGAACACAGTTTACAAGGACTAGAATGTCAGTTATGGAATATTTGGTATAGCAAACAGAACCATAAATATGATGGAGGATGCTGAAGCTAGGCAAGTTTTGACTAGAAAAAAGCACCAATGAAGTAACTGTGAGGAAGATACCATGGGTTTACAAGTCACCCCTTGCCAGTTGAGCTGGGGTAACGGAATAGGAGACTGCAAATGGCTGAGGAAACCTGTTAAAGACATTTTTGCTGAGATTTAAGTGAACACATTTTTCCTTACAATGGCTGTAATATAATCTGTCAGTTACTCACCTGAAGCTCAGTGAGTTTTTTTAAGCCACAGTAAGCCACTCATGCTTTTAAGCCTTCATTAGCCATTGCAAAATTCCTTCCAAGGGTGCAGTTCATAATCTCCCATGCGTGCAACTTTTGTATCAAAACCAGATTATTTTCTTCTACACGAGACACTCTAATTCAAGCAACAATTAATTCAGGGCACTGCTGTGTGGTTCACTATCAGTAATTCAGATGAGATAATGTTCTAAAGGTTTTTTCTCCTTGATGGTCTTTGGAACAGAACAGAAAAGCTGTTTGGCAGTGAAATGCAGACCTCAGAATTTTCACTGATACATTATAATGGCTTCCTCTGCCTGGAAAACCAAAGTTTTCTCATGAGTTTACCTGCACCAACCTCTCAAAAAGAGGAAAGGTCTAACCAGCATAATTTCAGAAACCTAAAAATAACTTGGGACATCTCCTTCCAACATAAGAGTGTTGCTTTTGCAAGACCAGGCATCCTGAGATCTTGCCAGAAGCCGTCGATGCTGCACACATGCTTTTGGAAACTCCCACAAAAGAGTTTCCAATCAGCTGGTGATGCCAACGTGTGTACTGCTGACCTTGTTTGTACCTTCAGTCAGCAATACTTCAGGGGCCAGGAGACAGCGTTAAGAATTGAGGGTGATTAAAATAACCATGGCAGCTTTCAAGCTGATGGGAGACTTGAGAACTGCAGCGTTTTAGCTCCAGGCAAGCTGAATCAGGAGCTCGGTGCAGACAGCAAAGATAGCAACACATGGCTAGTGCCACACGTCACATTGTGCTGTGACAGGTACAGCTTCTCATACTAGGCTCGTAGCCATCACGGGCAGAGCAGAGCAGACCCTCCCCACACAGCCCCAGCACTGCTGCGGGATGTCCCTGTGCTGCATCGCTTCAGGGAGCAGATCTCTGCCTGTGCTGGGAGAACTTTGCTCCCCCAAGGATATGGACATCAGTTCAGGAAGGGATCCCTTCTTCCCTATCTGCCCCAAGCATTCAGCTTCAGGTCACTGTGCCTCAGCCCCCACCCCAACCTCTGAAAAATATCAGAGAGGCACATTTAAACCACAGGTGAACTGACTCAAGCCTGTCAATTTTGCCTGAGTCCTGCACAAGTCACTCTCTGCTGGCAAAGCTGCTGTGCTGGTAATCTCGGCAGCTGCCACAACTGCTTGCAAAGTGAAACTCTGTCCATGGCCTAACTCAGCACTGACACATGCTGATTTAAAATGCCACAGGAAAAAATGCTTACCTCTGCTCATCAACTCTGGTTTTATCTTTACTCTTCCCTGCTACCTCTAGCATCAGCAATCTTGTACACTTAAGTTTTCAACTTCAAACGAGAGCATTTGCTAAAAGAACAACCTGGACTAACACACCAGGAAAGAAAAAAAAAAAGGCTAAAATACTGCATGTGGCAGCTGTCCTTCATGCTTTTCCTCTTCAGACACGTCACACAAATGTCACTTATTCTAAGACAAAGATTTTCCTTTGCCCAAGAGAGCTGATGTTCTCCAACTACTGAGAGTAGTCAGGCTGCATCCCTGGCATAGGACAGATACATGAAGCCAAGGTTATGGGGAAAAAGTCTGAAACATCAAAAGAAAGGAATCCCAGAAGTTTCTAAGCTTGCTCCTCTGATGGTATTGACTGCTTTTTTTTTTTTGCTTTGTGGTTGCTAGACTGATACTCTCAAAGGCTGAGAACAAAGCTTAGAAAAATAAGACTCACAAAACCCAAACACTTCTTAAAGTTGCCAAACCTCTTTGAGTTCCAAAAGAAAAATAGAGGTATGGGGAGGAAAGGGGTGAGATGTGACTGCAACCCTCCCCCCAGTGCCGGTACACCTGACATATCCAAGCTGGTAGCCAATAAAAGCTAATTGAGGTAACTCTAGTGGGTACCAGTCTAGGATCAGGTTTGCATTAGTTTGCAAAAGCCACAGACAATGCCAAATTTACTTGAAGGAGAGATGGGGATGCTCACATGAACCTTTCCCCTGGCAGTACCACTGGAGACAAACCTTCGTGGGATAGGCAGGGCTGAGTAGACAAGACAGGTTGTATCTTTTAACAGCCATAGCAGAGTCAGAGAAGGATGTTTGCCCATGGCCTAAGGTGCAGAACGGTTTCATTTTGTTTGTGAACACAGAAATATTATTGTCTCACCTTGGCAACAGCAATTTCACTGCAAAAAAGCAAGCTGTTCCTGCTAGGAAATACTAGCTTTCATTTGCTGCTACTTGTCAAATTCTGCTTGGTGCTTTACTACAGCTCAGCCGACAGCAACCGCTGGGCAAACCAGCAGTGATTAATGCAAGCCAGTTCCTCTTTGTTCAGGTATTGCCTGTGACCAGACATGGAATTCCTCTGTGTTCAAAATGGATGGGTTTTGCAGGCCTTATTCAGCCCGTGCATTGCCTTGCAAACTCGCTTTGCATTCATGATGGAGCATTATGTTGGAGCTCTTGTAACTAGACTGTAATGTGCTGCTGTTTGGTTTTTGGCTGAGTATGGCTCTGAACAAGGATATAGCCAAAAAACAAGTGTTTCAGGGGGGTTATCTCTAAATATTTTCCAACGTTTGCTTCACATATGCTATTTCCATAATTGTTTCTCCACGGGAAAGGGCCCAAGAATGTTAGGCAGTGTTGTAAAGGCAAGTATTGAAAATCTATCATTCCCTTGTCCAGCTAGTGCAGGCAACTTGGTGGCTACAAACCAACTGAGGGCTCACTTGGCTTGTGCAATGCAGAGCCTATCCCAGCCTTATCTTCACATGGAATGACAGCCCTAAAATCAGGACTCCACCAGTTAGCAGAGGGGACAAAAAAATTACTCATTTGGAAATGTTCATGCACTTGCAGTTTTTAGTTCTTAATTTATTCTTTTATGACCCAGGACTCCACAATGAGCCACTTCCACAAAATCAGGCTGTCTTCTAGGCATGTGGGTATGCACATGAGGGTACGTGTGTGTGTGTGTGTGTGTGGGCAGTGCACACCCTGTCATCTTAGGACTAGTCTGCAGGAGAAAATGTGGGGTGTTTAAGGTCTATCCACTACGTGTATGAGTCAGTGGGAATAAATTACAGCATGTTACACCCTCTGAAGGCTCTGATCCAGCAATGAGATGTCCTCAGAAGAGGGTAAACCTAGAGCGAACTCTTGGATCTGAGCATCCATACAATGGCTTAACCCTGCCAGACACTGACTTCCCACATTCTGCCAATCCCTTAAAACATGCCTGGCCATACCCACACAGGGAGGCTTGCTGTCCTTCCTCACTGCCATATGTTCTCAGGAACATAGGATCTTCATGGCCTTTTTGCCATTCTCCTTGCAGAACTGATCAGTGAGTAGCTCTCGTGGGGGTGCACCACATCACAGAGACTGATCTGATTTCTCTTGCCTGAACCTGTCCCTGTGCACAGCAGAACCACAAAGATTGTTCTGCCCTGGGAAGAACCTTCTTAACCTCCAGTTGTGTTTCTTTTAAACACTTTCCCTACATTGCCTGATTATCCCCTCTTCTCTTTCTGGGTTTCTGGGTTTTTTTCCTCTTTTTTATGCTCCTCTACCTGGAGTTCACCTCTTGTGCAAATGGGAAAGACAAAGGAGAGAGCTTGAATTCTTTTCATTATTCTTCTTCTCTGCTCTTGAAAAGCACAGCTAGTAGCAGTGGATTCTGGTGGTCCTGTCAGACCCTGTGGCTCCAGGGGGCCCAGAGCATCCTCCACCGAGCTGCAGCTGGGAGGCAGAATCTCCCTGCAGAGAGGCTGGGGAAATGAAAAGCCTTTTGCTCTAAGTTAATTATTTATAATCCATTTTGGCTGAATATGCAGCCTCCTCCAGCCAGCTTTGTCCTCTCAGCATTTGTGTAAAGGATAAGAAAACATATTAAAGATGGAAGAAGTGTGCTTTCTAAGGCTGAAGGTACGAGAGAGTGGTATCATGAGACAGAGAAAAATGTCCTTCATAAGTTGAACACCTGAGTATTACACCCCGTGCCTGTAATGCATTTACCCTTAAGAAACCATGCAGGGAGAAGTGATAGCAACCTCATTCAGCCTTCTGCATGGGTATACATAAAAGCTCACACTCTGGCTACTCCAGGTATCTTCCCTGCATAACTTTAATGAAAGGATTCATAAACACCTGAGGAACAGGACCTGGGTTACAGCAAGTAACGATTTTTTTAAAAATTAGCAGCTGAAGTTCTGGGCTGCTCTGCAGTTTGCTTGTCTCCCCCTGCACAACATCACATTTTTAACTTTGTAATTACACGGTAGGTGCCCAGCACAGAAGTGCAGGGTCAGTATCAGGGCATCGTGGGGTAATTATGTGGCCATTTTTGTCTTGTAAATTACAGAGTTATCTTGGGACTGAGAGGAGGAGAATGGCAGCAACTGCTTGACTAATTGGTAGTTTAAAGTTTAATTATGCCAGGCCTGATGTGCTGCCTTGCAGACACAGCTGCGGGTGAGCAGGAGGGCTCCAGACCCCACACGGGTGCAGTGGGTCCTGGGGGCATCACCCTCAGCTCCAGGTTGCTGACACCAGCCCATCCTCCAGCTGTGCATCCCCCCTGGATGGACAGACCCATCAGGGGAGGAGAAGGTAGGAGCTCTGCTGCAGAAAACCTCAGCTGCCCTATGGATCGAGGCCATTCCTCACTCTCTTAGCTCTTCCCAAACCTCCCTAGGTGGAGAGAGTCTCTGTCCTTTCTAGGAGAGGACAGCACATTGGTGCAGGAAGATGGCCCTGTGGCTGCCCAGCACAGCCCTGTCCTTAGGCAGCACCTCTCTGCATTAAAGGGAGAATCCTTTTTTGAAAGAAATCTTTAAATCCAGTTAATTCCTTCAAGCCATGACAGGCAGCTTTGATGGAGCACCCCGTTGCAGAATAGGTACTTGTTTTATTTTTACTGGAAGGTCAGAGGGATCTTGGTGCACAGCCATTAACCAGTCTGCCCTTAGAGGGGCTCTCAGGGTGGCTGTAAAACCCTTCACCTTGGGGGGGGGGGGGTTGATGGGGTGAAGTGGAGGTAAAACTAGTTAGAAAATGCAAGTCCTTACCAACAGTCAGCAACTTCCTGAAGGCCTGACTGAAACAAGCTGGGAGGGCAATAACCAGGACCCCAGGTGCCCATGACATGCCAAAAAAAATCATTATCACAACAAGCAGTAATTGACAGTTGGCTTAACTGGCTTTGAAAAGATACAGATTGAATCTGGAGGCAAAAAAAAAAATTTAAAAAATATTCCAGCAACCTTGGAGATACCCTGGAGATAATCTTGCTGGCTCAGGACAGAAAGCACCACAAGGAGAACACTACAAAGGACTTTGGTATTTTTTCTACCCAAAAGGTGGATTAGAAAACAGTGTTCCAGCTCAGCAACTAGAAGTATAGTGCTTTACAAAATAGGTAATACTTTAAAAAAACCCAAAAAACGAGGAAGGCAACTCACCAAATTTGCCAGAATGTAGTGGTACCCATTCCCGTTTTTTTCAAGCTTGATGATCTGAAAGATGAAAACCAGGAATATTTAGCAGAGACCAACAAAAGAAGTAAAACTTCGTTTATCTACCCTTCCTCCCCATTTTTTTCTGGTAAGACTGTTTCATTGAAGACACAAATACATAACAAAAGAAAAATTCACAATCTTGTTAGGGTAAGAACAGAGCTTTCACACTTGGTATTTGAGCAGCAAGTCCAAAATTAGACAGGACAAGATCCCCAAGAAGATTCCACAGGCAGGAAGAATAAACTACCTGAACCAACCTGTTTCCTATGGGCTTTGGGATAAAAACACAGTGCTTTGTCTAGGAAAAAAATGTTAAACCAGTTTTATATTTTAAACATTAAGGGAACAAAAGTGGGGAGCTGGGGTCCATTTGTCCTGTGAAGGCAGCTGAAACACCGAGCAAGTCTAGAGAGATGTTCTGTGCATCCTCCCATCTGAAGTCCCTGCTGCAGATCCCTACCTGCATGAGATGTCAGGAGGCTTAGACTGTAGGGCAATTTTTTATTGCATTGGAGTAGCTTCAAATGACATCTCCAGAACAAGGCTACCTGGACAAGACACTCAACAGAGGATTCCCTGTGCATGTTCAATGAGGTTAATTATATCTTCATAGTCATGGTGTCCCAAAATAAACTCTTTGCCACTTCTTTCTCCCTGATGTTTGTAGAGTTAGGGTTTTATTCTCTTTTATCAACACAAATGCTTCTGGATTTATAACACTTGAAAGTTTCTACGTTAGCTGGAAAAGTTTCTCTTTTCTGGGTAGAAAGGCACAATCTTTTGCAGGGTTGCCTGTGATTATGAGGGACAGGGTCACTGATCAGATGTTCCCTAGCTCTCTTTTTCTTCCTTGATTTAAAAAAAAAATAAATATATATATATATAATACAGCTAAAAGTCACATTTTTCCTGCTGACTCTGGATTTCCACTAAAATTCCTCTCCACTGATTTCCAGCACCACTGTTAAATTCTTACCAGCCAAATACCATCTGCCCTTCAGCCAGTTCATGTACTGAAAGGGCACAGTGAAAAAAGGGCCCAAGCCAGCATACTCTCTGAGCCTGTGAAAAGACAGGAATTGCCAGTTTCTGAGAGAATTGTGCTGTTTCTGTAAGGTTTCCTTGCTGGCAACACTACCTCTGCTTTCCACTGTCGTATGAATTGATTCTAAATCACTGCATGTGTTGCCAATCTGCACAAATGGTAGTGAGCCCAGAAAGATCCTCACAGCCAGAATAACAATAAAATGACTGTTGTGTTGGATTCAACCAGAGATCGGTCTACCCAGGACCTTTCTGACACCAGGCTGGAAGCAGGTGTTTGAGAAGCATCAGATGAGGCACACACAGTCTGATCCTCCCCATGGGACAACACTCCCAGATTATCATGAGCAACTGTTTAGGGATTTCCAAATGGATTATAAATGAGCTGACACTTGTTCTGTGCACTGGTTCATCTGCCTTAGCCTTTCTCTGATGAAGTGTTCTTGCACACACGTTAAAACTCATCTGGTTCCCAGAATTAACATGGGGGTGGCAATTAACTCCAATGAAGGTTTCATTTAATAGCAGTTTCTTACAGAACTAATGTCAGCACCACCAGCTTCACTGCTCCATGGTTCTCCCCACAGGTTCTGCTGAGCAGCCTGGAACCCTCAGAAAAAAACCTTGGTATACGTAAGGCTGTGAAGATATATGCTTTCATTATGGGGAGTTTTCTGAGTATCTTCCATTCCAGATCTGAGAAGGAAAACCAGACCCAGCTTGTCCCCTTCCATTCGCTAAGAGAGACTGACCTTTGCAGTAAGTCCCAGACCCCGGGGTGGGGAGGAGTATCTCTGGGGTGCTGAGATGTCTAAGAATTACGATCCAATTCCCCAGTTCTCCAGTGTCAACAACAGCTGGCATTGGCTTCTTCTGCCCAAACTCTCCCTTTGTTATTTTATTAGGTGTCAGAGCCGGTGAACCGGAGAGGACTGCCATCCAGCTTTCCCTGAGCTGTTAATCTTGCAGCCCATCGACCTGAATTATGAGGCTTGCTTCCCATGTTTTACACAGTTATTTGTGATCTTAATTTATTTTAAAATGCTTGCTCAGTCCTAATGTGTCCGGACGGCGGTAGCAAGCTGAGGTTATAATAGCATTTATCACTTAGCTTGAACGTGGTGAGTTGCTGTGCTGGGCTGCATGCTGATAGCTCACTTGGGCCACCTAGGTTTCATTACCCACTTCTTAATGGGCCAGTTTGACATCTATTAGAGAGAAATCCTCTCAGAGTGAAACAGTGGCAAAGGAGAAATTCCAGTTATTCATTTTAATGAGAGACAAGGAAGAAACAATACAGGGTTTTGATGGAATACAACCCACCGCTTACTTATCCCATTAAGGCTACACAGTGCAGCCCCACAGATATCCTGCCCTGAACCAAGGCCTGGCTTATAAACAACAGTTACCTCGGCAAAGATAAATCATGCCCTTGAGACATGACACAGAGGAAGCTCTGAGAAAGAAATCAGGTCATTGTCCTGCATATCATTAACACATTGAGCTCTGGCTCCTCCACAGCTACAGACTCCAGCATCGCAGGACTTCCTTGCTGAGGCAGTGCTGGTTACTTGTGTAATGTGTACAGGATGGGGAGGAGAAATTAAAAGCATGTGCAAGCTCCAGTGTGTACGTGTGAGGGACTGGTGTTAAGCAGCCATCCCCAGCTCTCCTGTTCACCAGGGAGCACAAATTCACAGCCACAGAAAGAGAGAGTCAGGCGTGTCAGGGAAGAAACTCAATGCATTAAAACGTCCCCGAGAGGCTGAGGCAGCTCTTTGAACACCTCAGACACTCGAAGAGACAGGGCAAACAGAGCAGTGACATCCACGTAGAGGTTGCTGGTGTGGTGAGCTGAGAGCCCAGCCTCCAGCCTGAATTTAAGTCCCAGCTGAATTTCACATGATAATGAGCTGAACACTGTCTTTGACCCTCTCCAGTCATCTGCATGTTGTGAAAGACCCGGCATCCCCTGCTTACACTGGGATAACTACCTCTGCTCTTGGAAATCCCCGCGGACTCAGAACTAGAAGTTAAATGAGGATAAAAATGGACTACACAGGTCTGAAAAAGGTTGCCTACAGCCCTATCCCTAACAGGAGTGTTGCCTGTTTGGCACAGATGTCTGCTGGGATTGCTTTGTCTTTAGTGGATGCTTTTACAGCATTGCAAAACAATAATAAGCACAAGACCTGGGTTGTTTATTGTTCTTGAAAATAGCTTTACTTAGATATAAGTGTAATGCTTGCTCCAGCTAAGGATGAAGTTTGAAAGAAAGACTTATTTTCCTGTTCATATTAGGAAAGCTAGATAATATTTGATTAAGGAACTTGCTGCTAGAAAAAAAGAGGCTTAAAAACTTAACATTATTAACCCTTGAAATCTGATATACCCTATAGGAAAGCCTGCAGAAAAGGCAAATTCTCTGCCTAGGTCCTGTCAAAAATTTTGCTTAGCTAAAACTGCTCTGTGGTCAGAGAGAAGACTTTACCCTCCAGAATAATCTGGTCTTTCCTTCATGAGCATGATCTTTACTTTGAGGTTAAAACCTGGTACCTGCTTCGTTGTTACATAGCACCCAAAGACATCCCACAAGGAGGGACTGTGCTCATCTCTGAGCCGTGCAGCTGGTGAAATGGCAATCCTGGCTCCAGACAGCAAGCTGCTGAAGTGTGAGACAGGAGATGACAGGTAGCTTAGACAAAGAGATGTGTGAAGCACCAGGTTAAGAGTGAGCTGGTTATGAGAAACATAGAAGTAGGAGTCACAGTGCTCCAGCTGCTTGGCACTGTGGTGTTCTTTCCAAGCTGCATGGGACAGGAGTCCCAGCTGTGGGGAAAGCCTTGGCTGTAGGTGTGAGAGGGAAACTTATTACGTCTGGAACTGAAGAGGGGACACAACTGTAGATTAAGACCTGTCAATGAACTTGCATTGGTCTCATGTCCACAGAAGTCCATATTCAGGATTCAAGGAAAGCATTAAGGGAGGCATAGAGGAAAGGGGATAGAGAAAAATCGGGTCTGCACTACTGGGTGACCTATGTAGGTTGCATATCCCATCTACATCATGGCCATGAGCCGATAAAACAGCCAGGAGGTGGCTGGGAATGAACCAGTCCCTCTTGCTGTAAGGCACGAGAGGAGCCAGGATCTGATCCTGCTACAGCCTGGATGCCCTGGGAGGATACTGAGCTCCAGCCTGATCTGGAAACAGCAGTCCTGAGGATGCTACAGATGTACCATAAAGCTTTTCCATCTCTGCCCTACTGGCAGTGGCTGTGAGAATTTGGTGCAGCACACAGAGGCTGGAGGACCAGGAGTCTGGCAGTGCCGATTCACACCTCCACCCTAACTCACAGGAGGTGGGAAAACTGAAGAAAAACTCCTCAGAATAAGGAAGTGCTGCATCTTGTGCATACTGCTTGGAAGAATTAGCACAAAGCAAACTCTTTGGGGAGTAAGGGGGTGTAAGGGTTCAACAGAGGAGTCAAACAAGTAGGGAACTTGGAGCAGCAGAGCTCACTCAACATGAATACATGGGAGCTCACAGTATTTGTACAGCTTTACTGTTTCCACAGTAACACAAGGAAGAAATACCTGCAAGCTCAGCAGCTGGCTGCAATATACATACCACATTCAATGAGAGCTGCAATGGGACATGGATCAGACAAGAACGGGGAGGAAGACTTCTCTGGGAGAAACAACCCTTCCCGTTCTGCATGCAAGACCCCACCATAAGACCTGCATCAGCACAACCTTGCTAAGGATGATGTTGAGCCGCTCAGATTCACAGTCCACCACCACCAGCCTCTCCTTCTTCTTCTCCAGCTCCTGGAAGAGCATGCGGTAGCCCTCTTCTGTTGTTGTCAGGATGTTGACAGCTGTCACCTGCCAGTTCTTCTCAGCTGCGGTGTCCAACACTTTCTGTAGGACTGACAACCCTGCCATGAGAAGAGGACAGTAGGGAGAAAAACAGGTTTTAGTTGTGCAATGACATCTTTCCATCCTTCCAGCCTGCGTAGCTGCCTCAAGCCAGGCTGGATACAGTATTGCAGGCGTGCAGCAGAACTACGGAGAGCAGCTAACAGTCCAGCATCTTACCCAAACACAGCTGGGCTACAGCTAATGACTCCTGCTTTTTCTGTTCTTGCACAGGAAAATAGGATGGTTTCAGGCCTAGTTTTCCTTTGTAATTGGCAGATCAGTCTTGTAGATCAGGCCCTGCTAAGAGCTCTAATCCCCATCTTCTTGTCTGTCACTGCCAAAATCATGTGGTTTCTTTGGGCTATAGTTCGCTTCTCATCTTTGATCTGTTTAGGCTCTATGCTCCTAGGGTTAGGGACACCATCAGCAATCACAACACACAATCATATTCAGTGTCTCTCTTTTGTCAACATCTCATCAGAAAATTTCATTATTTTTAAAAGGAACTTGCCTAAATTACAAACCCAGCCTTCCAGAGGAGATGAACATAGTCATCACCACTCTGGAGTCCTGCTAGACAACCATGCCAGTCCTTCTGGGATATTCAGTGTGCCCATGCCTCATGGCAACAGAAAGCAGGGTGGGTGCCTTTACACCTTTGCCTTGTCCCTTAAGGTCATCCTGTCCCTGCAATGACTGATGATAACTTCCAGGACAGAGCTGTGAATCACCCTTACCTCTGTGTTGTCTTCCACAAATCCATTTTGCTCTTGGGCTCCAAGCCTGGAGCTTTAAAGGCATCTGAGAGCTGGGAAACTCAATCACAAAGCAATGAGCTCACTAGCCCTGTTTGTGGTTTAGAAAATTAGATAATACCTTCCAAGAGCCCAGCAAAGCTTTTCTTTTTAAGGCAAATAACACTCATATAGGGAATTTTGAGTTTTCTAAGCTACCTGCCAGAAACACATGCACAACTGGATGTGGGCTCAGGTGAGATCTGCACATCTCCCAGTTCACCATCATAAATATGGGATTCAGTAGCCTTGGGTTTGAGAGAACTATTCACTATAAACAATTTTCCATTTGAAGTTCAAACCACATACACGTTAAATATTTCCCTCGTGGTGATGGGGTTCAGACCTGACCTTATGAAGCCTATGACCCTAGTGGGTCAGGCTAATGCTTCATCTAGATCAATGCCCACCTTCAGAGGTAATGAATATTTAGAAAAGAAACAGAGAACAGGGAAGACATAGGGTGACCTTTTAATAGTCATCCTCTGAGCCTCCAGCAACCAACAGTAAGAAGGCTTCTTGAAGCAAAGACTTCACCTAGATCACTACATTTAATTGCCTGGTAACCCTTCCCATGTTCTTGTGACTCACCTCGGTCAGCATCATAAATGTACACAAACTTCTGCCAGCTGTAGTGCTCGATGACACTGATGAGGGCATCCTGAAGCTCTGGGCGAAGCTGGAGAACAAACTGGTTGGATGTTTCAACAGGGAAGCTTGGTGTTATGAAGCAGACATGGAGAGCTCCGCAGAACGATGTGAGCATGTTGACTGTCCTCCTCTCATAAAACCCAAAGATGGCATAGACGCCCTTAGAGAACTGCGAGCAGACTGAGGAGCAGAGAGAAAGGAAGGACAAGGAGGTTTCTCAGGGAAATCACCAAAATAAAACATTTCCCTGAAATAAGCTGCAGGCTTTCCTGGCTAGATCACTTTCCTCGAGGCCCGTGGGTTGGCGAACTCAAGCTGTGAAGAACAGGGCTTGTGGCCATGGAGTGCTCTGCCCTTGATCTCCACAGACCTACTTTTCCTTTGTTAGGGAAGAGTGATACAGAAGAGTGAATTCAGTATCCCCAGGGCTCTGCTGAAGATTTTGCTGCTTCTGGAATACAACATGTTATCTGAACAAGGGAAGCCTTCAGCAGAAAAGCACAGAGGTTGACCAAACCTGTGCCTGTGGAATAGAAGCTATCTTGCCTCTGGAGCAGTTTTATTACAGGGGACAAAAGCTGCAGCTAGAGCTTCCTCTTGCAGCCCCAGATGCATTCAAGGAGCAAAAGGAAAGCATTTGCAAAGCACAGAGCTTTGCAGCCAATGACTCCAGGAGAAAACCATGACTTAGACTTCAGAAGTTGAGACCATGCTGACAGGGCTTCTCAGCAAAGGTTCGCCTAGGTTCAGTGCAGTCATAGTGCAACTACAGGGAGGTTTGCCCTGGGGCAAGGGCTGCGGACACTGAGGTCAGAGCCTCTGACACCAAGGGTGCACTGGTACTTGAGGACACCTACACAGCAATTTCTGGTGTCCTCACACAGCCACAGTGAGGAAGACTGTGGGCCCAGTGAAGCAGTGGTGGTGGCCTGAGAGATCCTCACAATTAAGCTCTGAGGATGCATGCTGGGTTCCCTGGTGGATGTTTGTGTCTGATCCCAGCAGCTGGCATTGTGCTGTGCAGGGTGGGAGCCCTTCTCAGGAGAGCATTTAATGAGATCGTGGGAGCTGCTGGAAAAATGCCTCAGGATCTCAGTGAGGCAGAGAGAGTTCACACTTTGGGTTGTAAAACTTAGCCCCTGAGACAGTCAGACTCATTTAATATCACTCCTGTTTATGGCACATCCCAAGTTATCATCAATAAATCTCCAAGACGGAGGTGATGGCAGTGACAGCATTTTCCCTGTGTCAGAACTCCTGGCACTAGTGTCTCCTCCTGTTGTCACTCTGACTCTGAAGACCCTTGGCTGTGACATTTATACTGACTCAACAATTCACACATCACTTGCCAGCCCCACCCCCCCCCTCAACAGAGTGCACAGCGAGAAGTTGAATGTGACATTTTGGGGTCCCCTGGCAAGGACTCCGTGCTGCTTGGGAATCCCTTGACCTGGTTCCTGCTGGTAGCTGCCAGCATCGAACCTTCTTCACATGTGGCTGGAGACAGGCTCCTAAACATGAGCTTGCTTCATCCTTAGCTGGGCTTCATCCAAGCTCTGTCCCTCCAGCAGGCCCAGAAGTCATCCCTGACTGGCTGACAGCCATCCTGGATAAGATCACCTAGTTCCTCAAGTCTCAATTGCCAGCATCGAATACTCAGAGGGAAGAGCCAGAAATCCTGCTCCCCACTGTGCAAAGCCAGTTCCCGCTCCCATCTCACCACCAAAATGGAGCAGCCAGATTTTTGAAACAGCACCGTGTCGAGAGCTGAGAACTGAATGTCATTGCACCAGTGAGAATTTTTCCTTCCTCTTGGAGTTGAGCCCAGGTTTCTGGGAAACCCAGTCCAGCCGTTTGTCCCCAAAGGTCACCCATCCTCTTTTCCTTGCTCAGGATCCATGATCTCACATACCTCAGCACCTTACTCCCCCAAGGGAATTTGTCTTTCTGCAGGGTGGGGACATCTCTCAAAGCCCAGCCCATGATGGAAATAACCCCCTCTTCCATCTATTTTCACAGCAATGTCTCTCTTTGCAATCAGCAATCGTGTCTGTATCAGCTGGAGTCACTGCCCTCATCATGAGACTGACACATCCAGGAAGAAAAGTAGCAGACACGGATAGACACGGTCTGAACATCGTTTCCATGTGACTGAACTGGTGGGTCTAATGAACAGTGCGATGTGCCATATGTGAGAGATCAGAACATGATCTCCAGAGACCCAGGCTTCAGACTCAGACAATGATTAAAGTGACATTCTCAGGGAAGCTATACAATCCAGCACAATTAATAATCCAGACAATAAACTTAGCTGGCTTGTTTTGTTTTGTTGCAGGCAAGCCATGGCTTCCTTGAGTTTTATTTTCTGTTTGAAATGAATCTTTTTCTTTTCTTTCTTTTTTTTAAGGATTTTTTTTTAACTCTGTGGCTCAGTCACGCTCAGGCAGCCCTCCTACACTGTTCTGAGACACTCATCAATCCCAGCGTTTGAAACAGATTGCACCAAAGACGACTGGGAGAACGAACAGTCTTTATCATTAGTAAGTTTGGAAAGAACCGTAGCTCCTTGCTTTGTGCTTTTGCAGCAAGAGGGGCCATGGACAAGGCAGATCGTTTGGAGGAAAGAAAAAAAAAGGCAAGACTTGCTGAAAGTCTTGTCACCCATAGAACAGCAAAGAAACTGTCGTGTCAATCAGGAAAAATGAAGAGTGAGAACTACAGGCACCTTTCTGGGATGGAACTTGGCATAATGTAAAAGCAGTGGCTGTAAAATTCTTTAAATCTCAGAACTGTTTTAAATTACAGATGTTCCAAATGAATTTACTCAGCAAAAACTACAAAGAAGTTACTTGCCATGTATTTAATGCACTAAGAAATAGCTGGAATTTCCTTAGACTTGACTTAATTGTTATATTAAGCAAACTTATTAACAATTGTGTCTTCATTTGATTGCTCAGCAGCTTCCTAATAACACACTATTAAGAACTGTAAACCTTAACTAGAGCAAGCAAATATTTTAAACTCTCTGTTTTTCTAGTAGGGGAGGAAGTTTATCAGTTCCTCAGCAGTCACTAGGCTCTGGCTGATGCTTTTCTAAAAAGATTAAGAAACATAAAAAGGATAAAGATCATGCTGGGAAGGCCCAAGAAGTCGAGCTCTTCTGGTCGACTGGCTGGTGACAACATCACACTTTTTAAGCCTCCAGCCAACTACCTCTAAAGAGCTAGGTGGGAAACTGGTTGAAATGCAACATTATACATGTCTTCATACCCAAGGATGTGAGCACGAGTGAGGAGTGCTTGCCTGGATGCAAACACAGGCTTTTGCAACAGTTTGTGTGTGCTATTCCTGGCCTCTGTCTGTCCAAAGGGAAAGGAGGACAGAGAATCACAGAACTGTAGGGGTTGGAAGGGACCTCCAGAGATTATTAAGTCCACCCCCCCAACTCCGCCAAAGCAGGGTCCCTAGGACAGGTCACACAGGGAGGCATCCAGCTAAGTCTTGAATATCTCTAGAGAAGGAGACTCCACACCCCCCTGGGCAGCCTGTCCCAGGGCTCCCTCACCCTCACTGTGAAGAAGTTCTTCCCATATTTGTACGGAACTTCCTGTGCTCCAACTTGCAGCCATTGCCCCTTGTCCTGTCTCCACAGACCACTGAGAAGAGGCTGGCTATTTCTCCCTGTCTACTCTGGGCTGTAACTATGCAGTAACTGTATTATCTTATAATGAATTTGTAATTAATTACAGAGGAGTTTTCCTCTAAACAAACCTTCAGAACATATAGTTCATAATGATTGATAACCATGGCAACTACTACTGTATTCATCCTGATCAGTCTTGTATAATTGATGAGGTTTGGACTTCTGGCTGGGACGTTCCCAGTGTGTGCTTCACCGAGCACAGTGGACATCCAGTATCACTCCTTCTGCAGGCACAGGATCTCTCACTGAAGCTCCCTAGTGCCATTCCATCAATAAAATTAGGCAAAAACAAAAGCATTAACTTCTTTGTTACCTGGAAAGAGAACTCAACAACAACCAGCTGCACTTTGGACAGAGCCCTTTAGCAGCTGCTGCAGCTACCTAAAAGCAGCTACCTTAGACTGTTCTAAAAACACTTCTAAAATGTAGTCAAAATAAAAATAGCTTCTCAAGATGCCTGGTACCTAGTTAAAATGTGACTGATGTCCTAGAGCAAGCAGGAGGAGGCCTCCCCTCTCCCTTTGTGGAAAGGTAGCCATTGTGGAGCTCGGTGTCCTTGAATTCAGATGAGGAAAAAGCAGGCATGCATCACTCATGCTTGAAATCCCCAGACTCTGGGATTTCTATTCCAGCAATTTCTCTCAAGTTTCTCTTTTCATATGGAAATATTCAAGGTAAAGCATTTAAATCTGAGAGACGAAACACTGATTTTATTGAAAGCACACGCAGGGTAGGACACCTACCCAGCAGCAGAAGGCAGGCAGCTCTGGCCATCTTTGCAAATGCTTCCAAGAAAAAGAAAAATACATACCCACAAATTTAAATTGCACATTTTCTCTGCAGAAGAGGGAAACAAAAGAGGGTTTTTTGACTCCGTAAAAGTTCCTGGGAGACTTTTCTTGGCTAAAGCTTTCAACCATCATAGAGAGAGTCAGCACAAGACTGATTTCTGCATTCAGGAGGGTCGGAGATATTTTGGAACTGGAGGTTTGATCCATGTGAAAGGCAGATGTCAGATATAACAGATATCTCATTTGGCTTTTGGTAAAAGCAGAAGGGAAACCAAAAAGGTTTCTCCCAGAAATGGTCCCCCAAAACACGGGCTGAAACAGCCTCAGCATTTGAGGGAAGAGAGGAAGGGCAAATGAGCTGCACATAAGGACGGGAATGAGGATTTGCTCTCCAGGAGTGAAAATGGTGCAATTCCGCTGAGGATCTGCAAACAGGACTGCTCCCCAAGGACACAGCTGGAGGAGAAGCCTAGTAGGAGATCCTGGCAACTGCTCATCTGCCATTTCCTTTAGAAGCAGAATTTTCACCATTTCACTGAGTTTAAGACTAGAAGGGGACATTAGATCATTTCTACTGACTTTTTGTATCTCATGGACCATTAAGTTTCACCCAGCTACCCCTGGAGGGAGCCAATAATATGGTTTAGTTGAAGGCATTTAAACTCTCTGGAGACTCAACTGCTGTGTGCCTCTGATAGAGAACAGAAGTAGCAGAGACAGTGCTAATACACAAAGCCACAAGAGCAATAAAAAACTGATTAAACAAAATATCCCCAGATGTTCCCCACAAACAACTCATGTTCTATGTTGCAGAAGGAAACAAAAAGCCAGATGGTCTCTGCCAGATCTTAGAGACCTTCACAACCCTGGAGGATGTCCTATCGAAGGAGGATCTAAGAGGAAAGACAACATACCCTCCCCAGGAAAGTCATTCCTACAATGCTGAGCTGCAGATGACGTAAGGATTTTGAGTAAACTAATCTTCATAGCCCAAGTAGGCAGGGAAAGAAAAGGGCAGTTTGTAAATAAAGACTTCAAGATAAGAAGAAATCTTTGAAACCACCCAATCCAGAACACACAGCACTTACAAATTTTAAAGCCATCTGGAGTAAGAGGAGGGTGGCCAGACTTTAAGTGCAATAAAATAGTTGGCTACTGTGCTCTGTAAGCTATTAAAGCCCAGCCCTGCCATGCCTGCAACCCCAGTATCAGTGTAACACCTCCTTCATCTGCCCAAACCTCTTGGGGCACAAAACCAAACCCCTCATTTGCAGCAAAACATACTCATTGACAACAGTGATGTCAAGAAGCAGTTCCCACATGCTCTTCCTTGCTCACTTAGAGTGTATATGTGCACATGTGGGAAAGAGGAGGAGGAGGAGGGATGTGCATGTGTAATTTATTTTTAGCATGCCCTGCCTGGAGGCGACCCTCACATGGTGATGGAGAACCTGACATCAGGTTGGTGAAGCCGGTGGAATTTCAATGAAAGAGCGCTAGTGTCTGCTTCAATTAGGATCAGCTCAGCTTTCCTCCCAAATGTTTGTCCTCACAGCTCTCCAGTGTGGCGTAGGTGCCAGAGCGCATCTCTTCAGCACATCCCAACGACAGCATGTTCCCACAGATTTTTCTAGCCGGGGAAAGCCAAACAGATTCTACACTCCCCCATCACTCCACGCATGTATTTAGCTGACAGCAGATATGTCCCTTATATTTGATCAACTGCAAATCAGGCTGATGTGATATCACAAGAAATACATGTTTCTCTTTCAACTCTATAAGAGACACAGAAGTGTGCTCCCTTCCATCATTTTCCTGCACTGCTGCTCTGACCACCTTGGAAGCTGGGAAGTAGTGTTGATTTTTACATCAAGATCTGCTTTCCTTCCCGCATATTTAAAAAATAAACTATGACTGAGAGCTACTCATAACTGTTTATGCTGATAGCTTCAATTTTTTCAGTTAAGTTTGCCTGCCTGACAAGTAAGTCTTAGTTTGCCTGGCTGACAAATGGCAGGTTTTCCTTCAGACCAAATTGGATTTGGGATAACTTCTTTCTGGCATACTGTTGAGTTTAAGGAAACAGTGATAGCAAGGTGCTTCTATCAACAAAATTTAACAACATGGGCTCTCAGTCATTTCAGTGCACTTCTGAATTATAATCATGGTGGTGGAAGACATGGCCATGGGAAGTTGACTTTAATCTCTCTATCAAAGGGACCAGTTGAAAACTTTCTCTCTTCCAGTTGTGAACTTCACATCTTGAAACCTCTTTTTCTGCTAGTGTTTTCAAATTCACTTCTTATCCAGCGTGAAAAACAGCAGAGAAAATTCAAATATCAAAGGTCTTAATGGGGTCACTGAGCTTGTTGAAAGAAGGAAAGAAGGAAAACCAAGATATTTGAGAAGACTTTCTTTGTTTGCTTTGCTTGTTTTTAAACAGATCGTTACTTTGGGGATTGTTAGAATTTTGTTGAAACATATAAAACTAAGTATTAAATATATTGAAGGGGTTTCAGTCAATATGCAAACTGTTTCCAAGGAATGATGGCTTTGAGGTCATATCTTTTAACAGGTTCTGGATGAGAGCCCATAAGTGATGTGGGCATGTATCTGTTGACACCGGGGACTTCTGGGGCCACAACTTGGATGTCCCCTTAAATAAAATGTCAATTGACAGCTGTATTTTCTGGGTAGCCTTCAAATGATAGCTAGCTCATGGAAAGAGAACAGAGACACCACATGATGCCCATCTCAAGCAGCATTCAGATTTCACAAAAGCCCATTCCTCCTGTGTTTGGAATTAGGTTATGGTTCTGACAGGGACAGATTGGCTAATGAGGGTCCCGTGGCTAACAGATCAGATTATGTGCAAAGGGAAACAGGTCCAGGGCCATCTCTGTTTCAGGGTTTTTATCTACCCATGGCTTGGATCTTTGCTAGTGAGGTGGAGGAAGGTGACTGTCTTTCTCCGAGCCCCATCTGTACCAATCCATTGGGTCAGAGACTGCCTCTCTTGGTCCATGCTCATCTAGACCTAAAACAAGACTGTATCCTGAGCCTGAAACACTGATGCCATGTTCTCAAGCTGCGTAAGGTTTTTTCCTGTCTACTGCCTTCATCTCTCCAGTGTCCCAAACCACTGCTGCAGTTTTTCCATGGCAGTCCCTGCTTCCATAACTTTTTAAAAACAGAAAAGCCATGCAAAAGGGCTTTGGAGCCTGGAAACAATTCTGCATTTTCCAGCTCTAATAGAGGATCTGACCTTTCCAGCTTGTCTCGTTTTAATTTTAAAAAAGATTCTCTTTTCCTACATGCCACTATTGCTCATTTAAGGGGTACAGCTAGATGTCAAAGCACGGCAAGAAAACCCAGTTGGGATTCTGAGATTGTTTTCAGGCACATGATGTCATTAAAAATCATGTTTAGTTAATGAAAAATACATCTGCTCCTGGAGCCTGGGGGTGACCCACCTGTGGCTCTTGAGCCTTGAACTGCCTTTGAGCAGTTTGACCTTGACATGGGCCAGAACTGTTTTACACAGTCAGGAGCCTGCACTGGCAGCAGGGCGGCTGGGCAGTCCAACTTTAGGCTGTGTCCAAAAAGAAGCAAATACAAGATGCTGGCCGTGCCAGGTGGCTTTGGAGCTGCAGAAACTACAAAATAGCTACTACCTCCTGCTCACAACCCTCACCTCGAACTCCCCTGCAGCTCCCCTAGAAGGAGAGGTGGGGATGCAGCCATCCCAGCTGCAGACAGAGGTTGCTATGGGCCCTATGGGCTCTGGAAGACCAGCTATCCCTGCTAGCACCTCTCCTACAATGAGACAGTAACCCAAAAATTTGTCCTCATTGAACTTCACATCTGAAGCAAAGTCATAAATATTAAAGCAAGATTAGTACAGATGAAAAAGTGACAGTGACATTATAAAAGGAGGCAAAGGATGAGGGTTGAACCAACTTTGCTTCTGCTGCTTTATTACGTGATTTTTTGTACTAGATTGGTCCTTCTACAAGGGAAACTGAGTACAATATCATGGTGCAGCTTTCTGCTGGGGAGCATGGACAACAAGGAAGGAAAAGAATAAAGCACCAAACCCACAGCATGTCAATACTGTACAGAGCACGCTGCACTTGGGTCAGCACAACATTTAATTCTGGGTTGTAAGAGCTGAATTACAAAAACAGAGTAAAAAGAGGGGAGTGAGGGGTGGGAGGGAGGAAGATAAGCAATAGCAGAAAGCAAATGTGTCACATAGAGAAGAGCTCACTGCAGATGAAATGCATTTTGTCTTCAATAGCTTTTCTTTCCCTAATACATTATATCTGTTCACAGCAGTTTTTCTAGACATTAAAGGCTGTGACTGTCTTCAGTGCAAGCTTCAGGTTCTGCTGAGGATTTTGTAAGTGCCTGTCTTGAAACTGGTTGCTGGTCACAATGCAAAAATCAGACTGTGGGCTTTCCCTGGAAAAATTATTCCAACATTAATGTTTACTTCCATTGGGGAAGGAGGGTATTAGCGTCTACCTCAACAATTCCTTTCTTAATCTTCATCCTGATTATAAAAATTTTGGTCTCATGCCCCTCCTGCTTCATAAAACATCTGCATAGATATTCCCAAATTTTCTCCAGTCAGTTTGGAGGCCAAACAGATGTCTCTGTCTCTTTATGTTCCCTGTGGCATCCCTGAGACGCATGTTGCTGCTTTCGATTGAGAAAATGGTATTTTCATAATTTTTCTCAGTTGCATTGTTTCTGGGCGTTTTTTTTAAGGTTTATTTCCTGCTCATAATAATGTCTCCATTAGCCCTTCCCTGAAGCCTGCTCCAGGCATGGAGTTCAGTTATGATATATGTACCCCAGGTTTACAGTGAAGGTAGCGATCAAGACAGTTTTTAGCTGCAGCTCTGTTTCAGCCTCTCTCTCTGCCCCAACAGCTCAATTCCTTTTAATTTTTCATCATGATCCTATCTTGTGAGGCTTTGGCCACTTGTAATCCTGAAGACTACAGTCTTTTGGACCACTGAATTCCATACTAGCACCAGGACCAGACTTTGTAACTTGGCAGGCAGCTGAGGAACAGACTAACTTTCCATCATGGTTATTTCCTTGCAGAGAGACATGATGATGCACGGCACAGCAAAATGGGCAGTCAGAGCAGCTGTACTTGGAGACCAGGTTTGAGTAGGAAGGTCTTACCTGGTGACCAGTCACAGGAGAAGACTTCCTCCAGCCCCACGTCTACACGTGGTATATTCTGTACCTGCTTTCGGATCCCGGGCAGCACTTGAAAGTGCTGAGGTCTGACCTGCATACAAAGCTCCCCTTTCTGCTTCTAACAGATCTCACGGTGGCTTTAAACATTTCCCTTCCCAGACATGGAGCTTTCACTACCAAGATACGTGACACGTACTCAAAGCCTATGTCTGCTTGAGAGTGACAAGTCACACGCGGCAGTTTGGATCACAGCACCTGGACAGCTACACACCAGTGCTCTCACCTCAGCCAGCGTGTGTTCTCATGCCCTGAGCCTGGGGCTCCCCATGCAGCTGGAGGTGAGCACTGATAATCCCTTCTTTTTTCTCCCTGACTATTTTTTCTCCACTCCTGCTTCTAAATTTCCAACTCCTAATTGTTTTGTGCTACAGCGCGTAAAATCTTATCCTTGTGTGCCACTGAACACAACTAATTGTGTTTCTTGTGTGGTTTTTTTTGTTGTTGTTTCTTGGCTTTCTTGATAACAGACTGGAAATTAACAACTTCATTTATTAGCACTCCACTTTTTTCTATCCATTGAAGACAGAGAACCTGACAAAACACACACACACACACGTGCACACACCCCCTTGGCAATGACCCTTTCATGGTACCAAACACTTCCTGGGGCATATGTTTATGCTCAGGTGTAAGCACTGGGTTTCTTGGCCTCTAGTATCAGACCCCAAATGCTCTGCAGCCTACACAGCCAGCTGCAGCCAAGGAAAGCAGGTGTTAAACTCTGTGAAGACAGATTGGGCACCGTCCTGGTGTGCCCAGCTTTTAATCCCTGCTTTGAATGCATATGAAAGAGACCTTTATATTACCTTAAACACCGACTCCCTTTCCTGATAGTGATTTTTCAAATTGGCAAGAAAAACCCCTAAACAACCCCCTTTTGAAACTCCAGGGGTGTGTTTCCTTCAAAGAACCATAGGGATATGCCATATCCTGTACACCCACGTAGGATGTGTGGGCATTATTATTAATTCTAATTGGCTCAGAATTACACTTATCCTGTTGTCCCCCACATATGGGTACCCGCTATAGATGCAACTGTCACTCTGCATGTGTTTGTAGGATGCCTGGCACAATGCTACGAGGCCTCTGTGAGGTGCTGTAATGTATACATGTTAAATAGCAATAAAGAAAGTCACTGAATAGCCTCCTCAGAGCTGAGAATTACCTTCCCAGCAGAGAGGAGAGAAACGATACGGCTGGCTCACCACAGAAAGTAAAACAAAGGATAAGGAGGAACCTACATGGAGAGCTGGGAGAATTTTCCCTCACCTTATTGATCTTATTGGCAGTGGTGATGTCTCGTGTGAGTCTTAAAAAATCTCCCAACCCAGGAGGGAGACTGGTTGATGCAGCCTTTCCAAGGGCACCAGAAATGTTTCCTGCTTGTGGAAAGCTACTGTTGACCTTTCTGACTTGACTTGGTTTCCTCCTCGTTTTTAAATAAAAAGCAGGGAGCACATTGTGTGGGGCTTTGTGTCCTTGGGGGCCTGAAGTGGGAAGCAGTACTTAAAGCCACCAGCTGCCTGACATGTTATTTATAAACTTTCACATTTTCTATAAACTTTCAAGGTTACATTACAGGTGTCCGCTGAGCTAGCAAGGCAGATGCTCCATATCCTACATGTGCCATCGCTGCTCCAAGCCTGCCCTCTTTTCTGCATTCTCTGGAGCCATTGGAGTCTTCCAAAAAGAGGAGCAGGAGCAGCGAAGGTACAAACCCAGCGGCCTACACTCAGCGTGCAAGGGTTAAGCTTCTAGAGCGCAACCCTTTTGTGCTCCCCGAATTTGAAACCCCATTTAACACCTCAGCAAGGGCTGAGTTAGGTGCAGAATGACAAGATCCTTTGACATCTGAGAGTGCTGGCTTTTGTGGGCTTAAAGTGCCTCCCTTGGTGGTTCTTTGCCGTAGTAATTTCTTGTGGGGTTTTTATTTTTCCTGCTCACATTAATGTTCCGTTCCATTGTGCTCATAGCTTTCTTCAGACCTACTTAATGTCAGGGGGAATATTACCATTTCTTCCCTGTCATTAGAACAGCTTTAATCCTGTCTGCATTGCGAGGGCAATAAATGATAATAGCTCCATATTTTTATTTCTGCAGTGCCTCTGAGCACCAGGGTTTTTTTTGAAAAATCCTAAACAAACAAGTTTAAGCTTGGGATCTTTTAAACCCAGTGGGAGACTGTGTTGTCTGGGGAGCAAGAATGCAGAACTGTGACAGATGGTGGGATCTGGACCTATGGTTTGCAATTTTATGGTCTCTGGTGAAACTTCTGTGTGAATAGCTTGCTGTGGGTGGTGGAACGAACAGTTTTCATGAAGTGCATCGAGCTAGCGTGCCCAGATGGAGCTTCTATGGAGAGGTGATACTTGTTAAACTGGGGCTGCAAGCAGCTGTAGAGGGCAGGTCCCCTCTTTGAAGGGTGTGAAGGCATCCATCCTGCTGAGTGGTGTGAACTGTGGGGGTATGGGGTTGGAGGAACTCCACCCTCTGCCCTGCTGCTCCAACAAACCTGAGGACAGATCTGGAGCCCCTGTGTGAGTGTGACCAAAAATCAACCAGGGAGCTGGCTGCACTGCAAGAATTTCACCGGAAATAAAGTGGAATCTGGTATTTTCCTAAAGCATTGTAGTAAAATCTGTGTCATTTTACCAGCATGACAGAGGGGACTTCTACAGCTATTGACTTTTCTCCTGAACGTGAGCTTGGATCCTCAAAGATCATGTCCCATAACAAGCTGGTCCCATGAAGAAATGAACCTCCAGGACTGAGGGAAGGACCAGGAATGTTAGAGAAGCTGCTCAACGTATCACCAGTTACACAAATCCACCTTGGATGCACACTGCTTCCCTAAAACACCCTTGGGCAATGAATTCCCATTATTGTCAGTGGAAGGTGGCATCAAATGCTGACACAAAGCATTATAATAAGGTTTTCTAGAGAGACAGTAACTTTGGAAAACTCTTTTCTACTGGATGTTTCACTTGCAGAGCTTCATGTGTTCACAGTAGTGATTTATGCTAGTGAAAAACACTAAGTCATCTTCTCTACATAGAAGCCAAGGAAGATACCAGGAGTATCCCAGTTAGGGAGAACAGCCTGTGCTGCCAATGGGAATGAGGAAATAATCTGGAAAAATGGGACATGTGTCTTAGGAAGAAGAATATGGAAGCATCCTTAACATTAGGAAAACACTGAGATCTCTTTCTGATATGCTCAATTACATATCAACACCCTCTCCAATGTTCTTCATTCTGGGAGAACGTTCGAGCTCCTGAAGAAAGAGATTCTAGTGAGCTGTGGGGACCAAGAGAACATGTAAAGCATTCTGCATAAATGCAAACTGTGGGGAGGGCAGGCAGAGTGCAGGAAGGGAAGCTGTTAGAAACTTGGGGTCATTCATCATTCGGGAGCAGTGACACCACACATACAGATGCAACTTCTGTCTCAAGCAGTTATTCAGCGTAAACCAAAGACTGTGACATGGTTTAGGCAGCAACTGAGAAAACCCCACTGCTTCTCAACACAAACTTTACCTGTAAGATATTATTTAGACAGAATAACAGCAGCAGCAGACTGGAGGATGCTAATTTGTACTGCTTTTCACAAGCATGAGGCTCTCACTATTTGCCAGCTGTTGCTCAAGCCTTCTGTTGACATTGCAGGGAGATGCCTCTGATGAAATACATTTATGTACAAAATCAGTCACTGGCCACCCAGGGTCAGGCAGGTCTTGGACAGGGAGAGACCAGGAGCACTGGATTTTCAAGGAGTGAAAACAGTCCTTGGATTTAACAAATACAGTTCAAGACAACTGAGCCATGGAGAGCTTCACACATCAGGTGTTAGGTTTGCTTCCCACATGGAAAACTGGGGAAACTACGCTGTAATGGACTCTAATGGTACATCTAAGGCAAACACATGGATGGCTAAAGGTATAATTAACCTAATTAAGGCATCATTTATTCCAGAAGCCTCCAAGGTGGAAGACAGGTGGAACTGCTCTCTACACAAGGTTGCCAGGGCAGAGGCTGCTGCCGCCATTGGACAAAAACACAGTAAATCACAGAATTGTAGGGGTTGGAAGGGACCTCCAGAGATCATCAGGTACAACCCCCCTGCTAAAGCAGGTTCCCTAGGACATATCGCACAGGTAGCCGTCCAGACGGGTCTTGAATATCTCCAGAGAAGGAGACTCCACACCCCCTGGGCAGCCTGTCCCAGGGCTCTGTCACCCTCACCATGAGGAAGTTCTTCCCATATTTGTGCAGAACTTCCTGTGCTCCAACTTGAAGCCATTGCCCCTTGTCCTGTCCCCACAGACCACTGAGAAGAGGCTGGGTCTGGAAGGAACCAGGTAAAAAGAAACATCCCTGGGGCAGATTCCTCATCCACCAGAAGCCAGGGGTGCAATATAATACCCTGTTTTGCACCTCTGGGATTGTACTAGCTAAGCCAGTGAAGGCTGTGATTTTCTGCTTTCTGCACTGCAACGTACTTTAGGTGCTGGATGAGGCAGAGAGGAGTGTCTAGCCTTCACTTTGAGTTGCTGACCCTTCTGTTAGAGAAAAGATTAATTGCCTTGTGAGAAATTATTTTTGGCTGCCTATATTTAACATGGCAGCTAACATCTGCAGTCATATTTCTTAAGCATTTGTTGTGATCATTCCCCTTCACTGTTAGTCCTGACAGCAGAGTGATCTCAGTTGAGAGCCAAAATGTGCTTAAATGGCTCTGTTGACTACCATGTCTCTCTAAAGAGGAGAAGTTGGAATGATCTGAAGGTGATTTGGGATTTAGGCACACGAAGAAACCATCAGGTGCATGTAACCTTTGAAAACTGGGCCTGAACTCAGGTCTGCCAAAAGGATGTCTCCTGTGATAGCTTATATCAGTGAGCATTTAAGGGCTGGCGTTTTCCTGACATTGTCTGTGGAGCAGGTCTAGACTGGCAGAGCTGGGATGACATCTGAGGCAGGCTTGGTTGACAGAGGTCCTTAGTGCACATGTGCTCTGCACCAACCCAATGGCATAGCTATAAATGTGTGACCGTTGATACGCTTGCATCATCCTGTGAACTTCATTCTTAAATCTCTAATGGAAGGACTGGAGTAGTGATAAAAACAAGTACTTTCTGCCTCGTTAGAAAGAATAGTCTACGCAATCTAAGAAAGACATTTCATTTCAGTGTAGACAAGTTGTCTACATTATATTCTCCCTGGTAACTGCAGAGAGCCCAAGAGAATTACACTGGTTATAAGTATGGTCTAGTTTTGTCAGCTGGGAAACACAACAAGCTTCCTAAATGAGGCTACAAGGATACAGGACCTGATTTGTGTGTGCAGTCAGCTGTGACTTGCTTGTAAAGTATACTTGCTTCACGTCTGCTTGAGCGTAGGTCGCCAAGGTCCTCCTCAAAAGCGTCCTCAGGCATGAAACCAAAAGGAATTCGTGATAAAAGACCCTTAAGAAATTTCTCCTGTCATCCTTATTGGAAAATCCTTCAAAGCAAAGGTATGGGAACTAACAGAAACCTGAGGAGATGTGAAAGCTGGGAGGGAGAAGGAGGAGAATGGGGAAAGGAGATGCAAGCTTGAGGTTCATTGGTGGAGGAGCAGCCAGTTTAATTTAAAAATCAATTGGAGCTTTAAAAGAGAAAAACAGAGATGAAAGGGAGTGTGCGTGTAGAGGGGGGGAGCTAAGAGGAGGAGCATTCAGAGATCCAAGGGCCAGGTGTCTATTTCTATAAGATGAGGGAGAAAAATAGGCTTTCAACTTCTGGGTCACTGTCTTTTCTAACTCTGAATGGACAAAGACAGTAACGCTACGTCCTTCTTTAATCCTGCCTACCCTTAGTTAAGAATGGTTTCTTTCAAACCTCACTTGCTGAAGCCTGGTGTCCTATCTTCCATGAAGATTTTTAACCTCATTTCACAGTTGGACAGACTGAGGCAGCCACCGGTGTGAAGCCACACAACAGTTCTGGGGAGGGACCCAAATGTTCTCACCCAAGCCCCTCTTTGTCAAGGAGCAATGCGAAGAATGGGCCCATTGCAATGTTTTTCTAGTGGGATGCTCACAATTCACCAGTGAAAGGCATTTCCCCAGTGGATGGGGACTGCTCCACAGAGCACTCCCTGTCCCCATTTGCTCTTCTCGCCCATCCTTTTGGAGGAGGGAATGCGCTGACAGCAGAACAAGGCAGCACTGCAATGGGTGTTATGCTCTTCTCCAAGCACACACATGCTTGGCACCTCACCCAAGGCTTGGGGATTTTGTGACCAGCTGTTGAGTGGGCACTTTGAAATGGAACTCATGTTCTGGCTCCAACACTAAACCCATTGAATTCCTCTCACAGCTCAACCTCACCCCCCTGCTGATTCATGCTGGCCTAAAGGGTTCTGAAAAGGAGGACAATATGACCTCTTGCCTAGAAGACTTGGAGACCTTCCCTGAACAAACCTATGTCCCCCCAGATGCCTCTTGTTTGGTGCTCTCTGGGTGTTTTTATGACTTGTTAGTTTTTAAAAGCCAGAAGGGCTATCTGATCATGAAGGCCATGCTTGGCACAGCTCAGAGCTGGGTGCCAAGCTGGTGGCTTTGAGCAGAACTACTTCTGGGCAGTGATTACTGGGCCAAGCAAATCCCTCCCCATGGCACAGGAATGGCACCTCTGTGGGTCCCACTACAAATCCAGTCCATCACCCATCCTCAGCAGAGCAAAAGGGAGTCCTCATCCCTGTTGGCTCATCCAGATGTGTGCAATATGCACTGAGGTCTTAGTGAAGACGTAGAAGAAAAAGCTGGCCACATTTGCCATAGAACTTACCCTATTCCTGCATCACACTGACACGCCTTTTGTTGGGAAACAGGATATAAAGATATATATAAAGATATATATAAAGATATATATAAAGATATAAAGGCCCCATTTCATGGGCAAGCTCTGTTTGCTCCTGAAGGAAATTTTCTTTGGTAATAATAAAGACTCTTCAGTTCTGGTTGGAAGACTCCTACTTTATTTTCTAGGCATAAGATCTTATATTTGTTCAGCACCTAACACCAAGGGGAATCTCAGACTGTAGCTGCTTGTGTTTTAGCCTTCTTCCTTAAAAAATAAAGATATTGAAAGCTACAAAGCAACTGGCCAGGTTTTTGATATTTCATTAAACAGAAAGCAAACATTCAAATAGTCTCCTGGACAAACAAAAAATGAACTTTTTTGAAGGAAAAGTTACCCTAGACAGCCCAGCTATTTTAGTTCATTTTATCACAGCAAATTTAAGAGGCTTTACTTCTAGTGTCTCCAAGGTGAGACTGATGCCAATGGAACAGACCCAGTTCAGACACATGACAGACAATAAAGCTAGATGAATTTTTTCAATGCTGAAGTTTGATCAAAAGTAGGAAATTGCTGATTTTGACAAAATATCCTGGTTTCCCCACGGAAAAGCAGAAGGGGAAAAAAGTTTCAGTGTTAAGCCAGAATGTTAAAAAAATAAGTGTTGGGATGCAGTCAGCCCTCCACTGGATCATAAATTGCTCTAGGACTGCTGCCAGTATCCTTTCCCCTAGAAGACATACTGTGCTGGCGACCAGCCGGAGGAGCAGGGATAAATCCAAGGTGGGAAGTGGAGAATATGGGGTCAATGGAAGTGTTGCCAGAACTCCTGCTCAGGCACGGATGGGAAACTTAGCCACTCCCAGAACTGTCTCCTGAGAAAAACACACAACTACATTTACCCCACACCTGGACAACCTCTGCTCAGCACAGCCCCCTGTGTCCTGCCCTGCTCTCCGGGTGATGTAGCCCCCTGTACTGCAGCGCACGCAAGCCACCAGCCTTCTCCTTCCCACTGCCACCCGTGCTCTCACTCTTCCCCTGCTCTGACAGGTACAGCCATACCCCTTACTATACTACAGTTTCATCACCCATGCCATGAGCATCTCTGATTCACGCTCAACACTGCCTCATAATCCTTCCTACCCAGAGGACATAGCTGGATTTTTCTGTGACCCCATCTCCGTGTGTCCCTTCACTGTGCCCAATGCCACAGGCACATGCACGGCCATGAGCAGCCCCAGGGTGCTGTGAGTTGGGGCACAGGCATGCACCCCCACCAAGGGAGCCCTCCCAGCACGTCCAAATCCCTTCTGCCACACACCTCCCAAATCCTTCCTACTATGTCCCACCCAGACGTGCACACACATGCACATACACATTAATCCTTCCATTAGCTAAAGCCCAGATTTTGCAGCAGGGCTCTCAGAAGCAGCCCTCCTTATCATCCCGCTCGCAGACGCACAGGCTAATCTCTCTCCGCGTGCAACGAGCAGCCACCCACTTATCTCCCCTCTCTTCTACACGCGCACACTTTTTTACACAGAGACTAATACTTCTCAGTGTCACGTACCTCAAAATCCTTCTTACGACGCCCCCTCACACACTGAGTAATCCCTTTCAGTCTCACACACATGATCCCGCTGACAGCATCCCTCCACACGCATGCACAGCCACATGCAGCATCCCACAGCATGTTGTGCACACAAGGGAACTTTTCCCTGTGTCACACACATCATCATCCCCCTCCCTGAAGCACATATTTTCCACTACGTCGAACACATCCATGTGAACCTGCCATCAGTGCAGTAAACCCAGCGTTTTTTAAAATCCAGATAAACTAATATAGATGAAGTTTTTGGGGGTAAACCCTTGGATATTTGGGTAACTGTCCTGGAAACTAGAGAACTTGTCTCACAAGGAGAGATTTAAAAGGTCTGGCATGCTTAGTGCAGGGAAGCAAAAGCTGCGAGCGGATGGGTTGCTGTCTATAAAAACATCAGAGGGGTAAACACTAGAGAAGAGCTATTGATGCTAAAGGACAACATTGGCATAAGAACAAGTGAGAATAAACTGGTCATGAATAAATGCAGCCTGTGAACCGCAGAAAGATTTGTAACCACAGGAGGAGAGCAACTCGGGTATCGCTTTCCAGAGGGAGCCCTGGAGCAGAAGCAGAGCTGGCTTCGTCTAGACCATCTTTTTTGTCGGAGAGCACAACATGGAGTTGGTGGCCCTGAGGTGCGTTGCTGTGTTCGCTATGCAGTTTGGGCTCTTGCACCAGCACGCTGCTTCTATCTGAGGAGATCACTAGTGCAAAAGTACCTTGTTCCATGGCTTTGTCTCACCTGCAGCAGAGGGGTAAGAAAACCGAATCCTTACCCCTGTGCCTCGGAAAGCTGAGTCCCACACAACAACCTTACATCCACCATCACCTCCACAGTCCTCTTCCTTGACTTGCTAACAGCTATTGCAGCGTATCTACCCTGGCCTTTTCCTTTTTGGCTGTAACATTCATGCCACTGCAAGAGATGAGAGGGAGCGGAGAGCTCCCTGCTCCGCGCGGGAAGTGCAGGCGCAGCACCCAGGGATCTATTTTGATCGCTCTGGCATGCAGAAACCACTCTCACATTTCCTCAGCACACATTTACATTCCCGGAGTCTCCCGCCTCCACTGTTCGGCTGTCTCCAGAGACACTGAACACCTGACATGTCTGATAGGGATTACATATCTGTAACACAGATAACGAAAAACTACAGGGAAATGAATATTTAGTGGACTGCAAGCACTGCTGTATGAGCCACCGTCCTCCCAGGTGCCTGATGCTTTCCTCCCCTGTACCTGGGTAAGGCAGAAGATGGGGATGTCAGCTGAGCGGTGTGAGAGAAGAAGCAGCTATAAAGGTCCCCCGTTTGCATAAAGATGGAACAATCCCTTTTGAAAGGGGTAGAGAAAACCAAGGCAGTTGAGTTTCTCTATACCTCCCGTTATCAAACATGGAGCTCTGCCCCGTGGGACTCAGCAAACTCTGCCTGTGCTGAAGTTAACGGCTTCTAAAAAAAACTTGAGGCCTTAATAAACAAAGAACAGCGTTTCTTAAAGCATGGATGCAATTATCACAGTGTGAGGGCAACGATGTGCCACCAGGCAGAGAGGGCTGCAGGGGGAATGGGAGACTGGAGATACAAAAAGCCTGCAGCAAAGCTGCTAGGAGCGATTTTGGTGGTTGTCCTAGAAGCAGATGGAGTAAAGGGGAAGAAAGGAGAGAGTGAGGGTGGGAGAAAGCACATCTTCCCCCTTCAGATTTTTGAAATTGTTTATTTAGGAAGTTCACATGGAGTTTGGGGTTTTTTTTCTTTAATTACAAATCTGTCTCTCCTTTTTTGTAATCATAAAACTCAGAAGAGCACAAGAAGATGTGTTCTTAAGGAGAGAAAGTAAGACAACTTACTTTCTCTCCTTAAGAAATCACACCGAAAAAGACTTTTAAAATTTTATTTTGCTATGCTAATATCAAAACCAAACAAGGTATTTAATTTTGTGCTGTTTCAAGTAGCCTTAAGTTTCCCTTTGGTCAGGGAAACAGATAAAAATGGTAAAAAGAGTTTTATTTAGTGATGGATTTTTCTCTCTGTGGAGGGAACACAGGAAAAGAGAAATATGAAAATAGGTGGAGATTGGCATCACATGCTGCGTTTTTTTCCTGTTTTCCAACTGGTAGGTGGGAGGTAAGTGGCAAACTGGCAAAAAGTGTGAGCATACATAGAAGATCTCCACGTTTACCTTTTATTTCAGATTTGCAATGGCAAAATGATAGTAAACATTTATTGAAACTACTATTCCCTTGAGGGGAAAAAAAAAATCTTTTACAACAAAGACCTGTTTTGAATGAGAAAATTTTCCACAAGCTTTCAACCACCCCTGGATAGAAATCTGCAACGATCTGCAGTGGTCTAGGGTGCAGCAATGGGGGAAAAAAATGATGCTGAAGGAGAAGCAGTGCATTGGCATCAGCTGCAGTGCAGCGTGGTAAGCACAAAAGTCTGGGACAAAGTAAAAAAAGCCAAAGGAAATTAAAGGATGGTGGAAAGTTAAGGAAAGTCCTGAGTACTTTTAAACTAAAGAAATAAAAAAGGTTTGTTGATGCTACGTGGGGTGCTTCCGAAGCATACAGCATGTGGCATTGTGGGTCAAGCTCTTGCACAAGCAGCACAGATCAGGCCCTGCCTGAGGCAGGGGGATTGGAACTTTATGATCCTTGGGGTTCCTTCCAACCCATGCCATTCTATAATTCTGTGATCTGTTCAGCTTCTGCTCCAGGCTGGGCTTTATGTAAGTACAGCTTAATTATTCCCAGCCAGTCTAGCAATCAGTACAGTGGGCAAATGCTACATACCTCATGGGGATCAGCCCAGCAAAACCTACAGCTGGGACACTCTTTTTCCACTGCTGATGTAGATTCAGAGCTCTGAGATGATAAGCAGTTCAACAGCAAAATAAGCCTGCACTTGGAAAAAGTAAATCCATCCTTGCCATCTGGCTCAGTTGCACCTCATGATGACCCACCACTAGTATACACCTTTCCAGAGGGATCTCTGAGCCCTCTGAAGAGGTCAGCACCCACCTGAAAAACGTAGAGGGAAGCACCCATGAAACACATCTTCCAGCCTTCCTGAGAACAGCCAGTGGTGGAGGGATTTGACATCTCCTTTCCCAGCACACAAAGAGCACAATGAACCAGTCTCCAGCCACACTGATTATAGGTCTCAGGTGTAGGGAGGAGAACAAAGCTTCAAGCTCCTGGGACAGAATGAGTAAAGAAGGTGAATACATGGTGAAGGGAGCTCTTGAAAGGCTGACAGATTCTGTAAAACAATATGGAGACAGCACAAGACTTTCTGCAGTGAAACTGCATAGAGGAAGATCCTCCACTGATCCCTAATGGCTTTGTGCTGCCAGACACAGGCCCAGATTTGTGGATTTTTCATTCTCTCTTTTATTAGAACGTGAATTAATGTGCTGTATGTCCCAGGTTCCTATTTAGAAAAGCCCGTGCTGGGTACAAAAGGAGGAAAATCAGTGACCAGATCAAGAGGCAGTGAGGGAAGTTCGAGTGTGAGAAAGGACAAGTGATGAGATCAATGACCTGAAGGCAACTCTACATTGGCTAGGGTTTTCTTTCCATTGAAATGTCCTCTCTCCTCTTTTCTTTCCTTTCCTCCTTTCATGTTTTTTTCACAGTGCTGTTCACAGATTTATTTAGCTTATCCTCTCATTTCCCCCTGGATTTTAGTCTCTCTGCTCCAGTGCTCTCTTCCTCAACATCTCCTGCATGAAACAGAAAACAATAACGTTCATCTGAGAGGTTGCTTCAGTGATGGTGGCATTGAAGTGATCTTGAGATGAGAGAGATTATTCTCCTACTCTAGGGAAGAGATCTTTAGTGAAAATTCAGAAACTGCAAAGAAGACTAAAGGGGATGCAAAAAACACCCATTAAAATGCTTTTCATATAAATGTTAAAAGAAGAAAAGTAGTTGCAAACACAAATGGAAAACACACTGTGTGAAAAAAAACAACTCATGAGTATATGAAGGTAAAAGCTAATTAAGCTGAGAAGATTGTGTATCAGAGATAACAGTCATATTAAAATCAGCACCACTAGGGTGGGTGCAGAAAATGTCAGGGAACAAACTCAAGTAAGAACCACAAAACACTGTGAAGCACAAGCATTGCAAGACAAGCTGTTTAGTCTCAATCCATAAAAAATTGCCTGTAATGGGTGGAGCTCTTTTTGGAACTGAAATCATATTTCATTGCTTCTCTTTTATGGAGTTAATATTATTTAACTTGGCAAATAGCATTAGGGAGATTTTATCTTTCCATTTTTAAAAATTCCCTGGATGATAGCTTGATGTGATTGGGGCTCTTTGATTTCTGCTTGGGTCATTGCTCCTGGAGAAGGTGAAAGACTGAATGCAAGACCAAGAAGAACAGAAGCTCAGTGGAAGTCTCAATACTTTGTGATAAATATTAATTACTTTGTTCTGAATCCTCCTGTCCCAAAACATGACATTGCCTCTTTATGGAATGACTCAAAACATAAACATCCTTCATAATCCTGTTGTCTCTTTAAAACAAAAAAAAAAAAAGTGGCATTTGCTAACGAGGCCATAAATATTGATGTCTTTCTGAGGTCCCCCAGAGCCCTATCATTTCTGCAACTGACTGATTAATAATAGATTAAACACTTTAGTTTTGCTTACTCTGGTCTTCGTAACTTTAAGTGCATCTGCTGTGTCGGTAACAGAAGGGCCTGGGACTGATGGATCTGGCAGATATTCAGTAGAGAAATATGGCAGCACTCTACAAATACCTTCAAGTGCCAAAACTCAACCAAAATCTGCAGAGGGACATCAGAGTCTTAGAGTAATTCAGCAAGGAGCTTCAGAAAGTGTTTACAGCAGATAAGATTTGATGTGTTTGGAATACCTGAGGTGTTCACTATGTTATGAGCCCACATGACATTACACAGTAGATGTGTAATAAACTTTGCATTCATAACATGCACTTCACTCGGTGAGCTCAAAGGAGCTGAGTATTACTCTGGCTGAATATTATGGAAGGCCAGTCTGGGCTTGTTTCAGATGTGCTGAGCAGCAGTGATCCCTCAGTGCCTCCCAAAAAACAAACTTCAAGGGACCTTTTGGATGTCACACAATGAGCCTGTATGAAAGCTGATGAAAGAACCAGGTGTTCCTGGCTTCTAAGCTCATGTTCAAATCCACTGGAGACTGCTGGCATGGAGGATTTGTTCTAGCTCTGCACACCGTGAAACACCAGGGAAAATACTCGTCATTACTCTCCTTGTTGATATAATTAATAACCTCATTTTTAGTGCTCTATTAAAAAGATCCAGAAAGCTATATGAAAAGTTACAGCTGTTCTCTTCAGCCCTGAATTCAGCGTGAATTTTGCTGCTCACGTACCTGTCACCCCAGCAGCATCTCACAGGACTGTTTAATAACCTCAATCTTTAAATGAGCAGGATGGGCCAACACACTGAGGGATGTAATTACAATTGTCTTGGAGCCAAACTCAACCCATTTGGTTTCAGTGGTGAAAATCATTCCCAGAATCCAGCTAGGTCCTCTACTCCCATGCAAAGGGCAAAGATGCACTTCACTGCCCTGAAGACTTGTTTCTGGTGTGAACCTGAAGCCCGAGTTGCATACACATAGCAGCAGAGCCAGGCTTTGCTCATGCACTGCTGCTGGACCACAGGTGGTAGGAAGGAGGTCAACAGTGAGTCTGTGGGACCACACTCACAGTCTCCTCAGTGACTGCCTTTGTCTGCATTTTCTTTATTTCCTCTTCAAGTCTTTGCAAACAATTCTAAAAAATGCCAAAACAAAGGCAGAGCAATTATCCAAGTGCTCTGCAGAAAATCACTGCCATTCAGCCCTCTGCCCATGTGCACACACAGAGACAGAATTAACCCTGGCCAGCAAGGCAGCAAAACACAGGCTTAACATTTAACACGAGTTAAGAGTGAAAAGTCACTGGCTGGGTTTGGAACGTTTTCTATCTTCTCTTCCTTTGAAGAACCCACAGGTGTCTGTTCAGGTGTACAGGGATGCAAAGGACCCCCAGGCATCCCCAGACATGCTCTGAGAGTTTGGGAGCAGCTGAGACTCCCCTGCAGTTGAGGTCATCCATGGTGACCCTGTGCCCCCATCGCAAGGGATGCTGCAGGTAGCTCCAATAACCCTGTCCTCCCTGAGGTATGCAGAAGTTGAGCAGATGACTCAGGCACCTGATCAAACTGATCAGGACCAGTGGGCAACACATTCAGAGACAAAATCTTCCCTGTGCCTTTCTTTCACAAACACTGTGGACACAGTCCTCCGGCCCCCGCTACAGCAGCGTTACAGATTCATATATACCCGTTCTGGAAACACATATGGATTGTTTCAGAGTTCTTCCTAATACTCAGTGACTTCTGTATTACCACAGTGATTTGCAGCAATGCTTCCCTTGGCATCAGGTGCTGGGTGCCCCAAAGACATCTCTGAGTACGGTTAGACAGGATTCCCAAGGTTCGGAGCGAAGTGTAAAGGAGAGGAGGGGGAGGAGGGCAGAGCTGGCTTTGCCCTGGAGTAGCTAAGTGCTTCCCAGGCACTAGCACTGCACCACAGAGCTGACTGCACTGCAGCAAATTGATGGAAATCAAATGTCTATTGGTTTCTGCTTGCCTGACTGGGACATCTGCAGAGAGCTGAGATGGTCATTGCAGGACTGCTTAGCCCAGGAGGCCTGGAAGCAGAGATGGTTCCTACAGAAATGCATACGGGTGTTTAAAGGGAGGGGTTGGCCTTTCTTATACCCCATGAAATACCCCTTATTCAATGACAAGCTTGACTGACGATGGGAAAGCCCATTTGCACTCATATTAGTATGACACTGCACGCAACATCAAAAGGGATGCTCCAGAGAGAAGTGATACCAAGTGTAAGAGGAACAATCTTCATGAGGAAACATGATGTACAAAGATTTGGCTTTGATCCTTTTCCTGAGCAGTTAGTTAGAACTCCCAGTTGGTGGCTGCAGCCATTCTGCTGCTGTTCAGCAGACACATCCTCAGAACTGCAACCCCAGCCCAGAACACACAGTTGCAGAGAGGCACATTCCTAACGTGTGAAATGAGGTACTGCTTCAGATATTGGGACATCAGGAAAACCACCATCCCACAGGCTGCCTTCTTAGAGATGCTCTCCCTAGATTTTTTTACCCTGCCTACCCTACACCCTACGGGGTGTCATCTGGAGCTAATATACTGTGGCTGGTTTAGCGTACAGTGTTGCTGTGTTGTCCTGCTGAATGTTGGGTCAGCAGCTAGTTGGGAAGAAAGGAAGTTCAGAAAGGCTCTGCAATGACTGCTGAAAATTTTCCTGACCGCTGAGCAAGGAGTTCACTACTGTTTGCAGCACACCATTTCAAAGCAGGCTTTGCTCAGGTGTCGGCAGCGATCTGCTTTCAAAACAGAAGTGGAAGGAGGTCTTTGTAAGGAAGTGTACACCACTGTTTATTTATTCATTAGTTTGTATACCACTGCTTCTCTACAGCAGCTCTGAGCTTTCCTATGTGGTGAACTACAGGTCTGATTTCTNCCCGAAATTCAGCCAAAGAAAACATAATGTTGGATTTACAGTCCCTTACCCTTGGGCCTCATTATGTGTGTCTCCAACTCTATTTACATTTCAAGGGAGAGGTTGGCAGAGAAAAGAAAACATGAGGGCTTCCCCACAAACTGCGATCAGCCACATTTTTCTCTGTGTACAAAACTCTGCGTCTCCTGCTGCGAAGTCAGGAGATGTGACATGAGAGGAAATGCAGGGACAGTGGACAGCATCTCCTTTTACCCCTTCTCTGGGCATGGTCTGCCCTGTGCTTATATTATTTCTCTTTAAAAACAAACCAATACTCTCTCTCTGAACCCCTCCACCCTCGCTTTCCATCTCATCACTTTTCTTCCCATTTCTTGTCTCTTGTTTTATCTGCTCTTCAGCAGGGAGGACAGGAGGAGGAATGGAGTTCATGCTGTGCCTCTCTCCCACTATTGAACATGCTCACATTCAAACACCTACTCTGCTATTCCTTCACTACCCTCTCGTGACCTTTTCTTCTGCATCATGTTAAACTCCTCCTCCTAAAAATATTCAAAATACCAGACTTGCTTCAAAGCAGCCAGTGGCAGAAGGAAATAACTCCTCAGATGTTTTTACATTAATGAAAGCACAGGGCTAGTGAGCTGCCCAGTGCCCACCTTTGTACCTGCAGTGAAAGCCCGAGTGGTCCTCAGGGCTGGATATGACTGCAGGGAAGGGAAGTAGTATGTCAGAGAACTTCCTGTTGGTGGAAGGTTTTGTGGTAGCACATGAGCATCCTCTAATGTTCACATTCAGTGAGCTTTTCATCTTTCCTAAGAGTCAAGGCACTGGAGAGCATTCATGCTACTCAGAGGGCTCACTGGTGAGCACAGAAACTCCTAGAGTAACTCCACAGTGAATAATCATGTGGAAGGAGACCCCTGCTCCTCATGGCTTAGGTATCAGCCCTCAACAGCCTCTATTTCTATTTCCACTGTCTTCATTACCTCTTTTTCCAAATCCTTAAGAAACCCAAAGTAAACATTAGCAAAACGTTCTCTGCCCAGGAAGCCCCTGCTCAAACCAGGACAATTCATTGCTTAGAGAGGCCCACCATGGAGTATTTTGCACAGCACCTATTCCAAGAGCAGGCTACATTTCCTCCTTGCTGTGCACTAGCACAGTGCCACATCATGTCCCTGACCATAGCTGCTGTCTCATGTTTAGGACCACTTGGTCGTACAGTCGCTGCTCACACCTGTCCTACCTGCCAGAGGAGCTCTTGGTTGAGCTCCTAGCTGACACCAGCACTACAGCCAGCAGTGACAGCTTCCCCAGGATGTTTTTCCTCTCCAGGTACAAAAATACAACATGTTAGGAAAAAACCTCATGAATAACTGAGGTTTGTCTCCTGCTATCCCGAATTCTGCTGTGTAAATTTGGTCCCACCACCAACCCTTCCGAGGCCAATGGGCTCATTCAGGAAAAAGGCAGTAGTAGGGACAGAAATGAGGTCACAAGCTGGGTCGCTGAGCCCTGACAGCCTCTTGCATGACAGCTGAGAGGGTAGGAGGCACTGCCAGTCTGTTGTGTGAACTGTGAAGCAATCTGGTATGTGCAAAAAGGACAACGACGCACCTGCCCCCAGCGTGTATCTGACTGGGCCAGAAAGCTGCCATGCTTCAGCAAAGTGTAACTGAAACCAGAATAACTCTGCACAGAGCCAGGGGAATGGGGAGAACCATGTTTTATAGTGCCTGCTGGCATCTTCCACCTGGTGTCCCATCAAATCCCACAGTAGTTCTTCCCACGGGGGTCCCAAGAGAGTCCTGCTGTCTGTCCATTGCTGCCCCAGGGATGGGATCCCAGCCTGCACTCACAGCTGAGTTGTTGTGTCCCACCACGCTACCTCCACCCATGCCAGGTCAGGGACACGTCATCTCTTGCCATAACACACACACATCTCCAGCCTGCACCTGCGGTTTCACCTAGAGCTTGTAAAGCAGCACAACAGCAAAAGAAAAATCACTCAAATCATTGCTGGTGGCTCTCCAGAATGGCCCTTGCTCATCAGAACTGCCTGGTGGCATGGGGCCAGCACAGCAGTGGAACAGAGGGGGCTCAGTACAAGCAAGGCACAGCCTGCCACTCTCCCAAACTTTCACACCAACACTTCCATGCTGATCCCTTCTGCCAAAGCTTTGTGTAAGCAACCCCCAAAGTGTATCGTGCTGCACTTGTGTTTGGTTTGTTGGAGAGGTATTGGTGTATTTACTCACCCTTTGCAAACACCAGGAATTCCTCGCTAGGGCTTTACAAAGCACAGATATACAGACTTCCCTTCTTCTGGCTGTACGTTAACCTGGGAGAAAGCCCTTGTCTTGTATCAGTTAGGAGGAAACAAGAAACAAGACCCTCTAGGCACTATCAGAGTTCCCCACTCCAGCTCAGGACTAATTCCCTGTAAACCTCAGGATCTGAACTAACACAGCTCCATGCTCCAGCTTAACGTGAAGCAAACAGAGGCAGCACCACGGCTTTCTGCCAGCCTGCCCAAGGAATAATCCCTTCTCATACTCAGCCTGCCCCAGGGTGAGAAGGAGGATGCCACAGTCTCTGCTGCAACTCAATTAGGGAAGATCCTCCAGCAACTAACATCTCCTGTGGTTTCAGCTTCTGACATTTTTGTAAGGTGACACAGCTCAATCCCAGGCTCTTCCCCATTACCCATCACTGAGGAAAGGTTTCAAATATTTTCTGGACATATAGTGCTGTAACTACTAATCCACTTGAGATTTGGGACTTTTTTCCCTTCATTTTTCAACAAAACATTCCTCTTACTTTCAAACTACCTCCAGGCTGTTTTTGCTAAGTCATTTTTTTCTTTTTTTTTTAATTAAAAGTGCATACATTTTTCAGCAAGAAATTTCAATAATTGAGCTGTGAGGAACTCCTCAGATGTGAAATCTTGATTTTGCAAGTGCCCTGAGGAAACAATTTGGGAAATCCACACTGCAAACAACTGGGAAAATAAGTGGACAAGTTGCAGCAACAGGATGAAATATTAATTAAAGGGAGAATGACTTGGCAGCAAGAGAGAGAGATTCAGACTGAAGTCAACGGGAGGTTCATCCACGGTCTCCGTGTGGGTACAGTGATTTTGCAGCTCCCTTCAAGATGGAGGTCCCCAAATTGTTGTGGTTGGGATCTCAACGGCTGCTATTTCATTTGCATGATTCAGCATCTGTCAGCTTCCCTCTAGGTGGGATTTATGCCTAAAGTGGCGTTACAGCGACTGCAGGAGCCGTTGTGATGGCCATAAAATCATTAACACAGAAACAGAATGTCTCCAGTGATTTAGCCCCTCTGTCTCTGCTATAAATGCCGGCCCAAATTCACAGCAGTAAAAACTGAGCCAAAGAGCTTTGCATAAACCACCTGCGATGCCAGCCAGGGATTTTTCTCAGTGAAAATTAACACACAGGGTTTCATCACTGAATCAGTCCTACTGACCCTTATGGTCTCAGCGTAAGGTTTGCAAGGGTGAGTGGGGTCTAAAAAGTCCCAGCTCCTGGAGTCATTTGATTACAACTCCCATTATCTTTTTTTTTCCTTTTTCAGTAGGGTACAGACCTTCAACTTCAGAGGGGGAAAATATCTAAAAATAAGAGTTTTCAGTACTGAAAAAGGGAAGTTTACTAAAAAGAAGCCTCAAATTCAACACAGTATTAAAAATGCATGACTTGTAAAACAAGCTTATGGTTTCAGGAACCTGGTAGTTATTAACAGAATGCTTTCAGGCAGCAATACCAGGCAGGATAGAGAAGAGTTGCAGTAGATACAAAAGGTTCCTCAAGCATATCTCTCCCTATGAAGTCATTCTACCACCCGAGTCCTGGCTCAGCAGTAAGCTGCTGTTGGTTTTCAGCATCTCACCCCTGCATGTGTTGTAAGGTCAGCCTGTTTGGCTGTTCAGAGTTAGCCACATGCACACCAGGATGCAGAGTGAGGTACAAAGGTTGTGATCCATGTGTTGCCTACACCTGCTGGGTGCATTCTCTCCAATTTTTTTCTTTTTTTATTTATTTTTTTTTTCCACAGAGAGGATGTAAGGGCCATGAAATTTCAGTTTTTGACAGCACCTGGCCTAAAGAAATGAAACCCAGCAGGTAAAGAAAAACCCTTCATGAATTTCAAAAGATGGGATATATTGTGCACTGAAGCACTCTCTCTCCACTGGTTCTGGAAAGAGGATAATCCACACAGACTAACAAAGAGAGACAATTTAGCCACATGCAGGAACACAGTGGTTTATCAAGGCAATTTGGAGTTAGTTATTAAATGCTGTAAATATCATTAAAAAGAAGTGAGTCAGGGGGGCAGTGGGGAAAAAAATCAAGAGTCTCTGAAGGACTACAAGCGATTGTAGAGGTTAGACAGCTGCACAGCACCTCCAGGGGCCATTACTTGCGGACTTGAAAAGAAAACATGGTTATTTATGTAATTGCTGAGCTGTAATATGGCCCCATGAAGGAAATCGCTCTGCCTGGAAGACGCCTTGGTAATGCAGACCTTAATGATCTCTGCAGCTGCCAAGTCAGGTCCCTTTTCTCTGTAAGCAAGATTTCTGCTGGTGTGGCGTGAAACAACCCTCTTGCCTTTTCACAGAGAGAGAGATTTGGGCTGGGAGTGGCCTTGGGAGGTCGCACCAGCCATCCACAGACCTGGCTCACCTCTGCCCAAGGCATGGCTGGCAGACATCCCTCCAGCCTGTTTCACAAACTCTCCATTTGCCACTACCTTATTCAGTCCATCCTCAAACTGAGCTATCAGACCTCCCAACGTCCAGCCTCCAGCTCCCACCATCTGCAAGGCCATGGTGGGCAGCCAGAACAACTTCTCACTTTCCCTCTGCTGGCTGCACCTGAAGATTTGAAAACTACAACTGTATTTCCATGCTGTGGACTAAAACCCAGCTCATTTCCTTTCTCTCCCCTGCCTTGTGTTCTAGGACTTGGTACATACCTGGGTCCCTCCAGGACTTTCTCCAAGCAGTCCCTGTCTTTGCTGAAGTCCACCGCCCAGAGTCAGACACAAAATACTGTTGCTGAACCATGCCCAATACCATGAAATATTAGACTGACATGTAGGTTTCCCTTAATTAGTGGGCCTAGGTTCTTCTACCAGATTCTATAGCTTGCTCCTACAAATGGACATCAATATCCACAGAAAATCTCTAAATCTCTTCTCTGAGAGCCATCAATCATACATTAGAGGGGATCCCTGCATTGTCTCTATGGAACTGCAGGGGAAAAAGAAAAAGAGAGGAAAATCCTCTTTCTATCATTTCAGTCTTTTAATTTGCTTTTGTTTTCTTAAGTACTCAATCTTTATTTGGATTAAAATATCCAGAAAACAAAATAAGAAAAAAAAAAATGCTTAACATGTTCCTGTCTCAAGACTCTGAAGAAATAGAAATAGTTTCTGAAGGAAGCCAGGGAGAAAAGAGAAATCAGCACCCCTTTCTGTAACTGCAACTTAATGCATCTGGTGCCATTTGTTACTGACCTGAAGAACATGGAGCCAGGAATGCAAGAGACTGTTCATACAGGATGGGATGCCAAACAGGACCCTTTATGGGGGATTGAAGTGTCTTGTTTATATAATATTTTTTCATTCTTTTCAGTCTTTTTTCTATTTCTACTCTAACATAAAACTCCTCCTTTTCTCCTGACAGCTCAGGAGAGCTCCAGGTCATGTCTCCTTATGCAAAACTGGCAGCAAAAACCCCAATAAAAAATAAGCTACTTCTGATTTGCAGAGGTGTCAGTGAGATCAGAACTCACCCAAGATGACTTCATGTCACATAAACCCTTCCATGATTGTATAATGGAGATAATATCAGGATGTGCCAGATGATAAGCAAGGGAGCACTGTTGGCAACAGGGTGGCGGAGGAATGCCCTTGAGGTTTCCAATCGCAAAAATAAACCTTCCTGGAGTTGAGAAGGGAATGCAAAATCCTCAGGGACCAGACTGGGGCTGGGAGCAACAAGCTGACGCAATACAGGTCACTCCAACCCATGTCGAGTGGGATGGTGTAGCTGCTGATGGAGACACTGACAAGCTATTTCAGCTCATTCCCAGTGCCATGTCCTCACTGCGGCATTTTACAGCACATCGGCACAGTGAGGCAGAACCACATCCACCCAGTGAAACACACCTTTGAGTTACTGCTGCTCCTCATGTGCTGAGGCAGTTTGCTCCAAGACCCTTCACTTCTGCACCTTTCATCATGGATAAAGCCAGGGGCATGGACGTGTGTGCATGAAAGCACTTTCTGAAGCCCACCATCACTTCCTTGGTGCTGGTAGGCAGAGACATCTACCCTCAGATCTCCCTGGCACCGTGACAAAATTTCACAGCTCCTCTCAGTGTCTCTTTGAGACCTGACTGTTGCACAGTGAGACTGAGCCTTTGCACAGACACTCCTCAGGATGAGAGGTACAACCACAAAGCCGTGATTACCCTGCCAATGGTGCTCTGCACAGGTCACTGTGTGGGGGAAGAGCCAGAGAGCACGAGCTGAGTGGCATAATTATCCCGGGCATGTCTTTTTCTAAATATCACAACAGATACTGCTCTAGTTTAATTACTCTCAGCAGCTTCATTAGCAGAGCTGTGTAGTGAGGTCAGATGCTCCTGTGCAATCTTCAGGGATCCACAAACAAAATGGGCTTTCTGGTTCTGTGTGCGGGAGAGGGAGAGATCATTCCTGGAAGTGCTGCTGCCAGGGCTGGGAAGGAGGGATTTCGAGGAAACAGTGTCACAGCAAATGGCAGCCTCAGGTAACTGCTGCGCTTGCAAACTGCTCTCTCCTGGGATACCTGCTGGGAGGTCAGGAGCCGTCTGTTTCACAGTTACAGCCCCGTCTACTGCAGACCAAAAATAACTCTTCCGTTTCAGACACAGTGCCTGCCAATCGAGCATCACCGTGCCTGCAGGCATCCCTGCATCTGCTGTGCCGCAGCAGAGGTTGGTCCATAGCATCCTCTGCTCTGATGGAGCCACCCCAGCCCTGATGCCATACATACGGGTGATGTTTCTTCCAGGCCACCACCTGCCCTCTGATTCCCTCAGTTTTGCATGTTCCTCCTTCAGTTCTGACTCCCACACCCACACCACCTTTTCCTGAAAAAAACAGCCCAAGCAGGAAAAGGAATACAAAAGGTCCTCAGGACAATTAATATTAAAGCAGTTTGGATTCTTCTGAGGTTTTTCATAGATGTATCTTCATATATGCTTCATAGTCTTTAGACTAAAAATGCTGGCATGCAATCCAGAAGAGCCACACAAAGCCCAGATGTAGTTACTCGGAAGCCAGAAGCTACCTAAACTTCTAGTGCAGTCTCTATTGTCTGTACTGGCTGGGCACAGAAGGTCTGTGCAGGCAGAACCATTCATGGGGAAACCCTGGATATCTGCGTGCACTTTGGAGAATTCTCTCTCCTGTCTTGCACCAGGCTCTCCTTAGCAACAGGGCTCCTCTGCAGCATCTGCTGCTGCTTTTCACCTTCTCTGCCACCTATTGCACATGGCATCTGCAGTTCTGCCTGCTCAGACCAATGAAAGGCTTACAAACCCCTGCCTTTGCCATCCTTTCAGCTCTGTAGCCTGATGGGACATTGCAAAGGAGGGAAAATGAGAAAAGGTTTTCACTGAAATCTCTTCAAATTCCCATCCTGCTAGCAGCAGGAGTTCATAGCTCTGCACAGGCTGCAGAGCTGGCCACAGCACTGGAGAAAGTTTTTTGGGTACCTGAGCTCTGGTTTGAACTCAGGATATTCAAAACCATGAACTTGGGGCTGCTGCCTGGTTTTCTACTTAATCTATCTCCTCTAAAGCAGGTAGTTTAAGCCACACAGAGGTGTGTCTCCCTAAGCTCCTGTTCTTGAAGCAATGGGGACTGGACTTCAGAGGGACCCAGAGAAGATGGGATGCACAGGTCCTGCCTTCCCACTGCTGACAGACAGAAGCACAACTCTGGGTGTCATTGCACGTCGGTGTGAGCATGTGTGTGGGGGACTGTGCGTTCTGGGAAGCAAGGCAGAGGGACAGCACATCCTAACAAACTGCTTGCAGAACATGGGGCCATATGTTTCTGGAAATGTCAGAATAAAAAATCATTATAAAAATGGAAAATTACTTCTTGATCCCTACTTATTCCTACAATACTGTTTTCTCTCTTTAACATCTGCACTTGTCTCATTATTAAAGCTGGGACAGAGCTGGAAAGAGATTGGAGGGCTGGCTTGGGATGCTGCCACAGAGAAAAAGTCATCTGGTACCTGACAACCCACAGCCCCAGTACAGAAACAGTTTAAGTAAGGTTACAAAAGAGTTTTGTGCTAAAATATTTGCAACGTCAGATCTTCCAAACGATTCTTATTTTTATTCATCAGATACTCCCCAAACACTTATTTTTCTACATAATATCTTTTGTCTCTGTGCTGATGCTACTCATTTAAATACACATGGAAGTTATGTATAACAAAGCCTCTCTCATTAGGGGCATATTTTGCCATTCCTACTATTTTCTAAAAGAATTACTTTCTAAGAAACAATGCAAGGGGCTAAGGCAATCTAAGGAGACTTATAAAGTCCTTATTCTTGCAACACCCAGGATGAAGTTGGTCCAGGTTGAATTACTCCCTGATAGCATAAAATCTGAACCAATAACCTACTGCAATACAAGATACTCAAACTAGCTACCAAATCACCCCCTTTGGCTATCGATGAGGGGAGATGGGTGGATGTACTTTTAACATGCAGGTAAAATCAGCTGCATTGCTGATGGGACGAAATGCATATGCAGAAGGGGGAGTACTGCCTCACTCATCAAACACACCGAGAGTCTGTTGGTGCTCCATGTTCTTGTCATGACAGAATCTTTCCTCCCTGAGGACTTCAAAGAGACACACCTTTAACTTTGCAAAGGAACAAGAAACATGAAAGTGGAAGAGAATTGGAGGAGGGAGCTGAGAGGGGAAATTGTGACAGGCTGTAATCATGAGACAAGAGTTTACGGTGGAAATAGCGTCCATGAATAATGCAAGACTTCTCCCCCTGGAGAGAAGGAGGCCTTGGAAAAATTATTTCTCCAGATCTAATGGCTGAAACAGTCCATTATAGGTGCCACAAGAGGCATCTGTCTCCATTTACATATCCATTTGATCAGATCCTGGAGCTGCAAATTGTGCACTAATCAAAATTAGGACCACAAGGAACTTGTGGCACACAGCAAGCCCTGCAAGGTGTAAGAACAGAGCATTTCCATCCCATGAAAGGGTGAAACAGCAGATAAAACCCTTGCCCATTTCTGTCGATACTGTAGAATGTGAAAAGACTTCAAAAAGGTTAAAATAATGGTTGCAGATTACTTGAGGCATATGGACACTAAGGATGCCAGGAATGTTCAGTTGCAAGGAGAGATGACTGCCAAGGGGTTGATAGAGACTCATAAAATCAGGAACTGTTTGGAAGAGGAATGATAATGATAATCCATACTCCTTATTTCTCATAAGCCAAGATTCAGAGGAACACATAGAACTGATCAGGTAGTGGGTTTAAAACAAAAGAGGTATTTCCCCAAGTGATACAGCCTTAAGTCCTGGCACTCTGTGGTGGATGAGCCTCAGTATAAACGAGCTTTGAGATTACAAATATTCAGGGGGTTGCTCCACTGCCAGCTATTCAACAAGTCACTCTGGATGCAAACTCTAGCAAAGCAAACTTTATATCATAGGTAGCATCAAACCAGGAGGCGGTATCTTTTATACTTTTCTATGCCTATATCTTTTATACTTTTCCCTAAAGTATCTGTTATGCCCAGTTATCAGAGACAGCACACTGGGTAGCTTGATCCTTAGTTGGGCCCAATGTAATGGGGTTTGTGTTCCTGCATTATGTTCAAAAGAGGTGCCTCCTCTATAGCTAACGGCTAGTAAAACTACCAGAAAAAAGGACTTTTATCACTTGGCATTTGTATTACACAGCATGGTATTTTCAGATATTTCTTTACAAATATATTCCTCCATGCTCAGTCCTGATGGATAAAATCACGTGAAGAAGCACCAGCTACATTTAATCATTTCTTATGCATTCAAATGTAGTATTGAAAATAAGGTGCAAATCTTGAGACTCGTTTTAAATCTGAGCTTCTACGACAGCTTGTAAACGGGCCTTTCATTATTTCCAGGAGAAAATAATTTTTAAAATATATTAAGGCAGCAAACTGTAAGCAAAAATCCTGCTGGACAGTGATGTGAAATATATTCTTGTCTTCTTGTTGCAGTAGCTTGCTCTCATCTACATAGAACTGCCTTAAACCAGATGAAGTAGTTGGTCTGTTCTGCTTCATTTCTTAAAAAAAAGAAAACCCAAAACAACAAACCTTCAACCTTTATGAAATGTTCAGTTTCCTCCTTTTCTACTTTGTTTAAATGATGATTACATTCTCAAGGGGCTGCTACACTTAATTGTCAAGTATAGTGGGCTTTTTTCTAATGGATATTACATGGACTCCATGCAGAAATTCACTTCTACTGCCCTCCCTCATCCATGCTGAGAATGACAAGCAGATGCAATGCCAACGGGAGGCAGTTGGAAATGGACTGTTCACATAAAATGCAGACATTTGTCTTAGGTTCTATATAGTTATGATTTTGGTGTGCCTTTTAAAATACAACTAGGTATATCAAAGATAAAAATCTAGTAGTTATTTTCCAGTGATTTGGGGGGAGGAAGGGGTTGGTTTTGATTTTGTTTTGGGTGGTTTTGTTTATTTTGTTGTTGTGTTTGTTGTTAGTTTGGGGTTTTTTTTTTCCTAGCAGGTTTCCCATTTTTATCTTCAGAAAAACACACTATTCCAGATGATTGCCTCTGGTCAGGTTAGGGATCCTTAGGCAGGGGGCCAATTCTGCTCTTGGTTACTTGGAATAATGCCATTAGAAGCTCTGGGTCTGACTATTAGCTGATGTAACTGAGGATATCCACTTTCGATACACACTTTCAAAGGACCATTCTGATTAATTCTGAATGAGAACGAGGCTTTCTGGGAGAGATTCTCTGCTCAGTGGGGTTCTCTGCCAGCACCAATACTGCTCTTCTGACTTGAGAATTGCTTTTTCCTTCCTCAAATGTTCTCCAAAATGAATTTCAAAGTCGTGCATGGACAGACTCCAGATTTAAAACTCATACAGCCCTCCATGCCAGAAGAACCAGAGCCTCAGGGAACGTAACAAACACAACTCATAAGAACAACCAGATGACAGCATATTAATATACTCTGAATGCTATCTACATGTAGAGAAAACTTGCATTGCCAACACATGGAGCGAAAGTGATTCTTCAGGAGAAAACCTCCCAGTTGTTCCAGGCAATAAGTAGATAGCAGCTCCATCTCTGTGCTACCAAGGGTTAACTGGACCCAGGAACAAGAAGAAAGGAGAAGTGGACGTGGAACAAGATGAGAATCAAAAAGAAAGAGGATTCCCAGCCTCCTTGCAGTATTACTTAACAGTACTTTTGCCATCTCCCAAAAACAGGAGCATCCCTCCATATAGAAGAATGGTTCCCTTTACCCCTGGCTGCTTCCTCTCAAACCACGGGCTGGCACTGGACCAGTGAAGTAGAGACAGCGGCAGAGCTACTGCTGACACGAGCAGGAGAGAGACCCAAGTCAGATCACAGCCTTGAGCATGAGACTCAATAATTTAGGTACATCACACAGGGCTCATTATTGTCTCCTGAATCCCTCGGTAGGAAACAGCCTATTCATGTTCCTGGGATGCCTTCCTCTGACTCTGTCTCTCTCAGATACTGGCATCATGAGTCTTTCTGCCTGGTGCTTCCCTTTGTCCTTTCTGTTCTTTTCTCTCTCTTCTCCTTTTCTTTTCTTTCTTGTCTTTTTTCCCCTCCTTTAGCAATTTTCAGTCAACCCCAGGGAGACAGTCCCACTCTTATTTGCTAAAATAACTAGTAGTTAAATGACTGACATTTAAAGCGTATCTTAGGCTTCAGCATTGCTCCTCTGGGAGAAGATACAGCAATAACTGTGTGGGGAGAGGGAGGAATAGGATGTGGATCATGCTTCTGAGAGCTCTTTTTTTCTTCTTCTGTTTTTTTTTTTTTTTTTCAGGCTGCCTGCAGACTCCAGCAGATATTATTTTTGCCAGAGCACTTATGGAGAACATGTTTGTAAGGAGACAGACAGAGGGCTGTCCACAGAATATATAAAAGAAAACACCACTAAAAGCATAAATCAAACTGGAGGCCACTACACTGGAAGCCTCAACAGGAGAATTTTAATTTTTTTTTTTTTTTTCCAATTACCTACTTTTGTCCTTCCTTTGGAGTCAGTACTGCAAAAAGTCATGCTGAACTGCACCAGCATATGCAAAAGGATGCTCAGGACTTGAATGGCAGCACATGGTGCTGCTTAGAATTCAAGGGCATTAACAGAGCTTGGATGTCTCTGGAACAAATGCACGTTCCACTGATAACCAAGTATGTGCCACGGAGAGCTTGCTGTGCCCCAGCAGCTGGGCTCACTGTGTGCTAGGGTAGTCGTGACAGCTGAGTCGCCTGCACAGGAGCCCAACCCAACCTAGAAAGTGATTCTGCAGAAATGGCCAAATCCCATGCTAGGGTAGTCCACCCACTGAGAGGGTGGTCAGGCACTGGAACAGACTCCCCAGGGAAGTGGTTGCAGCACTGAGCTTGGCTGAATTAAAGAAGCACCTGGACGATGCACTCAGTCCCATGCTCTGACCTGGCTGGCCCTGGATATAACCAGGAGTTGGACTCCATGATCCTTATGGGTCCCTTCCAACTCAGGAGATTCTATGATTGCATGATCTGTTGGGACCTCAGAACACATTAGCATCCCTAATTCCTGATAACTTTCTTTTCAGCTTTCCTGCTCATAGGGGTGAACTCAAGGCAAGCTCTCTCCCCAAAGGCATGGTACAATGATGCCTTTGAAAGATCTTCAGCAAAAGTAACAATCAGTGGTTTGTTCCATTCTAGTTTGGATGGGAGAGAGGGATGGACATTTGCACTCATGCCTGCAAACCCCCTTCCTTCATATAGATGAGATTTTTCCATTTCCCCCAAAAAGGTTTCTCTTACCAGCAAGAAATACAATCAACCAGCTGCCACCTAATTAACAGATGGACTATTCATTTGACTTGTCAGATCCCTTGGGAATGTCACATGATGGAGCTGTCCTGTGGGACAGTTTTTCTAAGACAGTTTTTTAAATGAAATGTCAAAAAAACCCAAAAGGGAATCAGTTTCTCTGCCACCCACCATGTAGTTTCATCACCTAATTTCCCTTGGTTTTGTTTCAGAGGTTTATAAGAGGTAAAACAAGCGTGAATAATAACAGCAATAATCCTTGGGCTTGATTACGAGAAAGGAGCAGGGAGCAGATACATCAATGTAAAGAAACACACTGCATCCAATGGGAGCTCAGCAAACAAAAGCCCAACAGAAAAAACTCCTACCCAAATTCCAGACAATACCACTTTCTTTTCTTTTTTCCAGTCCTCCAAAACGGATAGCCCAGAGGATCACTTTGGAAGCCTTCCCCAACAAGCAGGCAGTAAAAGGACTCTCATTTGGCTTGGTAGGCAACTGTGGGGATACTCACAGAACGACTTTGCAATCCACTGCGTACACTTCCACTGATGAAAATGTGGCAGTAAGCAGAGGATGCGTGCGGTAGTGGGTATCGGGTGTACTAGTTTTGGAAGTAAAGAGACAGTGGGTGTTTATTGCTATTACTGGGTGACGACAAGCCAAAAAGGGTTCTGAAAGCCTTATCAGCAGCTGCTTCTCCCCCGCTCTGAGCTGCTCTGATGGGTTATTTCACAAGCACAGCAATACTACCTGACAAGATCGGTGGCTCTGATTTTTAATAAACATATGCTGGGTTTAATGGTGCTAATAAATTCCATAATCTACTTATTTGCTGTCTGGTTCCTAGATGTTTAGGGTGCAGTCTGCTCATGCCTCCAAGATAGTTGGGCAGGAAACTCTGTAAAAATGCAAACCATCTCCCAGAACACACCTTGACTACAGAAAATATCTTGCTAGTAAAACACCCAAATACTATGATACTGTAAAAGTCACTACTCCAGTACCGTCTCTGAATAAAACCCCTGGTTTTAAATAAGAAAGCTTTGTAATCAGAAGACTTCCCCCACCTTTCTTCCTTTGGATTTTTCCCACAAAAACCTATACACGAATCGAGTGTTCTTAAGATCTCTTCCCCTCTGGGTACTATTGGCACGAGGTGGACAGATGAAAAGACTCACACTTGTGCCATCTACAGGAAAAAGGTGATGGGAAAGGAAGGAAGGAAAGAGGATAGATAAATCCCATTTTTTCCTCCAGTTCCTTCTATAGTCAGCTCTTGGTTGATTTATACAAGAGAACAGAAAAGGCCTAGAGGCAAGACAGCTCATCTCTCTGTGACTGAAAACACACTCCCAACCCAACTGGAGCTTGGGGAACTTGAGTGCAGGTTGCCCTTGAATTATTCTGCGTGAGATTTTTCTGTAAGCTTTCAACCTGAAGGTTGTTACTCATCCCTTTAGCTCATGTCACGATGGAGTCCCTTGCAGAGAACAGGGCCTGGAAGTGGGCTGCTCAACATCCTATTTTGTGCAATTTAATTTGGTAAATTGCCTCTCCTGCACTGGAGCTATAAGGTGCTCGGCTGGAGTCCATCTTGCCTCCCTGTGGAAAGAGCCTGACACAGCCCCAGTGACACACCGCAAATGCAGCTCTGAGAGCTCATGTTGGGAGAGTTAATACCATTTCTATCCCACATGCAGATTTTCTCTTCAGGAAAAAAAATAATACATGCAGGACACAAAAGAGGCCTAGGGTACAAGGATCTACAGGGAGAACTGACACAAAGACTTCAAAGGTAGAGAGAGAATAGGTGCCTTTCAATGCATCCCAGGAACTAGACTGTGAAAGGACAGGGAGAGGTAGGTCATTTACCCTTTTCCTACGCAAGCAGCTTGGAAATGTACTGAAAAACATTGCATCCTTAAATATCTTCACCCCAAAACCGAGCGTTGGCTGTGCTTTTCACAGTGAGGCACAGGAGGGGACAGAAGGCATCCAGGGGCCACGGAGAAGTGAGCAAGGAAACCTGGAGTAGCAACCTCTCTGAAATGGTGCATACCACCAAACACCAGCCACTGGGCAACTAAACTACCCATTTCATAAGGCAGCCAAGAGCTGCAGCTCCTTCACTCTCTTCTTACAAGCTTTATTTCAAATATACTTGGTACTCGAGAGTGGTAGAACAAAAGCCACTGCAGCCTGGTAGACACCAGAATATATTTTTCTGTCCGTCACCACTTCGTGGCTCCTCCCAAGACATGCCACACTTATCTTTTTGCATCATCCTATCTCACATCAACAGCTGAAGTTTCCAGCAACCCCTGCTCTTTCCTTCTGGGCTGCAGTCCCTCTTCAATTGCTCTTCACATCCTGCCCCAAAACAGTCCCCAACATAGTCTTGCCCCCCTGCTTGCTCCTCAGCCTTCCCCTCCTCCTGGTGAAGAGGAGCTGCACTGGGACAGGAGGATATTTTACTGCAGTGATATTTGTGTTGCAGGTTTGGATTCACTTTACCTGCAAACTCACATTCCTAGAACTGGGAGCCAAACTTCAGCACCTCAGCCTAATCAAGAGTTTGTTCTCCCCAACAGCCTCTAATCACCAGCTAGCCAGTTTACCGAGGAGGAATTTTTATCCTTTCTGCTAGAATTCATTTTTATGTCACCTACCATAAGAGGTTTTTTAAAAATTAGGCATTAAAATGGTTTATAGTGGGTATTTTTATAATCTACTAAGCTGTTTGCCATTTCCACTGATATGACATCTCTCAGCTATAATTTATAAGTGCCATCAGTTAACAGGCACAGAATCTTATCCTGCGATTTCTCCTCTCACACACTTTTCCCATTTAAACTTTCTGTTAAATCTTTGCTGTGGTGCTAAATCCAGAGAGATTTGGCCATAGCTGGAGGGAAGGAAAAAAAAAAGAAAAAGTTTAAGTTGCTAATTAGTGTCATTGGATTTGGGGCATTCTATCATAAGAGAATGTAAAGGAAGCATGCCCTCAATAAATATTACGGACATTTAAACAAGGCTAATGTTCCCCCCTACTCAGTAACTTCTCACGTCCCCAGGAAATGAAAACTTAGAGGCAGTTTCCCACATAGAGATGATGAGGATACCCTATCAGGCATAGTGAATTTTTTGGTGTATCCGACTGTTCCCATGGTTATTTTTGTTATTGATCGCTGCTCAGAAGGGAGTCACTCAGGGAAGCACACCTGCACAGAGCCAGCATGCCAGGCTCCAGCCTGGGGACATCTGGGGAGAAAGCATTTATGTACAGCTCTCTTCAAATTCACTTCATACTTTGATAGCACCATAGCACCTAATGATAATGATAATTCTTGCAGTAGTTAGGTGTTTTCTCCTTTTGTCTGCCAAGCTCAGTTTGGAAAAGTCCAGGCCTTGCCATGATCACCACTACTAAATCCCAGCAGGGAAAATGAAACAGAAAATGCATTTCTCCTCATTTGCAATGTCTCCAGCATATCTACCTTGGATCTGCTAGGAAAACTGCATTGGTTACGAAAGGTCCTGACTTGGAATAAGTAAGCCCAAAGGAATTGATTTTCTGTTGCTTTAACATGGGCACGAAGAGATCTCCTTGACTCTGTCTAGGATATGGATGGTTCATTGTCCTCCCAGGGACTGGACAGACTCCTCGAAGGCCTGGTGGGTTTCCAGTCACAACCAGTTAATATGAAGCTGTGAGAGGGAAGAGCCACCAAATTGCCTTCCTTACATGGAGTGGAGAGGAAGCTTGCAAGACAGGCAGAGGGAGCAAGCCACTTGCTGACTAGCTTTTTATCTAATGAAGACCTAATTCTTGTGGGATATCAGGCTTGACTCAAAGGCTCCACAGACTGCAAACTTTTTTTTTTCCCCAAGGAAGCTGGTCTACAGAAGAAAGACTTAGCTCAAATAAGAGTTATTGATGATCTTTCTTCAGACTTTGAAGACCATAAAGGAAAATTAAGGGCATACTGGCTGAGTTGAATAGAAAAGCTTCACCCACCGTGAGGCCACCTGGTGCTACACAAAATTGAAATCAAGAGAAGTCATTCTCTCTGCAAGGGTTAGTATTTTAAATGCATCTCCATGAATTTCTTCCCATTGGGAGATTAAAGGCTTCCCTACCAGCAGCAGGGCAGAAAGAGAGGTGGTTCAGGCCCTCCTCTTCCAGAATGTCTTAGTCACATCAGCGTACGTCCCCAGCATGGTGCAGGTCCCATCTCCAGCAAGGCAGCATGGTGCGAAGAGTGTCAGCCAAGCTGGCTGGCTATACAAGCTGAACCTCAGCACCATGTTTGGGGAGGAAGACAAGGATTGAGACAAGCAGGTGAGTCATGCTCTTGTCACTTGGGGAGCGGAGATGAATGAGCCTACGCTGCCAATGTGAAGGACATTTTCCTGCTGTCATAACAGCAATGGGAAAACAGATGGCAAATACTATGGACTGCAGCCACTCAGCCTGGTCCCTTGGCAATTCCACTTTGCTGGGCTGTTCTGTGGCAAAGTCTCTTTGGGGAAAATATTCCTGAGGATCCTGCATCCATAGGTAGTCTCTGTTCACGCACTCAGGTAGCTACGTGGTCTTTACTTGTGTACTGCTTGGCACTTCCAGAAGAAGAGTAGTTCCCTCGTCACCTCTCAGATGTTATCCCCTGCTGCTCATGTGCTAGTGAACATGGGAGAGCTCTGGCTTCAGTCCAGACAGCCATCCCCACCTGCTTGGATTCTATGGACCCTTCTGCATGGGGGTCAGATTCATCAGGAAGAGCAAGGACTGTAAACATGAGCCTAAGAAAAGGAGGCCACCGTGGGACTGGTCAGAAATGCAAAGCCATATCCTCTCCTATGGACAAGCACTCCCTTCATTTATCAATGCTAACTGTCAAAGAAATCACATCCTCCCTTCTGAACACCTTTTCAGCTAAATGCAGCTGAACTGGAAAGGGCTCTAGATATTCCCAGCATGGCTTGGGAGGTACCTCATCAATGCCAGTCCTTCTCACTCACCCCTTCAAGTCTTACTGGGAAAAAAAATACAAAACCAGCCACCAGGACAGGGAAGTACCAGAAAACCCCTAAGATGTAACCCCCCTAAAGCCACCCTTCATCTTCACTCATGCACACAAGAGAAAGGAAAGCTACTAACACAGCCACAGTCTCAAAGGCACAGGCAGGTCATCTGAAGCTTCAAGTCAAGGTCTGTTAACATTAGGACATGTCTGAAAGTGATTAGTCCTTCAGAAATTGATTAGATTCCTTGGAGGAAAGCCTACATGGCCCAATGCATCAGGTGCTGCTCTTCCAGGACCTCAGACTTTGTCCACTTTCATGCTGGTGCCTTCACTAATTGCACAGCCCCACAGTGAGAGTGATGGGACATAGGATCGGAGGAGGCATTTCACTGCACACTTTAGATGCTGTCTGTGGATGGGGCCAAACTGCAACAAATGTTGATTTAAAGACCACATTAGAGGCTGCCTCTAATGCACTTGCCACAAGCCTTCAGCTCCCATTTATCATCTGTCCCCAATTCTACAGCTTGCCTAAAACTCAATTCTCCTTTTTTTTTTCCCTCCCCCAAGACCCCCTTTTCAAGGCTTTTTTTTTTTTTCTTTTCTTTAACTATTTATGTCTTAGTGCATCCCCTGGCACATTTCTTCCCCTCTCACTTCTTGAGAAAATAAATGCCACGAAGAAATCATCAGAGCTCCTCAGACATCTGACCTTGGCAGGAGACCCCTCTGACCAATCAGAAAACAAGGTGTGAGACTGATGAAATACCCCAAAGCAAGATCTCTCAGAGAGATGATGATCTAGGGAAGGGGATCAGCTCCCACAGGAGGTATCCTACAGCACCGTGGCAAACCAAGCCAGAGAGGGGGAGCTGAACGCAGCAATGCAAGCTCTCCATCCTCCACCACAGCACAGACAGGCTGGGAGCATCCTTCACCCTTGTGCACCCAAGTGTAGCAGAGCCAGAAACAGCCAGAGCACCCCTGGCTCGCCCATGCACGAGCAGGAGGGAAGTGGGCCATGGGATCAATCCTGTCCTACTGCATATCATGGTTTAGCTGCCACTAGAGCCTATTTTGCAGCAGAGAGCAGCATCACTGCAGAACAGAAGAGCAGAAACACATACCTTCTGTGAAAAATACCAAACCATTGAGCTATAATCCTGCTTTTGGCTTGTTCTGTCATTAAAAAAAATGGTTTGGATAAAATAAAAATCCATTAATCCTGTTTGTACTACACTCAAAACCAGATCCACAGGGAGACTTCACATCATTTAGAACATGCTGTATCACCCTTAGGTACTGATGCTCCTGGAGGAATCAGTAAATATTGAAATGCCTTTAAAGATCTGGTTTTTTGGTACTTACAGGCCTAAGCTAACAATTAGGACCCCAAATATTTGGTAGACAAATATAATGGTGAAACACTGCTGTGAGAGCTTACTAAACTCATGACAATAGAGAGATGCAACAAGTGAACTGGAGGAACCATGGCAGCCATGAGATGGTCGGCATCTTAAGCTTGGGGCTCGCAACAGCCACAGACAAAGACAGGAGCAGAACAGCCAAGAAGAAAATCCTGCAGCAGGGAAGGGAAGAATGAGCAAAAATCAGGGTGGAGCATAGCGTTGCTGGGCAAAATCTGCAGGAAAGGTAAAGACAGCAGCAACAGGCTCAGACTACAAAATCCCCTCGAGTGCTTTCGGATCAAGTGAACCTTCTTTAGAAAGGGCTTCATCTGCAGCCCAGGAAACCGATACTGCAGAAGCAAGTATGTGCAGCCCTGACTTCCCTTCACACTGAAAAGATGTCTGAAAAACAAACCAAAATTAAGACAAATGGTGGCTTCAAATAATCCATGAGTGTAAATTACAGGAAGAAAGGTTAAACCACATCAATCAACTAAACATGAAAGCTGAGAAAAATAGCTACAGAGGGTCACAGAGCTCCATCACCTGGGGACACCCCATCTCAGGTCCAAGGCTACTGCATGCACTGCAGGTCTTGCCATCTCTCCTGCTGACACTGGCAGCAAATTCCCTGGAAACACGTTGGGAGCCCAGGATTTTAAGCCGCCAGGAGATAACAGCAGCCTAAAACATGGTGTGAGCTCATAGCTGCTGCAAGGAGCATAATTAATGTGTGCTTTCATCACCTCATTGCTCTCTATAGCAAAGGAGAATTGGATTTGGAGCGCACATCAGGCCACTCAATGTTTGAACAGGAGACTGCATGGGATCCTTGCCTGGTGCATTGGGCAAAATGACAGGGAAACACCCTTTGGCAGAACTGCTCTGACTGAAAGTGACTGGGTGCAGGGACTCATTTGGGGCTGCAGCCTGGCCCCACAGCCCCTTTCCCACTGCATAAGCCCATATTTTGATGGAGCAAAGGGGCTAACACAGCAGAGGAAGTGGCGCTGTGCTAGAACAGCATGAAATCTAGGCTGGGAAGCAGCAGGTGTTGACTGTGGGTGGGATATTGTGCGTGGCAGACTTAACCTGCCTGGAGTTGCACACATGGATTTCATGCGGGGGAGCTGGAATAGCCTCTTAACCCTCCCTTCATTTTGGACACAGTGAGGGAAGCAAAGAGTCCTCATCTCTCAAGGAATTTTTCTGAGCAGGGTTTCTCCCAAACTTTTCAGAGGAAGAATGCATGTGCTGCATGTTCCTTTCCCTCTCCACCCTGGGTGGGCCATGGCACCCATGGACTGCTCTAGCTGAAGCTGAGAAAAAGAAATCCCAGTGAGAAAGATTTCTTCCTAAAGATGGACTTGCTGCTGGCCTCCAGGTGCCAATTCTGAAAGCAAATTCTTTCAATCTCACCCAGCATCTTTAAGAATTGATAGATTGCACTGGCTCAGAACTGTCTGCTCCCTGATAATAAATGAGCTGCTAGCAGAGGTAACCAGCTCCCAGATCCATTTGTGATCCACAGGGCTTACAGCAGCTTCCCACTTTCACAATGCCAAAGCCACAAGAACACACAGACAGCGAGGGCCAGGAAGGCAGCCTCCTGTGCCTGTCTGCTTGCTGCTCTCCTGTGGCTAAAGGGAGACTGTCAAACACGATTTCCTTTTGATAGGGCCTTTTTTTGATGTAAATTTGCTGTTGTTGAAAGTGAATAATTTGCTGCTCTAGCTCCAGGCAAGGATAGCCAGGAAAATCACTGCAAATCTTAACCCCTGCACACTACACGCCGGCAGCACCTCTTGCAGCTCTGGACATGAACCATCCTATGGCATGAGTGCCCATAGTCCTACAGCAACAGACCTCATTGCTCCAGCTGCATCCCCCTGCACGGCTCGACCAGCGCAGACAGCACTAAAGCAAACATCATTGCCACAGGCTCTCCCACAGTCCCGCTGGAGGATGCTGCTGTACCTCTGTCAACTTGACCCCAATTCCTTCCACCCCCAGCCTCCACAACACTGCTCTAGATTTCACTGCACAGCCCTGGGAACCAAGGGGGTGATTAATTATATTTTTTTAAATTTTGTTTTTGAAGTTGCAACTCCAAACTAGCACCTTGAGCAAGGCATCCTTACTTTCCTTCCAGAGAAACCTGAATGCACATTGCTGTCATGCTCCTCTGAAATTGCTGTCAAATGGCAGTCAGAATTCAGGACCACAGGAGGGTGTGATTCCGAGTATCCCAAGGATTCTCAGGTGTGTTTTGATCCAGGGTTTCGTATCTCATTTGGCTCAGTTGCTAAAGGATGCTATTTTAGAAATGACTACTTCATTTTGGCCAGCTTTTTTTATTTCTTCCCCCCTAAAAAGCTTACAAGATTGATTGTTCCAGTGTAAGACAGGGCTTAGCTGTGCTCTTTCCATTGGAGCTAGTGGGAATGCTCAGTCAAATCCCCAGATGCTGTTTTGAAAAAGCTACAGTTAACATCTGAAGGCATTCCTCCCCTGATGATGCCGACTCTATGATCCCCTGGAGCCTACTCCTAGGGAATGGCAGAATCAGCCAGGAGCACTTAGACAGAAAGAGGGAGAAAGAGATCTGCTTAAAGACAGCAAAACCAAACTCAGGTGTCATTGTTAGAGCACTGCAAACACTGCCAGGGAGCCCAGGAAAAGTGAAAAATAAAAGAGGCCAAGAGGATGAGAGAACATCTCAGGCGCCTGCCCTTGAGGGGCCACTGTGGTACTGTACTGAAATGCAGAAGGTGAACCTGAGAAGAGCAGTTTCTATGCCACGAACATATGTTTTCATCACTTCTTAGCAATACATCAGAATAGCCAACCCACAAACTGCCTGTCTGCAGAGCGATGCCTGCTTTTATCAAAGCCTTTACAGGCTGCTCGCAGGGAGAGCAGGAAAACGTTTGGCATGGCTCAGATATCACCTTCAGCAGAGCATTGAGGAATTAGCCAAAGGACATAATACTGCAGACACTTTGAGTAGGATTCATCTCCTCTACCTCTCATGGTAAGCTATCTAAGCCAAGTTTGTCACTTTGCCTCCAGTATCACCAAGGGAGATTCCTCCAGTGCTAGGATGGGTGTCTAAGTTCAAAAGGATTGCTCACTGGAGGGCTCTCTGCTGATTACAGAGGTCACCTTGATGAGCTTGGAGGGCAGCTAATCCTTAGCCAGAAAAGTCACAGAGGACACATTTCCTTCTTGATGCTTTACAGACTTGGGACCTGCTGCTTAAGGACACTGCTAAGGCGTGTAGGCAGTGACACTGCACAACCACCCGGGGTCAAGCTCAGGTTTGGTTCTTCTCCTCCCTTCCTCTGTCCCTCCATGGCAAAGCAGAACTGACACAGTAAGCACACGATTTTCTTGTTTTACATGGTGCTTCACAGAGGAAGAAAATGTTTGATTAGGGAAAAGCGCATCCAGCATTTGTACTGAGGACACATGTAGGGACTTAACTTGAAAAGAAGCTTTGCTGGGCTAAAGCTCCCCAAGAAAAGAAATTTGGAAATGGTCTTTTAACTCACAGCCGCAGTTTGAGATGGTGCACGTTGCTGTTTCCACTAAAGTGTGACTGTTAACACTAAAACCACGGTAGTGCTTGAATGAGAGTTTCCTCTTAGATAGTCAAGCCTGTACCCCAAACTGGTGGTGGTTACTCCAAAACTAGAGGTGATGTGGGCTTTTTGGAGAAGGGTTTATCTGTGAAAGCTTCTGGTTGCTGCTCTGGGAGCAGGGGGTGGAATGCAGAAGCTATCTTTCCTGGGGACTGCACGATGAAGTCATTGCCCCCTTAATTATTAGCGTGGGCATGTCTGGGAACACAAAGAGCTGTTTTTCTAGTCTGTGGGTGACTGCAAATGGACATCCTCATGAAAGGCCCAGAACTTGTGGGGCGCTGTAGGGTCAGGAGAGGTGCCAGTATCTGCTCCCTCTGAGGTCTCTGCTGAGTCTGGTACACGGGGGTGCTAAAGGTGGATGATGTTATGGTATAGATGACTCAATGTTAGAAATTTCCCTGAGTTCATCCACACATTTCTCTTGGGTTCCAAACAAGCGATGACTCGTGATGCCTGCTGGGTTAGACAGCAAGTCTCTTTTCCCCAAAGCCTCTCCCTCTGCTATCCCCACAGGAGAGAAACATGAGGACTCCCAGACTACATCCCCACTCCTGGAAGCTGCAGACCATGGGTTTTACTTGGCACAGACACAAGGAGATGAGCAGAGAAGACCCCAGAACCAGGATAGGCAGGAAGACTGAATTAATTCTGATTAAATCCGTGAAATGCACTCAGCTCTGCCTTTGCTCAGGACGGACTAGGGACAGCTGCTGTGCCTGGCCGTTTTTCTGGGACAGTGAACTGGAAACAGCCTCACTGCACAGACTGCACTACAGCTCGCTTCCCGTCCTCTCCCGCAAGAGCAACATCCCCTCAACCCCTTCCCCCACCTCAGCCTTATGTGGTTTGGCTTTCTATTACTTCCTTTGGTAGTTCATTAAAGACATTAATCACCTCCTGCAAAAAGACATTTCTCCTGAAGTCCCTGCAGGCCAGGCCTCGTTCTCAGCTGTGGCTCTGCTGGCTGCTCCAGCCCTCTACAGGGACAGGGCTGGAGGCCCAGACCTGCCCCTGTTTCTCTGCATCCTTGTCAGACACCCATTGGGTGTTCGCCCCCAAGCCTCCTCTACCATGTGTAGTCTGACAAGAGCCTCCTTTCCAGCTAACCATCTCACTGTGGTCTGCATCTCAGTAATTACTCACTTTAGTAAGTAACATAGGTGCATATGTTTATATATATTGCTTTATATATTGTATATATTTACTTTAGCAATATATTACCTTAGTAATATAGGTGGTAGTGGGACAGTTGGACTAGATGATCTTGAAGGTCTTTTCCAACCTTACTGGTTCTATGATTCAGCATCTGTCATCTCCCTTTTCCCTGGCCAGACAGTCCCATCTCAGGACCAGTACACAGCCACTCGCTCACGTGCATCGTGCACCAGGCCACATCTAAATGGCACATGCTTATTGTGCAATAAGTGTGCTGCTGCACAACGCTGACAGAGGGGAAGGCACAGCAGTACGTTGGGACTGTTGCAGCAGCAGAGAGAGGGCTGCAGGCTGTGTTACACATGCCATCAGTTTGCAATAACCACCCCATGGAGGGGATTCCCTGCCCTAAGCACTGTGGTTTGGCTCTGCGGCGGTTGCACTGAGGAAGAGGAAGGACAGGAGCGAGATGAGCTATGCCAGATGGGAGACACCAGCAGGATCCACCTCATATGTGGGCAGGAGGAGGAAGAGCTCTCAGAGAGCAAAACCTCCCCAGGCATATAGGTAAGGGTTGAAGAGAAAGACGAGGGAAAACTCCAGCTACTGCAGAGCTGCTGCCTGTCCTCTTTTTCCCGTGTCAGGTCTCCTAACCCAGTGTTTCTCCACCCTCCATCCCCGTGTGCTCTCCTATGCTTTCCCACAAGTTCCCATGCCTACTGGTGTTTTCATCTGCTGCTCACCTGCCAGAATAGCAACACTGCTAGTTTCCTCAGGGGGCTGGGGGGCCGAAAGGGGCACGAGTGCTGCATGCAAGCGAAGCTAACAAGGCTCAGGGCACTCGGGGGATATTGGCAAGCCAGTGGGAGAAAAAAACACATCTCAATCACCGATGTCTTTTGCCTGTTAAAGCTTACTGCTCAAGTATTTGGGAGGGCAGGGGGTGAGAGCTAGCCCTCCCTTTCATGCGAGCAATCCTTCCACTCTGCATCTACATTGCCCACAGCAGCTTCTGTATCTCTCCTCTGACTCTCCAGCCCTCAATCTTTCATCTCTCTCCCACTTCATCTCTATTAACACAGTTACAGGACCTCGCTTATTAAACCAAGTCCAAGACTCATAGAGCATATAGAGATGCAGACACATATGCTGTATCCACACGAGAATCCTGCCATCAGTTGTATGTTACATCTCAATCTTTGACATCAGTTGTTTTCTTTTGCACTCCTCCGCTCTGTCAAAAACAAATAAAATCAAAGAATGAAAAGACCCTCTTGAAGAAGCCAAGATCTAGCAATTTGTAGCTGTTACTCGCCTCTTCATTGCCTCTTGCTGCTACTTCCTCAAGGGATCATTCAGTCCTGCAATGCATAAGCACGTCTCCTCCTGAAATGGAGCCCTGGGTGAGGGTTGGCAAGGGTGTGACTTCCAGAGAATGGGGAAAATAACTGATATACATTAATAAAAAGGATATAATTGCTGGGGGGGGAGGGGGGTGGTGGTGTTGTTCCTTTGTGATGTTGTGTTGTGTGTGTTTTTTTTTAAGAATGCCCCAGAGGGAACAAGCAGGTCTGGCTGTTAAAGGGCAGCATGAGAAAATCAACTAGAGACTCATTACTCTGTAAGCTAATGAGCGATCAGTTCAGCAGGTGAGCAGGGAACAGTTTCTGCCGGATAGCATGCTGTTATTATTCTAATCATTTGGTATTGTTTTGAAATGGTTTGGGTTAGGGGTTTTTTTGCTGGGATGATGGTGGATTACTAATGGCTCAGTTCAGCCCTTCTTCTGTACCTTGCCTAGCATCCGACTACCTCAGGAGCCTGTGCAGTCTCCCAAAGCACATCCCTTGCTCTGCCAGACGGCACTTTTCACTGGGAAAAAAACATTTCCCCCGGTTCAGTTCTACACAACTAAAGGCAGAGAAGTACAACCCCATCTCTCTTTAAAGGAAGGCGGTTGAAATAAATACATTTTTGTCTTCAGACTTGTGTTAATACCGCACCCCGGAGAATTTGGTTCTGCAGAATATTAAAGTCTCCCTGACTTATTGCCTCTTTAAGAAGCATGTTGATTTTGTGTTTGCTCTGAGCTCCACGTGTTACTGAAGCTAACCGGGACAGTTTCTGTTTCCACTGGCAGAGAGTTGTTGCCTTTGGGGCCCTAACCCTATTAAGAGAAATGTAAACGTATATATCTAAAATTCCCACTAGAGTTTTGGAAAGGAACAGCGCACCTCCCCACACTGCCTTCCTTGCAGCCACATGAAGATTTCCACTCTCACCTTGCTAATATGCTAAAAAATAAAGCCTGTGTGTTTCAGGCTTAGTAGGATCCCTATTCACATGAAAAAGCTTTATTTTTAGAGAAGAAAGGATAAGCTGTGAGTGAAAACTGTGACTGTCACACAATGGACAGGTCTGGCCTCTGCTGCTCACTGTTTCTCAAATCCCTTCTCTGCCTGCTGCAGAGCCCAAATTTTACTTATTCACTCTTTTTTTTTTTTGCTTGTCACCAAGGAGGATTTGGGATCCTTTCCAGATGAGCAGATAGATTTGAAGGTATGAAATTCCCCCTATTGCTCCTCTGATTTTTCCTAATTGCATCACGTGTAGATGTGGCATTTAGGGACATGGTTTAGTGGTGGACTTGGCAGTGTTAGGTCAACGGTTGGACTTGATGATCTTAAAGATCTTTTCCAACCTAAATGATGCTATGCTTCTGTATCAGCCTTTCTCCCCAGGCACCACTCCCACAGCCCAGGATCAAAAATTAAATACATAAAAATAGTCATGCAAAGAATAAGTGTTCCCATGCCCTCTGGAGAGAAACGGATACACAGGACTGCAGGAAACCCGTTCCTGATGCCTGACGTGTGCTGCCAGCCTCTCGGCAGACCTGCATCCGCCAGATGACAGTGGAGCCCCATCAGTGCCCTGCTGAGGATATTGGCCCACGTTCACCGAAGGCTCTCCGTGCCCAGACCTATGAAGGCAGACAGACAAGCCCCATCCTGGCAGCCATAGCTGAGGAAATGGCTCAGCATTCGTCTTTTTGATGCTTTTCCTGCTTGGGGAAAGCATGTGGAATTAGCTCCCACCTTCTTCATTGATGATCATGACTGCTAAGCTCCCAGCACCCAGCTCAGACCCTTTGCAGATGCCTGGGTCATGGCAGGCTGGTGTCACTCTCAGGACCCACTCCCCCCTGTGTGGCAGGATTCCACCCACCAGCACCCTCCTTACTGCCTCTGTAAGGGGCTGCCATCTCACTAAACATGCAACTACTAGAAAGCTACAGCCCGTCCCTGACAGAAATTGAGCATCCTTAACCTCAATTTGATCTAACGTGAATTGATGCTCTGTGATTCATCTGCCTGCATCACATCTTTTCCTATTACAAAATGTAAGGAGATGTATTTCCTTGTAGTACCTCTGTCATACTAATCAAACTGCATCTGATCTTTAAATCCATGTTTCTGTTGCCTTAGCTCACATTAAATAGTCATTGCCAGCATCCTGAGCTCTGTGGGGAAAAAAATCCCCAGAGCATTTACATGAGATTCCTGACACTGCACAAATAAAAACTCTACCAACACCACAACAATTACATACTATTACAGGGCTGGGCTTATTTAGACTGTGGAAGTTTAATTATAAAAATTGCATTTTAATTGATTGCTGCTGGAATAATTACAGCAACACCTTTCCAAGAAATGGCGACCATCCTATGTTTGTCAACAAAGAAGCTTCCTTTAAATTCAACACACAATAATTGTTTAATTAAGCCAAATTTAGATCCTCGTTTGAGAACATTCAAATGTTTGCCTATTCCTTCCTGTCTCTGAGAGGTAATTTAAGAGATAAAAAGCAATCTCCAGAAATGCTCTATCTATATACGTAAGTATTCGAGGAGAAGAAAAAGAAATACTTCATTTCATAGCTGATCTGGATCTAAGCTTGCTGCTATTGATAAGAACATAAGCGCAGAGTGAGTGATCACTACAAATCCTTCTCTAATTGGTGCTGGGAGGCCTTCATAAAATATGAACAGATTCCAGGCTACATGTTCATTTTCTAATGCAGATTGGTGATATTCGAGCAGCACCCACAGCCCATACTCAGTTAGAGGACCCCGCAGTACCTGTAGCTGTGCATAGATGGAAGGAGAAGGATAAATAATTCATTGTTTGTCAGCCTCTTTACAAGTTTTCTTGCAGCCTGCATAACCCAGCTACTGTCCTGGACAGACTTCTGTGCTTCAGGCTCAGAACTCCTCAACATTCCTTCTCAGTAGCCCAACACCTAAGGACCCAAGAGAACTGGTGGTTGCTCTAGCAAAACTACAAGAATCGGCTATATTGAGGTTTTTTTTAGTCACTGGTTGTTCCCACAAAGTGGCCTGACTTTTACAGGGATGGATTTACCAAGCTAGTGACTCACCTTCTGCAAGCGCAGCTGAACAGGGCATGTCCCCCAGGCCACTGCCGGGGAAGTCTGTCGCTGAGCAATCATCTTCCCCGGGCAGCGAGAGCAACCACCACCGTCTGCCTGATGCTGCTGGGGCTCACCTGGGGACTCCGGCCAGAGGTGGAAGGCAGGAGCCTCTGCACCACAAATTGAATAAAGCCCAGGAGCTCAGGCTGAAGCAACTTGTAGCCCTGAGGAGCTGGGCTGTGCACTGGATGGAGGATGTGCATTATGTGTGCACGAATGGAGGCTGAGACAAAGACAAAACTATTGCCAGCACTGGTTGTCTCAAGTTAGCAACGTCTCATCCCTTTGCTACCGGACCAACAGGACATGGTTGCAGCAGACCTGCCAGGGATAGGAATTTGTAGCTCTCTCCTAAGCTTCAGACTTCTTACGTCCTCGCATCTGGCACTGAGCATCCCTCTTCTCACACCTCTCGGCTCTGACCTGCAGCATCAACCCTTTAGTGTCAGGTCTGCCCTGAGCGCAGTCAGGCACAGCAAAACCCAGCAAGGCAGAGTCCGCTATCGACTGCATTGAGGTTACAAACCACTTTTCCAAACACGACTGAGGACAGAACCTATGAATACGTCTTTAAAGCTGGTCAGAAGGGTTTTGCTCCGCTACATCACTAGGCAAACCTCTCAGCTATGCCACGTTGTCATTTTAGTCACCCAGCACTGCTGTATACTCCTGCTGAAGGAAGGGCTCCAAATCCACCTCCCACCAAAACAATTGCCTCAGCCTTTGAAGAAACAGCACAAAAACATAAAGTCTCCCAACCTTTAGTTAAGAACCCACAAAGCTGCAGGTGTGTATTTTCATAGCAGTACGTCACACCACGCACCCAGCTGCAAACACAGAGCCTGCTCATTACCGTCTGTTCTGTGGGATGGAGCAAGTTGAGGGAGATATTTTGGTTATTGAAATGTGCCTGTTTCAGTGATGCAACAACATTAGCATCAACCACATACACGGAATATGAGGTTATGGCACATTGTATGTACTACCTATTTTTGTTTTCTTAATGATTACAGCTTGCTTAAAATCATACTCTACTGATGTGTCATGCACAGAGACCACCAGACCCGTAGGTGGATCCTGCCCCACACAGTCACCACGTAATGGTAAAACATCCACAACTGGAAGCATCAGAAATACAAAAGTTACTGCGGGGCTGTCACAGTGACAGCAGCAGCCTCCTGATATTTTACAGATTTATCACTTCCATGGATATTATTGTTACCAATTTATGATCGTCACCAGCACATCATTAATGGCTCCCTGTCGCAGTCACCTGTACATAAATGGTGCATCTCATACTGTAAATTCACCCACTGTCACACCAAAGCTTGCTCATCCTAACTGGTAAGCAGATATATGCCAGGCAGAGGTAGACAGTGTCACAGTCGATGCTGAGATACGTTTTGCATACCATCTCCTTCGACAGGGCGCTGTCATTTTGCGGCAGTTCATCCTGTCACTTCAGCATCACCCCACAAGCTGCCCAACAAGGCTTTGTGCTTCTGCCGTCACCGCTGATTCTTAATATACATTCTGCATTTGGAATGATGCTGCTTTCAGGCGCTTGCCATAGGGACGTGTTTAGCGCACGAGGCCAGATCCTAGCACAAGGCAGGACTTGTCATGGGGCTGGGACCTACAAGTCTTCTTCAAATGTTCTGCTGGAGACCCTGACAGGGGCAGCATCAGGTTTACAGAGTCCAAACACCCTTGACTTAACCGCCAGTGAAGCAGGTAATGCCAATGAAAAGGAAATGCTGTGTTCTCTATCTCCATGGGAACAAAAACTGGTACTTTTAACTGGTAGCATGGCCAGGCTTTTATCAGAAGATAAGGACCACTGTGTGGGCAGGGTTTTTATTCTCTGTAAATAAACAGATCTTTCTGCTGATTTCTAGTCTTGGCAACAGAGAAGGGAATTTGCTGGAAGATGAGGAAGAAAATAATTCCTGGCAAAAGTTTCAACTCCAGCCCTAGAGTGCTAGAACCAGGTCTTCCGACAGTCTGGGTTTTTTTGGGTTGGTTTTCCCCCATCCTCCACTACATGAAATAACACCTTCTTCTGTGCTCGCAAAACAAATGTTGCCTTCCATAGTCTGGAACAACTTAGGAAGTTTTTAATTATAAGAAAAGAAAAATGAGGACAAGTGAAGTTGGACTGCACAAAGTGCTCTGCTGGTCTGATCTAGGACAAGGTGCCCTACATAGAGCTCAAATATAACATCCTTTGGGAGTCTGTCTTGCTTCCATTCAGCTTTTGTGAGACCACCCCTGCGCCCATGCTCCTAATGACACATTTCTAAAGCATAACTAGCATCATGGTCTTGCTATCAACATTAATGCTGTAAACAAAATCATTAGTGGCAGGCATAGAGAGGGAGGGAAAGCTATGCGCAGATGGAGAATTTATTCTAGGGATATTCTTGCCGTTTCTGCTTTCTTCCTGCTATCAGCACTGAAATAGCTCATCTTCAGCCACAGTCAGCAACTCTACCCCAGGTGGGTGACGCTTTCCCTTGATAGATACGAGGTCTGCCTTTTTTCTCCTATTTGTCTACTTTTCCTGCCAAGTAAGTGCCACTGGATTGAGCTGAAATAGTTGCTCTTGCTTGATGGAAACCTTGTAGTTGGCAAATAGAAGGATATTAAGGAAAATAGAAAATCTTTAGATGTGTCATTAGACACTCCAGTGAAAGCATGACCAAATTATTACTTCTCTCTTCTGTCATGCTGGCCAAGAAATTCCTGCAGTCTTGTACTTGCAAACCCTCTGACATAAAAAAATCACAACTTCCCCCCCCTTCAAAGTGTCTTATTAATTCCTCTCCTGCACATTCCTGGGTTCTTTTTGCAGGAAAGCCTTTTTCCCACCTGTGTGTTTCTTAGCAGAGAGAACAGCTTGTGTCCACCTCTACCCCACTCTCCACGTGACTCAACTGCAGGGAGGATGTTTCAGTGAATTGAAACGATACTACAGCCATGAGCCAACAACAATCCCACAGGCTCTAGAAAGGGAAGGGTTCCTCCAGTCCACCCCGACACACGCACAGAGGCTCAGAGCGTGAAAGCAGTGTCTGACACCAGGTTGAACCGAGAAATTCTTTGTGCATCCTATCCTGAGAGCGCAAACCCCTCGTGCGCGGCACCGCACCGCTCACTCCGAGGGAAAACCAATGCTGCACCAGCCCCCATCACAACCACAGGGCTGCATTACAGTTTTTGTTTTCCTCTGGTTCCCTCCTGGTCTTACTTGTTGCTGCTAATCTTGGCATTACCAGGCAAGCCAGTTTTGGGGTTGTTTTTTGTTTTCTTTTTCCCAACTATATCATATAACCAGAACAGCACAGCTAATATACTGTGCTTTAACAGGATACAGATACACCCTAGGACCCACTCTGTGGTGCGAATTCAGTCTTTAACACTTGTCTTTAGAGCCACTGATTTTGCTGGCACTTGAAACTAGAACTCTCTTACCTCTCTGTCATTCTTAGGCATGCCCCTTACTGTGGGTCCAGGTTCCACTTGCACCAAGCTGCTGTTTTCTGCTAGGTCTTTCTTCAGTTATAAGGACAGATGGCTAAACTGGGGCTATGGAAAAAGTTGTTCACACTAGACAGATTTCTGTGCTCTCCATGGCTGGGAAGGGGTGTCTTTGTTGTATATCGCAGCTATAGGAAATACGGGAATGAAATCTCAATACAAAGAGTCAGGCAGAGGTTAGAGAAACCAGAGGAAAGGAATTCTCAGGGGTTTTATACCACTTTGGAAGCAATGAAAGAGAAAACACAAGACACGCTGAATAACTGCAACACTACCTCACCCTCTGTTTTAGCACAAATCAAAATGAATCAGAAATCCTTTGCCTGCGTGTTCAGGGTTGTCGTGCATGGACCCTAAGGGAGTCACACGTTGGGAGCAAGATGTCTCATATTTCTGTCACAAAAAACCCCATTCAGGAATAAAGAAACCCAAGTAAGAGAGCGCATGGTGAAGGCCACTACTTACAGGTGTATGTCATTTCAAAGCTGTCGCTAATGTTCACAATGTCGATCTGGGGAAGGAGCTTAGGGGGTTCCGTGAGCTGAGACAACGCAAACCTAAAAGCCGCATGTTCCTGGGACTGTTGATTAGGAAATAACCCCCCTGGGGAGAAAAACAGAACAACAAGAAGAAAGGTCTTAAGCACACCCGTATCAGCAACCTCTTCATCCCAAAATAATCCTGCGAGCAGAGGCTACATCTCCCCAGCCCAAGGAATGCCTCTACACTCCAAAACCTGACAGCACACAAGACCCAGGGTTTGTGCCCGCTGCGGACAGGCTGGGAGCAGAAAGCCTTTCCAGTCTGCACATTATGTAACGTCTGGATCTCATATTGGAGCCCTGATGTATCCCTGAGCCTGGCAGCCTACAGGGTCAGGGTGAAGATCACAAGGTTTGGTGCAACCTCCGCACCCACATAACTTTAGGGAAGAGAAATGGAAGCGCTGCCAGTGTTACCTTTATAAAGGAGGAACGAGAGCCTTTCTTCCTCTCTTCTAACTCGTAATTAGGCTCAGTTCAAACCCTGACAAGAGGAAGGGGTGCTCCAGAAAGGGTGCAGGGGTTCCCCCTTGCTATGGGATGCTGGGGTATGGGGCAGACTGGCTGACCCTGGCCTGACAGAAGCATCCTCTGAGTGGATGGGGACAGGGCTGTGAGAGCCGGAGAAACGTGGGACTTTTAGCCAAACACCTGCTGCTACTGGAAGTTTGCTGCATGAAAAACCCCTATATTTAACAGGTGACAGCGGCCAAACTCAAGGAGGGCAGGAAACAAAAAGCTCGACCCTCAAAAAGGGTCTGAGCAGAACAAAGCCCAGAACCACAGGATGACATAAATACGATAGGAACTGGGACCAGGCTGGACCCAGGTTCAGAGCCTTTCTCCAGCCATGGACCTTGGAACAAAGTGCTGATATAACCCGGCCCCAGGAAAAGTTTCCTGCTGCTCCCCCAGCAGGAAATTTGGCTTGCGGCAGATGCCTTCACAGCCACCGGCAAAATACTGTTAAATTCAGACTGCCTTAAAATCTATACGCATTTAAAGAGAGCACTGTTACAGGCGTTTTACGAGTAGGGAAACAAAGCACTTGACAAGAAGGTAGAATTAAAATAAATACAAAGTATCGATGATGCCCACCCTCCGGGGCAAGTGGCTTGGGGAAGAAACAAATGTGCAAGGACCGGCTATCGAAGACACTTTGCACATCTTTAGGATAGGGGCAGCTCCTTGTTGTGTGGAAAGGGCTATTTGTGCATGAATATACCCCCCCTCTCCCCGTTCTTCCCACCGCCCAGCCTAATCACGGGTGTCAGGAATAAGATGCTAGTAGCCGAGTTAAGCCATTGTATGTGCTTGTTGAAAGGCAAAGAAAAAAAAATATCTGGGATATGGCACAAATTTGGAGTAAAGGGGAGGCAGGAAGGGAGTGAGACAGGGATGCAGCATCAACAGCAATAAAAGCACCGATTGTGCAGCTGGACTCAGGCAGGAGTTGCCTGAACTTGGTGGATTAGGAATTGATTGGCATTGTAAAGAGAAGGGAGGCGGGAAAGGAAACCGGCATGCAAGGGGAGAGAATCTGGGGCTAGGTTACAAACCATCATCAATAAAGATCAATGGGAGAGTAATAATAAACCCGGGGAGGGAGGGGAGCCCTGAGAAGTTACAGAAAGGGAGAAGGGAATCAAACAGGCACTGCTGGTGCACAAGGGAAGCAAGTAGCATGAAATGAAGAGAGTCTTCAGTGCAAAAATCTTTCTCCAATAGCTCTGCCCTTATTCTTTAGCAACAACAACAGAGAGCGCCTGTTTGTTACCTCTCGTCCCAGTTACCTACAGATGAGAGCATCCTCACAAAGATGTATAATGCAACCTCTGATTTTGCAAATGCAGCAACGCACAATGGCAGCCCAGGCATTTCTCAGAGCAAGGAACAGATATTTCTTTCGTGCTTCCTCCATTTCAGAGGCACTTTTCTCCCTCTGTGTTGGTGTGTGTGTGTGCAGGCATTTATTCCCAGTCTTCCCCTCCCCCAAAGACAAATTGATACATCTCTGCTCTTGCAAAGCTGGTACCAACGCACGAATCCAGCCCTGGCTCTTCACCCCCTTGCTCGCTCACACACACACACACACACACATTTTGCCTTTCCAAGCAAACGAACGGGTCAGTTTGCCCCCACCGCCCCCTCTCCACCCCTACACCCACTTGCCGGGGAACGTCGCTCCCAAACGGCCCCCCCGGAGCTCTGCACTCACCTATCTGGATATTGTTGGGGAAATTGGCCCCTAACACCGCCCCTAGGAAACTGGTGCAGAAGAAGGCAAAAATGTGCTGCATATTCCCTTTTGCATTGGCGAAAAAGAAGCCCAGTTCCAAGCATAGATTTGATTTTTCCCCCGCTCTGC
>VZTU01002685.1:197106-445755 GCA_013400835.1 Zapornia atra | reverse complement strand
GGGAGGGAGGGAAATCAATAAAAGTAAAACCGATAAAAAACAGCTCCTAGGCACAACTTGGGATTCAGAAATATTTGATGAAGAACTGCTGTGAACACAAAGCCATAGCTAACTTGGAGAAAATTCACCTCTTCCCCTTTGAAACACAAAGTCCTGAACCAAACTTGGGGCCTCTTGACCCTGAACACCCATGCACAAGGACAGAGGTTCTGCCCTTACTGTTCTCAGCCTGAATACACAGGAGGGGTAAATAGCAGAGAGGAAGCAGAAAGGAAAAAGAATGTTCAGGTCAGAGTTAGAAAGAGGACTGATATGCTTTGTGTCCTGTCTTGGTGTAGGGTGCCTTGCCCTGGTCCTCACTCCCCAACCCCAAAAACATGAGGTTAAATTGGAAGAGCAAAGAGTGGTGGCCAATATTTAAAAGTCAGGAACTGCTCCTGTGTAAGGAACAGTTGGGCAGACAAGAGAGCTCTGCAGAGGGGACAGTTGAACTGGGATGTGGCCAAAGCCCAAAACATCTGCAGTAGCACAGAGACATTCCCTGATGGCCACAGGGCCCAGGTGTGACATAACTTTATGGTGCAGGGACAACACGACTCTTTTTACCCTAGAGTCTTTTATAAACAGAATAGTCTTGAAAACAGAGGTAGTGACATCTTTTTGCTGGAATCTCTGCTTCCTCTGAAAGATTTACTACAGGTTTAGCTCCCCATACAGACCTTCCTGCCAGCTGTGACAGAGTCCCTGGGTAGAGCAGCATCCACAGCCAAACGTGACAATGACCAGAAAATCATCTCCCATGTTGCTAAGGGCACAGGCTCTGGGTAAATGAGAATGAACCATGATCCTTGTGCTGGCCTTCATTTCTTCTCTACAAATATGAATTCAGAATCTTTAACCTTTTCCTAGATGGTTTTATAGATTTCATTGTGATTTCTCAAATGAAAAAAATGCTTAAACACCTACATAAATGCCAGAGTAGGTATAGGGTCTGCAGCACCAGAGTCTAATACCTTGCATCAGAGAGGAGTTGCACTGATAGCTGCAACTTTGTGGCCTCTTACAAGGACAGTACATACAGTTACACTGCAAAAACAGAGCCCAAAAGACTCTCATCTTCCTTATGACAAGCAATAAAGCATCCTTCTAGGATGGATTCCTTCTTTCTCCAGTCCACCCTTGACCAGGACAAGGACTCTCAGTGCCAGAGACTGCAGGTTTATCACAGCGATTGTTCAGGCACTCAAGAGTCAGTTATCGGTAGCCAAAGGATGCTCCCACCCTGTCTCACTGCCTGGGTGACCAGCATCCCCAGAGCCATACTCGAGCAAAACAAATTTACATCTGCTGTTGATAGGTAGTACCTTCATCAGATTTCCATCTCGCTCCATGTATAATTTAAGCAATACTGATTTGAGGCTAAAATAACCTGCTGATAGGTTTTATGGGCTCTTGCTTTCCAGCCAAAATTTAATAGAAACAGCTGCATTTATAATCTGAAGAAAGGCACTGAAGGATAACCAGCGCAACAGAAAAAATGCTAACACATTTCCAAAACTCCCAAACAGCCTATCTGATAATAATAATAGTAGCCATAACAATAAAATATTGTAATAGCTCAGAGAGAGCTTGCAGTCGCATAAATTAATAACACTGCTTTTGTCTATAAACCTCTCAAAGTGCAGGTGGCTTAACAAGGAGAACCTCACCACAACGTAACAAGATAAGTAGTAATAAGATCATTATTTTAAGAAGGTATTAATTTCCTTTTTCCTCACAGATAACAGCGTTCTATTTAGCATTTGTTAGCACAGAGATGTTAGGAATTCATTCCGGCCGCTATGAAGATTCTTTAAATCAACATCAAAGCAATACAGTTTCCAAACTTTTGGCTGAACACCAAGCCAAGTCTTGATGATGAAACTCTTCGATGTCGTAAGAGTGGTCACAGCAGAAAGATCAATCCACCACTCAGCCATCACGTATCAGACAGTTCTTTCAGAAGAGCCCAACTGAATTATCTAAAAAAGCACAAAACCAACCCAAAAAACATTCGCAGGACCTTTTACTCTTCCTTTATCAGGTCTTGGAAAACAAAATCATTCAACACACATATAACAGCACAGTGCAAACTTAACCAGGGGCAACTAAAAATATCAGGGAGTTGCATTTTGAAGACCCCTCTTTTAACTCAAAGGGTTTGTAAGATGTACGTGGGACAGACCGGCATCTGATGGTTAACAAAGGGCTCCAAGAAGGTTTTGTGGGATTAATGCATAAAACTGAGTGCAATGAATTAGGTAAATACATACACAATAGATACATAGGCTTTCCAATTTCAGGTAAGAAATGGTATAAGGGATTTTGAATGCATGTAGCAGTTCACTTAAGATCTTTGCCAGAGATGAGAATAAAAAAATAAGAAAAAGAATACATCAGAACTACTGTTACCACTGTGCTCTGCCTGGAGCTGACCTTGCTGTACTGGGTGAGAACCTTTGTTCTCACCCATTTCTGCTCCAAGGTTTTACACACCAGAGAATCTTGTCTCTGAGGAGCCTGTCTGCTGCCTTCCTCTCTGCTCTGCGTGACATGAAGTTGTCCACACAGGCAGAATAGTCTGCCTTCACTACCAGAGCTTTTATTTCCAGGATAGGAAATAAGCAGTTGTTGCAGCAGATATGTTTCTGTACCAGAAGCCTTGGAAAAACAAAGGACTCATTCACATGCAGAAGCCTTCAGCCTTGAAAAATGAGGAAATCAACAGAACTAGGCATCCATCCGACCTCCCAGCAGAATTATTTCCCCCAGTGCCCACTGTGTTTTACATGATGCTCCTGAATGTCTTTAAAAAGCCTATTGAATTACTACTATTTCTGAAATTCCTTTTATTTTCTAGCTGGACAATCTCTATAGGATGCTTTTGATAAAGAGCAAAACGTAATTATAGCAATTAATTTAAATAAACTCCAAACAACACGGACTCTGGTATGGGTTTTGCAGAGCCTTGGCATAAATGAATGCTAATGGAGTCACATGTATTTCTCTCCCTGCCTTGTTCACCTCAATTTTGTTATTTTGGATAATGCACCTCTCAAGGAACGGGCGTAATGCAGGTGCTGAGGGAACAGACTCCAGAAACTCCAAAAGGGGAAAACTTGGAGGTGATCAAAAAGGAAAAGGGATGTGAGGGCTCCCTATGTTCAGAGCACCAACGTACCAGGAAGTGAGTATACAGCTAGCCCTCAGCACACCTACACCCAGCAAACCATATGCACAGTCCCTGGTGCCACCCACATGAAAATGACACTGATAGACACGGTTAGGAAAGCCTACGGGTGCTGTACAAGCACACACACACGTTTGCAGGAGCGGGTGGCACAGCTCAAGGGTGCTTGCTGGCATGTGGAGCTGCTGTGGAGGGGCAGGAGTAGCTCTGTATCCTCCTGTATTGTTTTCTAGGCAGGTCTCAGCCCGCACAGGGATTTCAGACCTGGAGGGACAGGGAGCCAAGCACTCAGCCCTTCACTCACCCATACTCAGACAACTCCTACTGAAGTAGAAATGGGAACTTTGAGCTCTTTATGGTCACTTCCATGCAAGCCTACATAGTTAACATTGCATCAGACATTTTTTTCAATCTTTAAGACCTGGAGGGTGTTATTTCCACCACTGAAAGGCAGCTTCTACGAACTGTAGTCACCAAACAATTTTTGGTACTGTCTCCTTTACGTAAGTAGCCTCAGCAATGTTTGGTATCTGGCAGAAAAATGAGTCAGGGCTGAGGTGTCTAGGGCCCCTCTTTCTTCCACACAGCAGCTGGAGTTATCAAATGACAAACTCTGACATCCCAGAAACAACTCAAAGGAAACACAAGCTTCATCCTTTTCCAGTATGCGCTAATACGTGAAGAAGTGGGACAGGCGACACCTGAGATGAGGGTAGCTTCAAGCAAGTCCTGACTGATGCCAAATACATGGGGGCTGATGCTTTAAGGTCTCCAGATACTGCTTCTTAATTTACTGACTGCTGACGGGGGAAACCTGATGCGAGCTGAAACTGAGGAATATCAGTTTTTTCCACAAACTGTACAAAAATGTGCTTCTGTTGTCATCCTGATCAGCTTATTACCATATTTATAAGCAACGACTTCTTGCTCGCTGTAGGATAATTAAGTAAATGGACTGGAAGATAAATCCGTCAATCAGAGTGGCACAGAATTTCAGCTGGAAATTCATGAGCAGCAGCTGGCAAATGGATGCCACACTTTGGCTTGGAGCGCTTGCAGGATATGATCAGTCTGGCGAGAAACATGGGCTCCCATGAGCTGGGCTTCACTGCCACCCAGCACAGCTGGATGGGGAGCCTTCAGCACAAATGGCCATCAAGGACCTAACCTGTGCACTCAGTCCAAGTCAACTATAAGCAGCAGATACTACAAATCCAGATCTGCAACTTTATTTTCCATAGTTGCTTGTCCCACCATCCAGCTGGCCTACTGATGATGAGTTTGCTTCCATCTGATGGGCTTAACAGGCTCAACTGGGGACAGTTCAGATAGACAACAACACAAACAGTCCTGCACTAGGTCAACATCTATGAGAGCACTTACAGAAACACCATGAATCTTCATGCTGAATCCTGACTGATCCCTTTACTGACTCCCCTGACAAAGACGTAGCCATCTGCAGCCCCAAAAGCACTCTTCCTCATACAGTGAGGGCTACTAGTACTCATTTTTTCTGGTGAATGGCTGATTTATAACTACTTATAGAAACACTCTGTGCCCTAGTCTCAGTTTACGTTCTTTGCTGAGTCATAAACATAAATCAGAGTTGTGGGTGGATCCCTGTTTGTTATTAAAGCACCTTATGTTTCTCTAAGCCTCGCCAGAGGAAGGCAAAATTACTGGTAATACATTAAAGTTACAGTAGGTCTACTGTTGTTTGAGAATATAATACCCCCCAGATTATTGCCACAGATTGTACTGTTGTGTTATTTTCTCATTGAATGGAAAAACAAATAAATTACAAGCATTAAAAAAAAAATTGTTGAGAATGCATGGTAAGAGGATTATTTACTGTGAAAAACCAGACACATGGGATGCAACCTAAATCAGAAATTCTGGTTATTGATAGTTCAGTCAAATGTTTGTCTATGAAGTGAAGTTTTCTTTCTCTCAAAGTTCCCGAAACACTGTGAACGCTCCGGATGAAGTCAAACAATGATTGAGGTGATTATGCAGTTTAATATTGATATATGAATCAACTCTCATTTTTAATCCCTGGCATCAAACCCAAGACATGCAGAAAACAAACGTGAAATGAGGAAGATAAAAGGATGCTGATTTAGGAAGAAAAAAACCCAAAAAGCAGCAGCAGCAATTGCCTCAATTCAAACAGCCTTGCAAAGATCCCATCATTACCATCTGGCTCAGCGGTTCCCAGGCTGCTTTGCTAACACTCAGATAAACAAACATGTGGGCTGTGCTTTGGGGTGGCTGATCCTGGCCTTTCTAATAGTCAAAGGAATCAAAGCTCTGAACTGGAGTAACTGAGTCAAGAAAAGAAGTATCAATTTTCAGTCCTTGCATCACTTCCTACTGTAGCAGGCTGACTGGTACCAGCTGGGAAGGGGGAAGTCTGTGCACAAAAGAGAAGAAACTAAAAAATCACCAGAATTATCAGTGTCTTTCTGTCACTGGTTTCTGCAATCAATACAGATATTCACATCACTACTCATTCCTTAATTGCTACCCATGCTTTATCTCAGAGTGCAATAGGAATTGCTGTGTTGGATCAAATCACACAATCACTCCAAATCCCGCCCTGACTGACTGTCCCAGTCCCGCATGGAGCGTAGTGTACCACCAGTTAGCAGTCTGCATGGACTAAATGGGTTGGATTTCACAAGGGCTAATAACTGACTGGGAATAGACACCTGTGGGAAGTCTACAGGGAGAGATTTTTCTTTATTTCCACACGTGGACCCTGCACAAATAACCAGAAGTCTCTCAAAATGCCATCAGAAGAAAAAGTCATTTTAATACAAAATGTCATTAAGTAATTTTATATGAAGAGTTGTTTTCTTTAAGTTCTCAATGGATGTGAAAGAAGGAGGCTTTTGGGTTCAGTTTAGATGAAGAATAAACCGAGATGCGCAGAGTTTCTCCATAAAAACAGAAAATCCAATACCCATTCATTCTTGGAGAAGGCACAGGAAGGCTTCAGGACAGGACACAAAGTCATTAGAGCTGGAAAGAGAAGAACAAAAAGATTGGAATAGCTTAGCTGAAGAGTGAATGAGGAGCTCCAGATTGTCACAGTACTGCCTGGCCTAGAGGGGCTCCATCAGGTGTGCCTTTGATCCACTTCTATAGCTCCAAAAGCATTTTTAAAGTTCCACAAAGTAATTTTCTACAATCGCGTGGCAGAGGGCCATAGCAGTGGGATGTCCCAGCTTTTTGCTACTCTGTTGGAGCATCTGAGCCCTCCACGGCTCGGCCAGTTGCTACGATGTGCCAGAGGACATTGCTGCCAGCTCTGCAGATGTGTAATTGGAAGGAGAAGGGGGGGACAGCAGCAGCTGCTCCCTCCCGTGCAACGGGCTGGTGCAGGGGAAACGCATTTTGCGGACACTCAATAGCAAGGTCCTCAGCTGAGCTGTCGCTGGTAGGCTGCTCTACACAGGCAAAGAGCTTAGCAGGCTGATGAGGATCTGTAGGTTATCTATAATTTCTCCTCTTCATCTTTTAGACTCCGTAGAAGTGACAGAGAGCTGAGGATATAATCTGAAACAAACGCCATCATTAAAGAATCATCCTGTTTCCCAGGCTGGAAGGGTGAGATAAGAAAGATGATACAGGCCCTGCTACGCCATGTGTTTCTGGAGGTGTCCCATATTTAGAGACTTTCTGTGCTCATCAAGATTTTTGCCCAACACTTTCTGTACATCACAAGCACAGATCAGCGCTGTCTTACAAACAAAAGGCCAGACTTCCTTTGTACTCCCAACAACGGACCCAGACAGAAAGAACAGCACACAAACACCACGTCACCCGCCGCACCACAGAATTTGCAACCTGGTGTAAGAAAGCCTGCAATTACAGTGAGTGGGGCTGCGATGAGAGCAGATCATTAGCAAGCTCTGTGCAGCCCTATGGAAAGCACATGGAGCTGTGCAGCTTCCATCACAAAAGAAAAGAGCAAATGAGAATTTTTTTCAGGAATATAAAGATACAGTAATTGCTTTAGAAATCTTATACATTAAACAGACTTACTTCAGGTACAGTCTAAGACTATCGGGCAGCTGCACAAGGTCCTGCTGCTCAAGGAACCTAGTGCTCTGCAGCGCTATTCAACCTACAGCATCCTGCCACCTTGCCCACAGAGAGCTTCAATCACCCAGGTACCAGTGGGCACTGACACATGAAAATGAGCATTTATCCCATCCAAGACATTGGCAGAGAAAGCAATTTGCCCAAACTCAGAGAAGCCACCCGGGACTGAAATCCACAGGGCAGCACTCTGTGCTGCAGGAACTAAAAGAAAGTCCTCAAGCATGAAAGCCTTGTGTTCTTGTTACAGCCCTTGCCTCCCCTGCCCACGTCTGGTAGGAAAGCCCCCAAGAGCTATCACCATCTGTAGCAGCATGATGGCAAGTGGTACACTGCGTAAAACAACACAGGGAACCACAGACATTTGGAAGCAATTCAGGTGAATGTGGTGCTGCTTTGTAGAATGTATAATATGCCACTGATTGATTTGTGAGAGTTGCTGCTAGCAAAGCACTGGTTTCTTCTGGACATTACACAACCAGCCCTAGTGATGCAAAGGCAGGGTGCCACCTGCTTGGAGTTCACTTGTGTGCTGAAACTCCAGGGCAGAGTAAAGAGAGAGACAGCGTGCAATGTAAAGACCTGGTGACCTAATTCGTTAACTAGAGGCTGCTTTCAGCTATTTGACTACGCTTTGCTACACAAGTCTTGTGGGCTCTTTTCTCTAGACATGTCTCTTTTTCCTTATTCCTGCCAAGAAACAGAAGATATTTAGACTTCCTAATCTAGTATGATGATATCATATTTATTTATAAATGTTCATCTTTGAAATAAAAGGAACATGATGATCTCTATGCATTGCAATTCCTTGCCCAGGGCTTGCACTACAGTCTCATGTGTTCAGCTGGCCCCTGCTTCCAAGTCCTCCGGGTGGTGAGCCACAGGTGCTGGGAAGAGCTATCCCTCTCCGGCTGCATCCACAAAACCATCCTGCCTCCTCCAGCTTTTGCAATGAAGCGTTTTCCCCCAAGAGTTGTGATTATGAAATGTCACCGTGGAAACTGTTGGAATATAATATGTGCTTGCTCGCTCTCCCCCCACCCTTCCTCCCCTCCCACCAGCCTCCTCACTTTCTGAAGCTATGTTTGCTGCACAAGAAAAACCCTTCTTGCTCCCCTCCTCCCCCCAAACCTGCAAAGGGGAGTGTCTGTGCCTCACAGTAACCGTGACAAAAACAGATGCCTCAAAAATATCCCTATTCATTAACAGCTCCTCGGTACCTTGTAGCAATGCTAAACCCACCAAACTCAACTGGGTGTTACTGCAGTTACCAGGACTTCCCGCCTTCCTCTGCCAAATAATACCACTTCTGTAAAATGGCATTATAAAGAGGCTCTGAGCCAGCAGGAACTTGGTCTGCTGTTGCTATAACTGTCACCGCAAGAAAGGCTCTACAGCAAGGCATAATTCCCCATCACGCATCTCTGCTGTCCTCTTAGCTCTGCTGTCCTGTTCCCATTAGTGTTATAATGAGAGCACAACACGGACACACATCTTGGTTTTCTCTCTCATGTCCCACCACCTAGAGGCAGGTCTTTAGATGATGAGTTCTCTGTGCCCTGCCTACATTAATAAAGCACGATTTTTCCCTAATCGTGATTTCTTCCACGCTTCTCATCAGCATCGCAAAAGGTCAGAGCTGTCCACCTGGGAGTAGAAAGGTCAGTTCACTTTGGATCTGACACGTGGTCTCTCGTAGCTCCTGGAATATAATCAGCTTGCTTCATATTTGTTTTGTGTGACTACAGCACTATAAAAGAGAGGGGCTGTTCCAGAGAAATCTTCAGTCTCTTGTAAGGAATGTGCAAGTAAACCCAAGGGAAAATTTGAGCTCAAGAGAGCAATTCGGAATAGACCTCTTGCTCCAGCAGAGAATACTGGTTTAGTTCTCAAAGTCACATAGGATTTAGATGCCCATTGGTATTTGTTAATTTTAATTAACGGGGATTGCACATAAAAATTCCCCAGGCAGTTTTCAAAGTGTCAGACAACAGGGTTCTGAGGGCTGTGTGGATGAACCCGCTCAGGGGGACCCTTCCCTCTCTACTATCTACTAGAAATGGTCCAGAGACACTCTGTACACTCACATGTACAACAAGACAACACAGGGAATCAATGAATTCACAGATTCTGGGGAAGCTTTGAGCTTCCACAGCGAGGGTCACATACACATTGCTCTCCCATTAGCTTCCCAGACAACCATGTGCCCCTGCAAGGTGTTACTCTATGAGGAGGGAAGGGGAGACAAAGAGGGACTACTGCCCTTTGAGAGAGGGGAAGCCCAGGCAGGAGATGCCCTTGCTGCTGGCTTGGCCTGAAGGCAGGCAAGGGGACATGCCTTGATGACTCGGCCAGTTGGACGATATAACCTTGTTACCTACAACAAAGCTTTTGGATAACTGTAAGAGATGCCTGTTGGAAGTGCGAGTCCCAAGAGATCTCTGAGGCTGATGCTTTGCAGTACAATGCTCAGCTGGTTTTTCCCCTTGTGGCAGCTCATTTGTGAGCAGCACGGAGAAGGGGATGCACCCTGTGATCACAGTGAAGGTGCTGCTTCCTGCTCCTCATGCAAGACACAGCCCTTGGAGAACGTGGCTTGCAGTTGCTAGTGTCCTCATTACTGTCTCACCAGCAGCCCCACACAGTACAAGCTGGTCTGATAGCACTTTGCAATAACATCGCCAGTTCAAGGAAAAAACTAAAAAGGCCTTTTGAAAAAGTCTTTAGGGTGGCACATACCAGTATTTGTACTCTGAAAGCGTCTCTTCAATTGCTTTGCTCCTCTAATGGCAATTCAGGAGCAGGCATAGGAAATCCCTGAGACAGACTAATGGACACCCCTCCTACTCCAGTCTCCAAATAAGCAATTCAAATTGGCAGCATCTCTCAGAATTGTTAATTCTCCACCATGCATCAGCCTCCTGTAACTCCCAGGCTCACCAGGTGGAGAACCACCACAAAGGCTCTCAATTTAAATATCGCTTCTATTTCTGACATGCTTTCAATTATCTGCAAAGGAAACCTACCACTCGCATCCCCTTGTCCTCTTCACTGATCCCTGTGCTGCTAACAACCCTTCTCAGCTAAACACCTTTTATCCAAGGAGGTGCACAAAGGCAGCTCTTGGAGATGAGCAGTTGGCCCAAGACAGGCTGTGCTGCAAAGCCACTGATGGAAAGGTACCCCCAACAGTCCATGACCACACACAACCCTGCTGACACTGCAAGGACCTCCCAGCATGTAAGGACAAAAAATAACACTCATGCCCTTTCTCCATTTGGTTCTTCTCAGTCATGGGCTGCAGCTGCACTGGGAAGAATCAGAGTACAAAGATCTCACTGGCAGCAAACAGCACTTGTCCACTCACTATCTGCCACTGGCAGTGTCACTGAAGGGTTATCAAGTAGGTCAAAGTCATTATCATTGCCCCACAAAGCACTTTCACATGTCCAGTGCCCCTTCCAGAGAGATATTCAGGACATCTGCTATTTTAACCATAATCAGATTTGGATTTTTCATCTAAGTGACTGTGACAAATCGCTGTCCCCAATTATTAGACTCAATTCTCCTTCAACATCAAAGCAGAGGAGGCGACAAGGGAATCATGCCCATTCATACCTGGGCACCAGTTAATTACTAGGCACTCAGACAAGCCTGTAACCTTAGGCAAGGTGAGCAAGGAGTGGGAGGCTGAACTATTGCACTGTTGCCGTCTGTTGATCTTACAGCCATACTTAAGGCTGTCCATCAAAATAGTGCACCCCACTTGTTCCCATCTACTTCCACCCACGGTTTCCTACTTCAGCTGATGAGCTGAGGTATGGTATTTGTGTATTCATGTGTATTCACTGACCAACCTCACTGCTTCAAACTGTAACAATTTCCAGAAAATGCTGGTTTGCTCATTCATGGCTTTCCACCCCCCATTTATGCTTTCCCTCCAATTTGTTCATAAACACCAAGCATGTTTGCAGACCATACGGTGTCCTGGGTTTGGTACAGACATGTGCATCCAAACAACTTCACAGTCTACATAGAATAAAAGGAGAGAAAGCTTTTCAAACAGTCAGATGCACAAAAGCATGTATTGGTTCAGTGTGAAAAAGCACTAATCTGCTTGTTTCCAAGCTACAGCACTGTCTTATGCTCACAAGGGTCCTTATTCTACCCCAAAGTGGTTTTAAAACTAATGAAAAGTTTAATATCCTACAAGTCTCCATTTGCATGGGGCGGGGGGGAAGTGTTGCAAGACCTAAGACATGATATTTTTATACAGTTGGCAAAAGAATAAAGATGCCTTTGACAGAAAATTGCAACCTTTCATTGAAAAATCCTCTCCGAAAATTGGTGTTTTCTGCCTGTCTGCATTCGATAGAAAATCATTTTCTTCCTAGTGCTTCCTTTGTTAGGTTTGGAAATCTGAAAACCCTCTGGCTAAAAACCTGAAAAAAAAGAGATGTGTGTATGTGTTCAGCCAAAAGTATTTCATTTGCCATTTTTCAGTGAAAAGTCAACAGCTTCTGCAGTACGTCTGCCACTTGATCTTGCAGGCAGACACGAGATTCTCCAGGAGATGCACAAACAGACCTGATGTTATGGAGATCAGCACCAGTGTTTTCTCTTCTATGCAGCTTTGCTTTAAACAGTGACCTGGGCTATGGCTTAAAATGAAGTCTATACTAAAAAAAAAGCGCCCTCGGTCTTAGAATCCACAAGAACAAGGCTTTTTATCAAACTATGAGGTGAAAAAGGAGCTTACAGAGAAATATTCAAGGCTAGATACGCTTGGGGAGCAAGTTAATATTTCACAAACATTACCTAGCAGGCATTTGTAAGAATGGTAGGAGTGTGATCACATGATTTCTATCCCTCCTGGGACTGAAATCCATCCTGAGGAATCCCTGCTCTGGGTTTGGCTGTCCCCAGCCCGAGGCAAGCTGAGTGGTTGGGCTGATCCCCATCATCTTCAGCCTCAAACTGCACCCATGGGCATCTGCTCTGCCACACACCGAGCATGGCAGCCTTCGTAGGGTGCAAAAAGCAGCATCCAAGTAGCCCTGTAACCATGACAACATGCAGGATCAAAAATCCACACATTTCAACTCCTTGTAGTAAAAAGGAGATATCAATAAAGGATGGAAGCCACTTTCTGCATATTTCCATGTTCCTCATAGGAAAGTCCTTGGGAATATCCCAGTTCTTCAGCATATGAAAATAAAGGAGGCAGAGCCCACATTCAGTGCTGGCTGCTTCAGGGTCGCTTCCTTCTCTATTCTTTTTTCTAGTTTAAATAAAGTATCTGAATTTCTTTAGCTCCTTTGCATTTTAACATTCATCTTAATTCCTCAGATAGGTATTTTTTTCCTCCTTTTCTTTCTCTGCAACACCTTCCCCCCACCCCTTCTTCCTCTTAAAGTGAAACACCATGGATGAGGAATGACAGTGATTTGAATGTCAACCCTGCAAGCATGATTCAATGTGGGATTCACTTTTTACATTCCCCAGCTGCAAAAGAAGTTGTACAGTTCCATCAGTGTGCCATGCTGATGCTAATACCCCCCCAGTTGCTATGGCAACAAAGCTAATTAGAAATGGGCTAATGTTGGGGTTGATCCTTTCGAATTTCTCTACTCTAGGCTGCAACAAGATGGTTAAATAGTTTAAGGACTCAAAGCAAGAAGTTCTAAGAGAAAATACGAAACAGAAAGGTCAACTGCTGCTCCTTGTGAAACAGGATCTCAGTTTTTCAGCATTGACACCAAATGTGCTTGCATTGACTGTGGCTGGTCTGGAGAACCATACAAGCGTGCCAGGAGAGCGCTACCTTGGCAGAGAGGTCTCTGATCTGGGAGGAAATCCCAGCTCAGTTATCTGAGCAAAGCCACAGCACAGCTCAGGGATGCCCAGCATCCACCTTCATTTAAAGGTCTACAAATCAGTCTGGAATAAAAACATCCCTTTTTTCCTGCTACCTCTTTTCATAACAGCAAAGAGAAGGATCCTCACTGAGCAACTCCACAGTGAAAATACCTATAAGAGGGCAAACCCCACAGGGATTCAATAAAAATGCCCATCAGCCAGGGAGGGCTTAGTGAGGGGATTTCACTTTGTTAGGGGGGCTTGTCAAGCGCTGTTGGTCTGTCTTTAGCAATGGCAGAAGCGTCACATCGCACTCAAGGGGATGGCAGAGTTATTAGGGCTCTCCCCATCACTGCTGGCTTTGCATTAGTCAGGATCAGGAAAGCAGACAAGGATGAAATGGGTAGAGAACAGAGATAATCACTGTAAGGATGCCTTTAATGAACTTGTCCTGAACAAGACTGATGCAAAGTGATGGGGAAGGACCAGGAAGAAAGAAATTTGAGAGGCCAGTATCTTTTGCAGGTCTCTGCAGGTCTCATCCTTCTGCTGAGCTTTGCTGGGAATATCACAGTGCCTCCAGCTTTGTGCAGGGCCCTGGTGTGACCACAGGCAGGACCATGCACGCAAGACAGCAAGGGTCTTTATCTGCATTGCATAACGATGCTGCAAGGATAAGCGCGTCAGTGGTGGTGACTGAGACTAAATAAATAGACTTTGTACCTATTGCTCCTATTCTTGTCAGATTTTTAGATAACATTCAAACTGTAGTACTGTTAGTTCTGCACTCTTTTGAACAACTTCAGAATGTGCTGAGGTCTTATTTCCCTTTAAAATATATTTTTAAGAAGGAAATTGGTGAAATTACAGCTCATGTGTCTTATAAAGGTGCTGAAACTTCAAGTAAGAAAAAGAAACTCCATAGTTTTTAAGTGTTGCTTGTGAAAGGCAGAGATTGCAGTTTTATAACATCAAAACCTCTTTCATCAAAACCAGAGCTATTATTACTATAAATGCCAGTAGAATTTCAGAGGACTTGTAGCAAATGCATCAAAATATACATTTAAGTCCCATTCCACCTCCCAACAGGGTCAATGACAGTTTTGCACCCGATGGGAGAAGCAGCAAGCTGTTTTGGTCCATGTTACCAGGAAGTGCATATGTACATACTTCACACAGAGGTGTTATGTCTGAAGTGGTTCTTCTACAATGTGTTCAATAAACGCGTCTTTTCCTGACCAGAGAAGCTGGCAGCGTTCCAGCACATTATAACTAGAGTGAAGAGAGTTTGGCTATTTGGGAGCCAAGACAGAAACCAACAAGCAAATTTCCAAGCTAAAAATCACAGGAAGATTTTGCAGTGTGGCCAGACTTGGGGTCAGGCTCAAGAGGTCAGGTGATCACAGGTGGTCAGGTGAGCACGTCTGAAGATGCCATCAGCCCTCAGTCAGGTCATGATAGACTTGATCCACTGTCATGTGAAATAGAACAGATCAGTTTACACCACTGCTGAAGAAGGGCTAGATGTGAGCAGGTAGTCAGTTCTGATAGCTGACCTGAAGGCACTGTAGCTTCTTGAAATGAAGTGACCTCAACACTTGACAGCACAAGTGTCCCCAGAGAGTTAGAGCTTTACTTTTCCATTCTGCAACTGGCCTTTGTAGTACCCTCAGGTCACTTTTCTTCCTTTCCCACCCTTTCTGTTATCTTATGACAGCACAGGAGTACTAGCCATCTCCTACAAAGTACTCTACAAACCCTAGCAACTCGGGGCCTCTAGGTGCTACTGTAATACAAATAATAAATAAAGGACCTGAGTTTTTTGGTGACACACAATCTCTAAACAGTTACAGAAACTGATTGACTTGCAGTATGGTGCTCTCCTTGCTAGAGCATCTTCTCCGGTGCTCTTTTCCAACACGCTCCTAGGCAGTGTAAGAAGCTGTGCAGGCAAGACCTCTCCCACCCATGAATGATGCAGCAAGATACATGCCGCTGCAGCTGTCAAACATCAAGAGAAATGATTAAAAATCCAACGCCCCGAGCTATGCCTGTTACTGAATATCCTTTAGGGCTTATTGTTCTAGTCAGCCTATGGTGACTGAATCTTTTTTATGTTAGATTCTCGTTGAGATTTGACAGGCTTTGTAGGAATTGTGAAGCCTTCAAGCTGCAGCTCAGGTCTGACTAGAGCCAATAGCCCCTTCAGTCTTTTAAGTGCTTGTTGAAAACATGTAGGTCATTATGGAATGGTTTTTACGCCGGACCTTTGAATTGCTGGATGTTATCATGATGTACCCCAAAGAGGCTGCTGAGCATAGGCGAAAGCTGAACCCAGCTTTGCTGAGCAGCAGACTTGATGTTTGGCTCCTGAGTAGGAAAACCCCAAGCACAAACTCTGCTTTAACTAGTGGTTCCTTCTCTACCCTCTGCACCCAAGCAGGAGAAGCTTTTTACCATTTCAGGCAGACTGCTAAGGTGGCTGAATCAGGGGATCAATCCTTCTTCACTGCCCAGACAAAAAGAGCAAATCAAAGCTGCGGTCCAGACTCCCATAGCTGAAGTGTGATGCTCAGAATCAAAGAATGCAAATCCTCCTTTTCCCTGCATAAAAGAGTAAGTTATACACAGAGCCAAGCCCTCAGGTGTTCCTAAAGGCAGCACAGGCAGGAGCCCTGCCTCCCCATTGGCATCTCCTGGGAACAGAAGGGGCGCAAAGCATTTTCCTCCCTGTGCCCCTGCACAGGGTGGGTGATGAACAAACACAGACCAGCAAACTTCGGTGTCCTCCTGCCATGCTCAGATGAAAACTGGCCAGAGGGGAGTCTGGTGCTCTCCAGGGCTACTCTGAGTTGGGGGCACCTTCCTGCTAAAGCACTCTAAGATCCCCACTTTGTGCAGAATGAAATTTGAAGCAAGGCTAATTTAAAGTGTAAAGAATTATTTGACGATTACCAGTCTTAGCCAATTTTTAGGCTCGGGGAAACTCCAGCCTATCTAGTTGCCTATGACTCAAGGGTTAAGAAAAAATTATCAGAACAATCACATTTTTAAATGTGCTTTAAAATAGCCCTTCATTTTCTGGTCCTCTCAACAGGCCATTTCGTTTCCTTCCTAGCAGGTATGGTTTGCATGTGAAATTGAAAGCAGAATTGCTTTTTAAAAAAATTGTCATCCCCAAGCCACAGCTCTCTGCCCACTCGGGAACAGCGTGCTCCTGCCAGGCTGTGCTCTGTCAGGGCTTCTTTCAGCTAATGTGCCACCTGATGAACGGAAGAGATTAATGTACCCTGCCCAGAGACAGAAAGTGAACATGGGGAACCTCATTTAAAAAACGCAGCGTCTGCTCGTTCCCCCCATCGTGCCTTTTCTCCTTTTGATGGGCTATGTTCTCTGAGAGGGGGTCATATGTCGTGGCATAAAGGGCTGATCTTGGGGATCATGGAAGCATCCCCAAGCCTTGACTTCAACTCTCACTGCCTCCAGCATGCAGCCTTTCTCCTCAGCTCCTGGGGACAGGCTCGGCTTCCCTCGCTATATGCAGCCCTGTTCCCTGCACCTCACATTGTTAGGTGTGATGCCCAGCAGAGCTAACCATACCTCCTTCAGACAGGACTGCAGAATCACAGGCATCAGGGAAGTGCAGATTTTCACCTAGCAACTCCCGCACTAAAACACAATGCTTTTTCTTAGGCAATAGAATTAACCTTTGGGAAGGCATCCAGTATTTACCAAGAGATTACTAGTAATACAAACTTATTTGTTATATGTCTGTGCTTACACCAGGCGCATGGATATTAATATTCAGCCACATGAGCTCCTGGAACAAACACTGGCTGTGAAGACACGAATTAAGTGACAGTCCCTTCCACCTCAGCCCAATTGCATGAGACACAAAAATACTGGTGACTTATGTACACAAAGGCTTGTTTTCAGTAAGCCAGAGTGCAAACGACCGAAACAGACTTTGACACACTGCTTTCCTAATGCTTTTGGCTGGGTGTATTTTAAAAAGTTGTGACTCAGGGCTCGAGGCTTTCTCTCTTTTCCACTGGAGTACTACCACTGGAATCAACAATTATAATCCGACTCTGTTGCTATCAGTGATTAAATCTATAGATATCCTAAGAGAATCGAGGACAGAGCCTGTGCTGAAGTCCCAGGTGATTGCTTAGGCTCTGTGCTCGGTTTACCTCTTTTTTCCTGTGTGATTTAGTCTGGGTGACCCTGCTCTGGCAGAGGGGTTGGACTAGATGATCTTTCAAGGTCCCATCCAACTCCTAACGTTCTTGCACTGTCCAGTGCCCAGTGAGACACGGGAATAACGTGCCATCTCACAGCCTTGCCATCCCCGCTGAGCTGCACTTGGTCCTGCCCTTTCCTGCAAGTACTCTACACAAAACTGACATCATTAGATGCTTTCACAGGAGAAGAATTTCCTTCCCCAGAATTCCTTGTCTGCCATCAGTCACTTGTGGCACTGGGACAAAACTCACAACAGAGCCCCGGAGGAGTATAAACTTCCTGACCTGCCATCTGATTCTCCCCCACTTACTGCTATGTTTGCCTTTGGGAAATCCAGTGTGAGACTTAGAAGTATATTAAGACAAGCGATAACTGCTGCGTATAATGTTGGCTTTGACACTAAGATCCATTACTTGTGTATTTTTATGGTGTATGATGCCGTAACTTAAGCTGGGATAATATTTTTTTATAATCTCCTATTAAACAAACAAAGACAACTAACACAGGCTTGCTTCTTTGCTGAAATTCCCTCATTGCCTAAGAATATGTCCCATCATCCAGAATTTATTTTGCACTCCATGCAGCAGAATGAAGCATAATGGGTTCATTTGGTATAAAGCTGCATTAGTTAACGATCATTTATGCTGACTTGTTACCCATTAGATTCCAAGCAAAACTTGCACTCAGTACAAATCTCAGCCCGAGACATCAATTCCCAGCTCAACATATCAGTCTTTGCCTCCCTTCACACTACATGGGGACAATGACACAATCAGATAGATGATCCAGAGATTCCAGGAGGAAGGTTCCCATCATGCTGCTGAAGTGCACCTCTCACCCTGTATAGGAGATTTCTGTCCTTTGCAGAGGAGGGTATATGGTACCATCTAAAGGCTTCTGGCTTGAGTTACCACTGCAACTTTGCTACTCCTTCAGCCCATGTGACTGCACAGCATCACAAGAATATCTTCAGGACTAGAAATGAAAGTCAAGGATTTTGTTTCCACTCTTAATTTTGTATAAACTCTTTCTCATTCCTCCTCATACAGCCCCATCTCTAGTGATAACAAATGCAGTGCTGCAGGACCGCTCCTGCTGAGCCCAAGCACACTTGTGACTAGCGTCAGTTCACAGGACTAAAGCAAGTGGAGCAGTTTTAATCCATGTACCATGCAAGCAGAAGACACTGGAAAAGGGGAAAATTCAGATTCTGCAAGTGGAAAACATGGAATGAGGGACAGTGTGCTATCACTATGCTAAATTAAAGAGTTTAATGCTAAGAAAAGAGGTTAAAAAGATCTTTTCCAAAAGATTTATGAATGCTTGAAATCACAGTTCACAGCACCATCTAATATGTCTGCTTCTCATAAGCTTTGAGCTATGAAGGAATACGAGGTGAAGGCAAGCCATGAGCCAAAAACATTCAGAGCCTTTTTTAATATTATTTGTGTAAGTTACATAAACAATTATCTATGATTTAAGAATAAAAGGCAGTTACACTGTAATCAGGGAATAGCTGCATTAGACATCATCTTCAAACTGAGGTCTGAAAGACCTAGCTAAATAAAGAAAAAGGACAGAAAAAGAGAAGAGAAAAAGCTTTCAAACTAGATATTTGCCTTGAAATCTCATGGAGATCTTCAGATTATCCCACTATCATTCAAGAAATTGTAGAGGATTAGAACACGCTTTGCTGAAGCTGGAAATCTTGCAAGAACTTGTGTGGTACTGACAAGTCCTTGCAGGAATAAAGCACTCTTGTCTTTGGGGTTTTAGCATTAAGGAAGAGTTTGGGTGCTTCCCACTGGTTCTCACACCCTCAGCATGGGGTACCACAGCATCCACTCTCATCCAGCTTGACACTAAGAACTGCAGCTCCTGGTCTCCAGCAACTGAGCATGCTTTGTGGACTGGTTGCACGTACAGGTACAATCAAGTGAAACAACCGCACTGGTTGAGTCTTACAGATTTACCAGGGATTCTCAAGGAGAAAGTGACTGTTCTCTATGACCTACATGACATAAGTCAGTGAGACACCAAAGACATTATTAGTTTCCCACCTGTTCATCCAAAGAAAAGGGATTTTTTATTATTATTATTCTTTTAAAGTATTAACTTGGCTGTATTTATTTTTAAGGGCACAGTTCTGTATGGCTTGCTACTGGAAAGTACGTAGGCTTGAATTTCTAGATTAGTGACAGCAACACTACATGTACCTCAGCCATTTAAAAATGATGCTTCAAGACATTTAATTTCGGTTTCATAAGGTAGCTATTGTTGGTTGAATAGTAATTGATTTTAAAGGCATATTAAATGAGTAACAGCAAAATAACTAATGAAAAATTGTTACACAGTTATGTCACAATTATTTTTCAATAATCAATTATTACTTTTAAGATGCAATACCCAAAGTTTAATTTAAAATGAGTACAGAACTGCTGATTTCAGAGTGCAGTCATTTAAACTACAGAAAACCTGCTATTATAAACATGAATCCTTTGCACTAGATATTGCAGAATGTTGTTGTGTTGTTTTTTAAACCAACCACCAGCAAGGGAATAGGTTGCCTTAGGGGTTGATAATGAACTGGGGATCCTTTCTCTCATGCTATGACTCATAAAACAATGTCCAAGCAAGCCCAGTACAGGGCAAAGCAACAGCAAAAAACCAGCTGCATCCTATTCCCAAGAATGAAGGTCAGAACTGACATATGTGAAACAGATCTGTCACATAGGGCAAACCAAGTAGAAGAAGTGTCCCTGACATGGGAGTAAACAGAGGACAAAATAGAAGAATCAAGAACCTTCACAGGGAGTATGATGTTTGAGGTAAAGATAACATAGGTATAACTCCAAAATACATCATTAGGAGAAAGAAGAGAAGCTGAAAACAGGGATAAGGCATAGTAGTTGACTTAAAATAGAAATAAATCTCAGAGCAGTAGATGAGTTACTTCTTGTGCCAGAAGAGTAATGTAATTGCTTTACAAAAATCACTGGCCCCAGAGTACAGATATCTAAGAAGCCAGTCAAGGAATGGGAAATATATTGCCTATATGTAAACAAAAGATGAAAATATGCTTTGCAACCAGACCTGTTTGTGTAATCTCAGTAATATCCCAGGTTTTAAAACAAACTTCAAAGGAAAATGTACTTGCAATCACAGGCTTTATTGGATAATAGGATGATATGCAACATGGATTTACCAAGGGCGTCTTACACCAAACTAACCAGATTCACCATTTCCCCAACAGATCTGGAAAGAAAAAAGCTTCTTTGGACTCCAAGTAGTTAAAACGAAGTCAGATGAATACCCACAGGTTTAAAATCTTTCTTCTAATCCTTCCACAATGCAAAGCCACCTGCTGTACAGCAGAAGCCTGTCAAATACTGATTTCCACAGCACATGTATCTATATCTGTAGTAGATAACCCAATGAAAAATACGGGGGAGGGAGAAGGCTCTCTGCTACCATGCAATATGGTTTGGATCCATGCACACAAAATGCATTCATTTATCAGGCTTTCTTCTTTAACAGGTCAGTGCTTTCTTTATCAGAGATTTATTTGAGAAGGTCTTTTATACAATTCTGTAGCTTTGCAACCAGTAAACCAAACACCTTTACTTTTAATGGATTAGTCCTGTCTACTGTCCTGCTTTTCTGGGAGTGTTTTGCATTGTTGTTGCTTTTACTGCTTTTCCTGATGTTTTTTTTTCTTGGTTTGCCTTTACATGGTGATATATAGCTCAGCTAGCCTGGACCTTCTGTCTACCCTTCAGGAGCCCTTTGCAAGCCTGGCTGAGAACAGTCCTCCTCCTGCTGCAGGGGGGAAAGGCAACCAGATGGGCACATCCTCACCAAGCTCTTCAATCTTCCAGCAGTGTCTGGTTCTGATTCGTCTCACATTTGTAAAAGGCCATTCCCCACACAAAACTGCATTTTGGCAACCTGGGAGTGGTAAAACTTTCAGGGGGAGTGGGTGAGAATTACAACAACCATCTGATTTAGCAGCAGATCAGCAAGAACACGGAGTTTTACAGTCCTTACCACACTGCACGTTGTTTGTGTTTGGAGAAGACTCTGGGGCCCATTAGTTACACGAGCAAGTGTGGCAACTGCTTTTATTGAGGCCTGACACTTCACAGAACGGTGCTTCCATACCATAGGTGACAAAAGTGCAGCAGCTTTTTCTAGCCAACATTGACCAATGTCATTGCACAGTACATATCAGGATGGCTGTGCCATGCAGAGGAGTTGTCACCAATCTCAAAATTGGTTTGGCTTGAGCTTGGTGACAACTTAGCACTGGGTGCTGCTGGAAATTGTTTCTCAGATGGTACCATGTGGTGGGTGTTCACATTAAATCAGTGCCATCCACAGTGACAGCGTGTCTAACCCCAATGGGCCTTTCTTCTTGGTGGCTACTGTGCTTCTCTGATCTCTTAGTAAAACTACTTTCCCTTGTAAGCTGAGAAGTGAAATCTTACCATATCTCAGACAAAGCTTCCCAGAACTCCTAGAGGAAGATTAAATGCTGAATATCATCTGACTGAGCTTAGCCTACAGCTATTTGCATGATCACATAGCAGTCACGGTATAAATTCCTGGAGAGGAACTATAACATTTAGCTCTAGATTTGGGCTATCACAAGGACTGTGAACTGAAATCCTAGATTATTCTCTAATCTATTATTGTAGAGTTGATGAAGATACATTCATATTATCTTTCATCTAAAATAAGCTAAGGCTTCTTTAAGGAAACTGGAAGAAGTGTAGGGTGTCCCTGCCCATGGCACGGGAGTTGGAACTATATCTTTAAGGTCTCTTCTAAGCCAAACCTGCCTGTGATTCTATGAAATAATGTGTGCATTAGAGAAACATAATTATTTTAAGTACATCTAATGGTCAGCTACTTCATACAGCAACGATTTAATGATGCCGAGTAGCTTTATATGAGACTGATGAACACGAGTTGCCACTTTAAAATACATAATGGATCTTCTCATTGAAGGCCTATATAATCTAACATCTCATTTTTGAAATGGGCTATAGAAGCCTGTCCAATATTTTCAAAGACAAAGGGCAGAAAATTAGAGGGATGAAGAGAAGCAGAGCGGGAAAAGGGTGGGAAAACACAATGCCAGCAAAGAAGTCAGGATCCCTATCGGGTCGTTTGTTCCTAAGAGGCAGCTGCAGCTCAGTGTGGACATGGGAGCCATAGAAACCTGGCAGAGAGCTGCCTGCTTTTGTTTCTTTCCCAAGAAAACAGACTTGCCAGGAAACAAAAAGCCCAGCGAGATGTTCTCCAGACATCTGACCTTGGTGGCAAACTGAGCCCAAGCTTAAACCAAGCCAAAAGACAACAGCTGGGAGGACAAGGTGTCCACAGGCTTTCGAGCAAGAAGGGGAGCATATGGGACCAACTCTGGGCAATGCAAACCCCAGCAGGGTTCTGCATCAGCTCACATGATGCCTGGTCTGTTTTCTCTCTCCCAGTAACCCCGAGTTTTAGAATTGGTGTCTCCCTCCATTCTCTTAATCCTCAGGGATGAAAAATCGTACGTTTTGAGAAACAAGTATTAAGGTTTCACTGAAATGCAGCTATTGAAAAGTCTCAAGTGGGATCCAGGCAGACGTAATTCCCTCTTCATCTTTGGAACAAGAGGAAAAAATTGGGAAGGGAGATGGGAGAGAAAAGTCACAGGAGAAAAAATGGTAAACAGAGCACCACTTGCAAAAAGCTTTCCTTTTTTTGTTGCTAGATTTGAATTTTAAAAGAAAACACCATCTCAAAATTATTGTGATTTGGGGATTAATTACTTTCATGATTTACAGAAGAGGAAATAATATGGGAAGGGACAGGTAATTAAATACCTATTCTTTTTTCAACAATTACTTTAACAAAACATCTAAGCTACAGTCACTCACAGTGGGCTATTTAGACAAACACCCCTATATGAAAGGAGGTGAAGCAAATTGCAGCAATAATACAGGCCCAGAAGGAATTTCAAAAAAAAAGAAAAAAAAGGGGGGAAAAAAATGACATTTGAGAGGATATGAAAGCAAAAAGCTCACCCTAAATCCATGCAAGAGCCTGAACTGAAATTGCAGACATTATCCCATTTTGATTAAATTCTGTTGAGTTCAGATCCTATTTGTCACTAGTCAAATGAATCATGTTTGATAGGGACCCACTAGGCTCAAAATGGAGTCTGCCAGCTCGCAGCAAACACTGCCAGCTCCTCTGGTATTTTAAGAAATCTTTGTCTAAAACCTTGTTTTCACCAGCCTGTAAGGAGAACTGAAATATCTGAGGTCAAGACGCCACCTTAAGATCTATGTTGTAACTAATAATCCAGCTAATACATTAAGAAAGGAAAGAAAAAAAAAAAAGGAGACATTGAAAAGTAATCACTGCAGTTAGCTTCTAGATTCTTTGCTCCTTGGAAGAAATTAGTACCAATTAGCTACCTAGACAGATGTTGGCTAACCTCACCGAATCTCCCGTGGCCAGCTCGAGCACACTCAGAATGACTGCAGTTCTTCTCTGGTGATGAAGTGATACTTTCCCCTGTTACTTTGCATAAGAGCTGCAGAGCAATAGCATACACTTAAAGTTCTGTTCTCAGTTTAGAGAGCCACATCACTGCCCATGGATCTGATCTGATCTGATATCTCATTCAGGGCTTAAAAAAAGGTCCCCAGCACTTCATAGCAACTTTTCACATGTCTCAAATGGGTGGAAAGCTACATACCAGTCAGTCACCAATTGTCACTTGGAGTTTGGGAAATTCTTTATGATGAGATTAAGCTAGGGAACAAGAAGGGCTGTAAGTAACTCTAGAAGTTGCTCTTTTACTCCAGTGCAGCCAAACCCCACGCAGAACAGCAATAAATATAAAATGATGAAGCATCACAGGCAGTCCAGCAGCTCCTGATGCAGCGTGCTGTGGCCAGTGAAGAAGGTGCTGATAATTACAACTCCTGTCCTTAAAGATGCACAAGGAAAAAGGTGGGGGGAAAAAATATTCTTCCATATCCCACAGTGCTGCCCTTGCTTCTGAAAAAAGCTGGCATGGAACCAGCAAGTGATGAGCATTTCTTCAGCTGCCTGTCATTTCTGAGGTGGCAGAATGCATTACTTCGGCTGGGAGTGGGTCTGTACTGATGACTAAGCGAAAAAGTTCAGTCAAGATGAAGAACTTTAAGACTGAGAAAATATTCTCATTCCCTCAGTGTGAATAAGAAATGTTGGAAACCAATATTTTCCATCACTGAGAATGGCTGAAGGTCAAGGCATGTTTCCCAGAATCTCATTTAGATATACTGTTATCGGGAGATTTTTAGACATTTTCCTGATTTCATTTATTTCTCTTTTAGACACCAAATATAAGGAAGAGAAGTACAGATATCTGTACATTGCAAAGCACATTTAGTTATACTCAAACAGACCTAAGTAATCTTTCAGTTGTATTTCTGCAGAGGTCCATTCCCCAGCTAAGGGGGCTGTTTTGCCTTGTGTTCACTGTAGTGCTACAAGGCAGTATTTTCAAGTTCTCTGGTTCAACCAGCAAGCTTTTATTCATCCTCCTTGATATATGGATGAAAAATATGATGAGATATCAGATCAGATCCAAGGGCAGTGATGTGGCTCTCTAAACTGAGAACAGAACTTTAAGTGTATGCTATTGCTCTACAGCTCTGATGCAAAGTAACTGGAAAAAGTATCACTTCATCACCAGAGAAGAACTGCAGTCATTCTGAGTGTGCTCGAGCTGGCCACAGGAGATTCAGGAGTTTCACTATTTATTCATCCTCCTTGCTGACACCATTTTACTCAAACCTCTCAAAGATTTCTTAAACCACCACCACAAGTCCCATAGATTTAGATTATAGTTGACCTCTGGGTTACAGTCTACAAAACAACTAAATTCAGCCAATTGGGGTTAAATTTGCTGACACCTCAGCACAACCTCCATTGAAAATATCCTCAGTTTTACCAGTGATCTGTGTTCCCTGTCCCTCATCATTAGTGATCCTCTGAATCCCACTCTCCAGTTCTTTCCTCTGCCCAAAGGTGCAGATACTCCCAGCTTGCAATGCTGACATCTCAGACTTTGTGGCTGCTTTTTATAATATTCCCATCTATATCCTAGCCTGGTAATATGTTTTTCTGCTGCACGAATTGCTGCTTAAAATTATGCACAAATATACCCATTTCAGCCTACCCTGCCCCAGCACAGCCAGCAACACACAGCGTGTATAAATTAGCAGAGATTGGTGCAGACCTTGCTATGGCAACACTTCAGGTGGCTATGAAGGAACTTCTGCGAGTCCACGTGGGGTCTTATATTGTCACTCTGGTCCCCTGGTGAACCTTTCAGGGCATTAAGTGACAATTATACATTAAAGCCACATCCACCATGTTCATTAAGAGTTTTGAGAGGATCAGAGGCAGTTGATTGTTTAAGGAACATGTACAGCCCAGTGCGTTCTGATTTGCTCATCTGTGTCTTTAAATACAGCTGATATTTTTGTTTTCACCTAAATTTAATTATTCTCTGATCCACGAGCAGGAGACTCTGTTAAAAGCAGCAGTAGACAGAACATTTTGTCTTTTTTCTGGAAGAAGCCACGTAAGTTAAAAAACATCTTTTCCAAGTAGTTGTCTAGTGCAAAGAGATGCCAGATACATTAGCAAGAAAGATGCAATTAATGCTCAAAGCCAGGGAAAAGCATTAGATGCTTCTTAGAGGGATCATGGTTCCAGTGGCCATATGACTTCCAGAAACGCTTGAGATTTTGACTGTTAGCAATAAATATCTGGCTGCATAGATGGAGTATAGGCTCTGTTAAAGCTTACTGTTGCAGTAGAGTACTTTATTCTTATTTTCTCAGACAGTAGCAGAGGGCATCTGGTTTGAAGGAGAGAAGGCTGATACTAGAAATTTTGCACCAGTCCTCTAGAGCTTTACAGTTCACTTCTCCACTGGCTCAAGCAAGCCCAGAGCTGGTATTTCTCAGAGCATGCTGCAGGGCTTACAGTCATTTCAAAACTGGGTACAGTATATTCTTGTGTTAGTATTATCTTCACGGGGAGCTTTTAAATCTTGGTACACACTAGATGCTAAGGTTAGATAGCTGAAAATAGCTGTACATTTTCATTTCACAAAATACCTGCAAATCTATGTGTCTAGATGCAGATACAAAATGCTGAGTAGCAATGTGAAGCAGAAGGATGTCCCTTTGCTAGCCCTTTTACTCTTCTTCCTTGAACTGAAATCAGCTTGATTGTTGTTCTGGGGTAGGCGTCAGAGAAATGCCATCCAAAGAAGCAGAGCCAAGTGTTTGGTTTGGATGCTTAGGCAGAACAAGTCTTATCTGAGCTGTGTTGCTCTAATTACCAGCTTTGTTCCCTCAACTTACATGCCTTTTGCACCAAACAAATGACATGTCACTAATCATCTGGGCAGTGACAGGAGAGTCCTGAAACAGCTGTGCTCAATAGATGATAAATTCTCTCTTGAGGTTTGCTTGTTAATATCTTTCTTGGTTTAGTGAGGACAAGATGCAACTGATAGTCTACAATGTGGGCCCTTCTCTATGTCTTAGGCAAGCAGCAGATGTGCCCTTCATTAGGGCTAATTAAAACCAATGAAATAATTCTAATATAAGCTGTAAAATAAGAGACTGGAGAAGAAAACTGAGGCTCTCTGGAAAAGCAAAGGATCTTGCATACAAGTCCAGTGAAAAGCTCATGGAGTCTTTTTGCTACATATTGGGTATTAGCACTTAAGGAGTATCACAACAGTATCTGGGCAGCATTCTCCATTGCACCTACTTCCCACACTTCCTTGCATTCCTCATTACACACTATTCCTCAGTACCATCTGCTGGGTCCCCCACAGTATGCCTTGTCACCAGCTGCTTAGCAGAAGGTAGGACAGCCTGACAAATGAGGACACTGGGTCTCAGCTTCACCTTAATGGATTACCATGCCTCTCGAACCTCCAAGCTTCCCCTTCACAAAGGTGAAGACCCATTCTCCCCATACACACTCTGAACTCCACAACAATTCCTCTCCCAGAAGCCTCTCAGGATGTTTAGTCTGATTATCACTATTCAGAGGCAGAGTGGGAGAAGGCAAACACTCCATGTATGTGCAAATACACAGAGGAGAAAAAGCTAGAACTTGAGTTCTGCTTACATGGCACAATAAAGCATCAGGTAGAAGAACTTCTGTAGGTGTGAACATGCTTGCTACTGGACTTTCAAAGCAATTTTTCTGGTTTAGCAGTGTGCTTTGTATAAGCTGATTCCCTCTACCAAGTCTATTAGTCTTGGCAGTGCCCCAGCTAACCTTGCAGCATCGCTCCTAGGTGTCCAGAGCCTGCAGGGGAAACCCAACCTATTGCACTGAACTATGCAGATAGACTTTTCCTGTGTGATTTTGCTGGCAGAAAATACCTCCTCTAGAAAGTGGAGCCTACATTGTTTTTGTTCACATCCTTCCTGGCATGAAGCTCCTCCTTTAAATTTCACATCAATGTTCCTATATGAAGAAACTAGATACGCTTTCAGCTGGCTCTGCACCTACTCTAAGAGCATCCTTGGAGCTTCCAAACTCACTAGAGGCCCTCCATCTTTGCTGGCCTTTGGAAGTAACACAACGTCCCCTACCAAGCCTCTTTAAATGGTCAGCAATCTGTAGAAGCAGGACTTGCTGTTAGCACTTATTTATGAGAACTTGCATTATGATTCCATGGCTGCAGAACAGAGTTTGACTGTACAACATGCATTTCTAGTAGAAGGAATAGCCTTGTTGGAGAAGCCAATTTTTAAAGCAGAGAGCAGTCCTATAACTCGCAGCTGCTCTTGTCAATTCTTCACAACATATAGCTCAGGGCAAACAACCAGGAAAACCTGGGCAATTTTCTTTTCCACCACTTGCTACGTGGTCAGTATCCCATTCTCCAGAGATCAGGTCATGAAACATTCATCACCAAAGCCAGAGCCTTCACAGCAGCACCATTCACTGCAGCACTAAGCAAATCACGCGTCCTTGTCCACCCTGTGTTTTAATGGACTTGCTATCTGACGGCTCGAGATAAAAAACCCCTGGCCTAATTGAAGAGGTGAGTGCATCTGACATGAACACACAACCAAAACAACAAGGCTATGCAATAGGCTTTATGTGCAATAAGAAAATAAAACCAGGAACTGGCTTTATTCTATGAAGTTTAGTCCCTCACAGGCCCCAGTAAATTGTTAAAAAAGCACCAGTGTTTAACTGCAGAGTGCTGATAAGGGGACAGCAACTGGCAGCCTTTAGTTATGAGGAGGAAGGACACTTTGGGGCAGACTTGTAATTTATTTCCACTTATTTCTATCCTTTCAAAGCTCCATTTGCAAGGCAGCAAATCCTCCCTGCGATCTTGCATGCTGCAAAGGCAGGGAAATTGCCAGGCTGAAGGGAGCGTATGTTGCCCTGCTTTAGGAGTTAGACACCTGTTTACCCCAGACTCTATGGGCCACTGAACCAGGTGTCTCCAGGGGTTGTGCAGAACCTCAAAGAGATTACTCATCCCTGAGAGTGCCTTCTTCCACTGAGGGATAACTGGCAAGTATAGTTGTGACATCCTAGGTAGCATATAGTAGTTCTCCCACATGTCTGATTTACTAGGGTCAGCATCAATCCTCTGGTGTTTGGGCACAATGACTCTGAGTTTGAAGTCCTCCGTGGCAGAAAAAGAATCACCAGAAGCTAATTAGCCTCTGCAAATATCAGAATCACTTCTGTATTTGTCACCATTGCCTGTAAGTGCAGAGCACAAGCCCCCAGTCCCGGTGTTTTTATTTAATGTCTGAATAAATAACAAAAATTAAGTCTGGAATCATGTCCCAACTTAGAGCAAGTTTTAAGTGGTGCAAAGTGCTACTCTTCTACAAATTTGCTGAGTGGACATATCTGTATGGAACATCCAGGCACAAAGTATGCTGTCCTCAAAAGTCTGTGCTTCTGTTTCTTTCAAATACATGTTTTCATGAGCTTCTTATCCTTCCTCTGAGATTTGGAGTAAAATTCACTTTGCCTGTGTGATCAGGCAAGCAGGTTTCTGCAGAGGGAATGCATGGCTGCACTGAAGAATTGAAATCCATTCACCTCATCTAGTTTGAGCACACTGCAGCTGCATCACCAGGTTGGATGTGTAGCTGCTGTTTTCCTGCTCTCTCCCTTTGGTTGGAACTACTCTGCAAAGACCCTGGATTTACAAGGGAAGGAATTCTTACTTGTCTCAGGTTTGGAGAGGAGCAGACTTGTTTTCTTGTAGGGGGCTTCATTTCACCTATGTTAGCCCCTGTATATACACATTTTGAAACTTTTCAGTAGTAAAACCTGCAGAAAGGATCCAACCCCCCACTGCTGCTGGCTGTACAATCTTAAATTGCAGTCCAAGTCTGGCTGAGGGGCTCTGGGTTTCCCAGTCTTGTGCCAGTCCAAACTCCAGGCTCACCCCCATCCCAGCCTTTCTTCCTTGTCTGACAGCAGAGCAATTAAATAAAAAGTGAGACCCAAGAACTGTCCTAGCATAGGTTTTTTCATAGTATCATACATAGTGGACACAGGCTCCTGTCACAAAAGAGGGTAATTCCACGAGGCTCTTGTTTTCTTCACTAGTAGCCACATGTAACTTAGTATGGCCAGGGATACATGGTTGTTACGTGTATATCATACAAATTGGCACCTACCCTGAATAGCAGATTTAATCCTTGCTAGAGGATGGGTGGGTGTCTGCCCAGCAGACACCACCTAAGTAGTACAACAACCAAAGGCCATTTCCTTTGAGTTCAACTCCTCTTGCTTACAGAAGAAAAGATACTTCATAATTTTCCTGTTGATTTTGATGGTAATAAGCACATTTGTCAGGACAGTAGTAGGAGACTTTATGCCCTGCTTGACAATCCTATGGAAAAATAATCACCTTTGATTTCTACTGTAGACTGCTGCCATCACACATTTAAATGAGGAAAATCAAACACAGCAATAATGTGGTAATGGTTGGTTGGTCATGATGGGAAACAAGCTCCTCTGTCACTTCTGGTTCTGTTCTGTTCCTTCCTAGGCTAACAGGACCCATATCTAATGTGCCTCAGTGTGTTAGTGTTATGTAGTGCTGTTCTGTATATAGCAAGGGGGATAAAAATACTATGGAAAGTGTCTTACACCATTCCTGATCCCTGAACAATCTAATTTGTTGTTACAGCATTCTGGTAAAGTATCACACAGTAAACCCCAGCATGACGGGTTTCTGCCGGATTGAGAAAGCAATTATTCCCAATCCCACTCCTTAGAGGGCAGCACCACAGCCTGAAGCCTCCACAGCCTGTTCTCATCCCTGCGATCATTTAGTTTTGCTCACGTCACTTAGGCATCAAGTGCTAGCACTGCTAGTTTGCAGAGGGCAGGTTCTCCCATGGCAGTGCCCTGGTTGGGTTAGCAGGTCCTACTGATACTTCCACTATGGAGAACAAGAAAGGCTCCTCCAGTCCTACAATTATCCTCTCCAAAGCCTCACATAAAGACCACTATTTTCTTTTTGTCAGCCAGTGCTTTTACTCCCATCACTGGCACCATGCTACGTAGGGTCTTCTTGTTCAAGAAAAGGAAAATCCTGTCTCCATTGTGAACATGCATCTACATAGCCAGCTGTGGACACATCCAGCCATCTATCTCTGCTCCAAAATCCTCAATTCCTGGGTTTTGTGAGTACAGCTCAGAGGCAGGTTGGCTGCCTGTGCCTGTAGGACTTAAGACCATCACACCTTATTTTCCTGGACCTTCTGCTTCCTTACCAGTGTGGTCTGCCTCCCCAGCTGGGACTCACAGATGTAACGCTCGCTCTCTACTCCTAGACAGCAAAATCTGGGCCAGATTTTCAAAGGAATTCCTGGCCAGACATTCGAGTACTTAGCACCCACAAGTGGGCCTGAATTTCAAAAATACTCAAAGCCTGGCAGTTCCTTTTATGATGTTTCCAAAAACCTGTGTGCACCCTCCATGCACCACACCGCACGCTTCCCTCCACGTGCCTGCTCACCGGATGGGATCTGTGGCTCACACTATTTGCTAGAGAGTCAAGAAAAACAAATACTGGAAGGGAAAGATGGGGCAGAACCAAACCACTTGATCCAGCATGCTCTCTTCAGGGCACAGGTATCTAGAAACCTGCACGTGAACCCATGCACACACTTCAGCACCGTGTCTCACCCTAGACGAAAGCAGGGAGGAAGAATACAGCAAGTGCTACATCCAGAGTGATGAAATGATTGCTCTGAAGAGCAACGCATGGCTCTCTTTGTTTCTGTGTGCCTATTCATCCACCTACGTGGCTTTTTTTCTTTCACACACTCACCACTGAGTCCTCTGCTTGAACCCTGCTGCTGAAATGTGACAGAGCATCAGGATGTCACCTGCTCCCATTCAGCAGCACTCATGTGCTCCTGCTCAGCAGGATGCCAGTTTTATTTCTACAAACTCCCAACAGCTCTTTACACTGACTTTTTCTTGAAAAGAAACAATAGATCCTCTGTGAAAATGTTACCTTCCAAATAACAAAAAGGGGTTGGTTTTAAAGGCAAACACCTCATCTCCCCAAGTCACCTCTCACTTCAGGATAGAAAATTAGTATTACAATTATGACAAAACAACCAGGATAATTACTTTAACAGTAAAAAGGCATATTTAGACCAACTGAAGGAATTCACTCATTTGTGTGGAATTAACCAGACTGCTTAAGCTAAAAGAAAAAAAGAGAGAAAGGCTGTTGTGTGGGTTTTTTTTAAAGTTAACTTTGAAGCATGCTTATAAGGAATTGGAAAAAAGCTAACACCATCTCCTCCAAAAGCACTCTGCATCCCAAGGAGGTGTGCTGCTTTTGGTTTTCTTTGGGTTTCCTTGCTTGCTTGTGTGTTTTACCATTATTTGTCCCACTGAGATATGCCTTGTATACTCAATGTATATGTATCATCTCTTTTAAAAAAGTAGGTATATTGCCAGACCAAACAACAAGAAATCTACTGTCTTCTACTACGTTGCACTTCTGACAGGCTACAAACATGCTTTTACAGTCTTATTTTTACAGCTTTTTGACGACATAAGCATGAGTAGAGTTTATTCCCTTAACTTCCCTAAAAGACAGAAAAATATTAACTTCATTTTACACATGAGGAACTAATGTCCACAGTAAATTGAGAGTTGCCTGAAATATCTAAGGAAGTCTGAAGCAGATTCCGAAGATTGCTCTTTTCTAGCAGTATAAATAGTCAAAAATATTGAAAAAGTCAGTGAATGGTAGTGTTAATAGTTTTGTCCTTCACAGGACAAAGCATTATAGAATTTGGCTTTTCCTAGCACCACTTCTGCTCAGGGATCCCCTGCAGTATTCAAGATAGAAAATCCAAGGACAAAACACCTGTAGTGCAAAGACTGCAGAGGCAATTTCAGCAGCCAGCACATACTCAGGACATGTTAACTCTGTCTTTTGTATCACAACTAGTTTCTATTAAGAGGAAATATCGGCCAAGACATTGAGATTATCTTGTGGGAATGGTGTCATGAGATTTTTAACTTCTGCCTCTTCTGCCTGCCCAGTCAAGAGGGATGAACTGAAGCAAGCTAAGATTTAACATCTCATCTAAGGAACGTCACCTTTAATAGAGGAGCAGCCTCCTTAACTACTGCACTGCAGTGTCATCCTTGATATGTGCTTCAGCCACGATGTTAGACAAACTCCTGACCTCCCAGCCCAGAGGCAGTGGTTGAATGGAGCTGTCCTGTCACAGCAATAATGCTTCTGAAGGTCAAAGGAGAAATAACTCAAGGGATTTTCCCCCGCCCTCACTCCCCCCCATCTCCTTTTGGGAAACTGTGGCTTAATGTAATCTAGAGATGCCAGTGATAAACGATCAAAGGGCTCCTCATCTGCTACTCTAGAAGTATAATGTTTGCTAGACACAAATTCAAAAGCTCAGAAAACACAAACTCATCAGCAGAAAGATCATCTGCCACGTTGACCTAGTCTAGGTCCCCAAACCAAGCTGACTTGCAAAATAACTGTTACGCTAGACTATGAAAGCCACAGCTCTGATATCACTAGCTGCTATTGTTCTTATGTGGCATGAGAAACCAGGAAATGAACATTTACTGTAGTTACATCAAGCATCAAACAAGCAAGGAGCAATGTAATCTATTATTGGACTAGAAGGTGTCCCTACATTCGATCCAATCTCACCATTGCAGGCAAAGGAACAAATGGCTATGATGCACAGTGGGAATGAGCACCTGGTAATGGTGTTAGGGGGAGAAACACAGGACTCAAACTAGCAGAAACCAAGAGGAGTACACTTAACATGAAGATCTGCATAAGGAACTGGAGCTGCTTAAAAATATATATATATACACAAACCAGGGGGATTTGGGGTATTTTCCTCCTCAAGATGCTTAGAAGGGGTATACCAAGTGTCCTTCTTCAAAATTTTCTTGGGTTGCACCAAGAATAGCTGGAGATTGCAGGAGATCTGAAGAGCACACTGGAGAAATAACTCTGAGAAGGAGTTTTATTTCTTTTACTGCTCACTCCCTTCCTATACTGTGTGGGAACCTGGTGAAGCTCTTGGGACAGCAAAGAGCTGGCAAGCCAAATCCTTGCAGAGAAGATGTGATATAATACAGTTCTTGCTGCAGAGACGAACACAGCAACAGAAACAACAGAAGATGGGTTTGAAGATGGTCATAAAAGAGAAATGTAGATCAGAAGCACACAGAAGGCTTGATGCATGGAGGGAGGGGTGCTAGATAAGGCCACAACGGAATCACTCCTTGATTACAGTAAGGAAAACCGTAAATAAAACAGAAGAGACTTTCTGCAGTGTTGATGTGCTTCTCAGCATGCCCACCATTTATAACACTGATTGTATCATTAGTCACATCTCCCTCTCCCTGTGATCAAATATGCATGTATTTTGAAAGATGGGTTCAAGGAACATTGACACATAAATCTCTGGGAAATGAAACACCCAGTGTTCTGGACAAAAAGAAACTCCCTCTCATCACATTATTTTCTGTTTTTTGAGGTTGTTAATAGATTCAGAGAGAGGACTTATGGCAAAGCATCTGGACTCCTCAAATGCTGCGTTAATGGAAGACAAGTGCTATACAAATCCTTTTTAACACTCCAAGAAGACAAAGCAATTTGTTTCCTTACTGTCAACATTTATTAATAGATTAATTGAGTTTCAGTTACAGAAGGTCATTAGGAGGAAATGAAGAAATGAACGGAATGCATTTCTGCTGGCAAGAAAAGCAAGCAGCAAACTGTGAGAAAGGTTAGAAGTGCTAAAAATATGCCAGAACAATGGATCATCCTTTCTCTGCAATTTTCCTTTTTCCTCTCCCTTACATCTGCACTATCTTCATAGAAATTTATTCATCTCCTTCATTGCCTCTTTATTTATACAACAGGAAAAAAGCATGGCCTACTCAGCTAACAATCACGTCATGAGGAAATGCAATCCAAACGGAATTTTAAACTTTGGTTAACACCTACAAAATTGACATGCCACCCAGAGTGTTTCCTCTGCTAGTTAACTGCTAGGTCACTGCAGCAGAGTTTCACTAGGAGGCTGAACCCTGGTACAGGGTACATAATCCCCCAGATCAACCATGTGCAAATCACAGGATCACTAGGTTGCCAAAGACCTTTAAGATTGAGTCCAACCACTCCTGTCCTATGCTGAACTGTATCTGTAAGCACCTCATCTATCCTTTTTTTAAACACATCCCAGGATGATGACTCAACTCCCTCCCTGGGCAGCCTGTTCCACATCCTCACAACTCTTTCAGTGAAAAAAAAAACTTTTTCTAACATCTAATCTGAACCTGCCCTGGTGCAGCTTGAGGCCATTCCCCCTCATCCTATCACCTGTCACCCAGCTGAAGAGACCATCACCCAGCTCTCTACATCCTCCTTTCAGGTAGCTGTAGGAGGTGATAAAGTCTCTCCTCAGCCTCCTCTTCTCCAGGCTAAACATCCTCAGCTCCCTCAGACTCTCCTCATATGATTTGCCCTCCAAATATACACAGTTTGAAAGATAACTGAGTTTCAATATATGGGACATTTATGGAAAAAAGTTAAATACCTGAAGGGTGCATAAGAGAAGAGAGATTTGGGAGGACTGGGAGGGCAGAGTACAGAGGGAAGCTTATACAAGTCAATTAATGTTACAACTTTCCAGCCCAAAAGATGCTCAATTCTATTATGTCACTGTGCCAAGACTAATGTGAGTAACATCAAGCCAAAAATGTTTCAGAACACAAAATGAAAGATTGTGGAGTCATTGACAGTTTTAGATACTTTCTTATTTAGCATAATTTTTCTTCAGATATAATACATTCCCTTTATTTTTTTCTGATGGGTTTTAACTGAAGTATCTTTTGTAACAAAGAACAAACTGTTTTAAGGAGATGTTTTGTCCTTTCCAGAGCTTCTACGCCCACTGTTTAGACCTGCTCACAAGTGTTCAGTAGAACTGTAAGAGTACAGCTCTTCAAAATTCAGTTATTGTAAGAGGGACAAATAGTGGGGCATAAAAGCTGTCTCCATGGCATCCTAGGGGCAAAGGAACCTTGCTAGTTTTGTTATTCACCAATACTGTTAACAAAATACTTTTTTTTACGTGCAATTTTCTTCAACCAAACACCCAGGAAATTTGTCATTAACAATCTTGATCTCTCTATTCTTGCAGAGCTTTTTTCCCCCCCGCCAACTTCAGAGCTCTAAGTAGGCAAGGCTGAGACCTTGGCTAGGCAAGATTCTCACAAACAAAAAGGGGAGTTTTCTCCACCTTACACATGCAGGGATATGACCTCTTGATGACAGTGGAAAGGCTAGGATGTAATTGTGCCAGCCGAATATTAGTGATCTCCTGAAGGACTGACAAATCTATTAATTCAGAGAATTACAGCTCCCAATGATGGGCACACCTCCCAAGAGGAACATAAGTATTCTTGATGGAGCTACTGTTAGTGACACATACTTACCAATACAGCAAAAGAAAAGTGATGTGAAATGATTCCTTATAATGTGAAGACACTTTCCCTAAATAAGATGTTTCAGATATGTTTACAGAGAAGTGAACCCATGCTTTGTTAGGAGATTCCTGGTCAAAAGCCTTAGTGAAATTCTGATAGCCAGTCATTTAATCCTAGAAAGATCTTAGGTTGGTCAAGCATGATCAGCCATTAGAAAGTGAGTGTTGGCTGTACCTGGTTGCTTTCTGCCTTCCATGCCCACGTGAAGGAATTCCAAAGAGAATGATCTTTCCAAGGACCAAGACGAGGCTAACAGACAAGGACAACAACTCAGCACTGTACATCATTTTCAAGGATCAGCATACTATTAGCCCTTTTTCTAGTCATTGGGTTGACTTTGCTAGCAAACTAGAAGTTTCTCAACTTACTTTTACATTAGAGACTAGAAAGGCTGAGTTTATATCACTACTCTATCACAGCTCTGCTGTGGGATGGCAGAAAAGTCACAGAGAAGATTTTTCCCATCTAACAATACATATTTAGCCTGTTAGTTCCAGATTCCAACTACAGTTCCCTTCAAGGTAACATCTTCCTCATAGAAGTGGAATGAGCTGCTCTGTAGGCATGATTACCTACCATGATTATAGAGGGTGCCAAGACAATTTACAGCAATTTTAGATGACTACTTCAGCAAGCAAAGCCTTTACCATGATCCTTCAATACAACAAAAGGCACATGGCCCAGCTTTTCAAGTCAATATGTACAAAGAGAAACTTACATATGCTACTTTCTCAGAACCACCAAATATCAGAGCTGGTAAAAATAATAAATGAAAAACAGTTTTCTTGGCTCTGTTCTTGGAGAAACACAGCTTGGATCTGATTTGCTGCTATTCATGAGGGTCATGCTGTGCTCCTTTTTCATGCACATTGAAGTGGCTGTTAGCTTTTTGCAAAACATTCCCAGAACTTGCAAGTTTCATGAGTTTGTCCTGTAAGTGGATTATATTATACTTCTCAATCAACCCAGCGAAGGTTGCAGTGCCATGGAACTTTTGCCATACACCTCGTGGTCCACGTTCAGAGCTCCTAAATGCAATGAAGCAGCAGGTGTATTCACACTCTACATTTGTATCAACTCCTGCAGAAAATAGCCAGCATTCACATACATTAATCATTCACCACTTATGACTCTTCTGCTCCACAGATCCACCAGGGCTCCTTCAGTTTTTCCAAAGCTTTGTAACATGTGCAAGTTCAGTTCCTCAAAAAAACAGTCAAGGAAATGCACCTGTAATCTTTAGTGGGACTCAAAAAAAATAATCCACAAACCAGGCTATTTTGCTCTCTGGAAGAAAAAAGCAGAAAGCTTTGGAGGCAGCTCCAAATTGGGCTGCATGAGAAACAGTGCGGAAGGGCACCTGCTTCTGAAGGAGGATGTCCTACAGGGAGGGTGGTAACACAGCAATAGGTTACTGCCTCCCTCACAGCTGGTGGCATTTGAGTGTTGCAGATTTGCTGCCTCCTCTGTTAGCTGAGGCCCCGCTGAGCTCATTGCCAGGTGATGAGGAATGGTGTCCTGAGAAATGGAAGGAAATTCCAAGGGGAAGCAAAGGGTCTCATTTGCTGCTGAAAGGACAGGATGGCTTTCCGATCCATGCATGCTTGGTCAGTCAGCATGGGCTTGTTATTCTTCACAAGCAGGTTAAGGGCTCAATAAGATGTTACTTAAGCCATATCCTAAGAGAGGCTGAAGGGACATACCCAGTACCAAGAATAAGTAGGGAAAGATAGCGAGAACATTTGCCAAAAAAAGTTTTCAGAAGTAATAAATATTTCTCATGCAGGTGTTATTGTTTCAATAAAAATTCAGAGCTGGGATGTGTCAGCATTATTCCTGTGTTGCAGGAGGCCACAGGCCTGGAAGAGAACCCTCAGGCTTAGAGCACTGAAGAGACACATGGATCCCCTGAGCTCTACTGGGGAAAATAAGCTAACGAAAGGAAGTCCCCTTGCAAGCATGCAGCTTGCTGGCATCCCGTGAAAATCAAGACATAATCTCAGAAAATGGAATGCTGAGGTGTAGGGAAGACAGTGGCTGTTGGAGACATTCCTAAACAGCCTTGCAAAATGAAAATAGTTACAGGGAATCGCTGAACCACCACATCTTTGATGCCTGGCTCAATTTAGAGCATTTTAATGTAAGAAGTTATCTGTTTGTGAACCTATAGGTATTTTAACACTTCACAGCATCCACATGTTTCCCTTCCTGGCCACAGGGTTCAGGTGCTCCTCTCCTTCCCACCCCCATACATAAGGCAGCAGGTTTCCTGGAGCAGTCTCTTCTAACTTAAATCGAGTCCAAGCTTATTAGCACATGTTTATCACCTTAGATTACATCAAGGGCAGTAAAATCTGCTTCTGGGATGCAGAGTTTTGCTAGACAAAACTGCAGAAGAGTCACTGGGGCTGTTTCAATTACTTCAAAATGACAACACTTAACTGCTTCAGAACAAAGAAAGGCAAAAATCTTCCTCTCCTGCTTTTTTATCCTGACACCTGGTACAGCATCATTCATGATTCACCACATTGCAAATGCAATTTTGTTTTGAGGAGTTTTACTTCTAGGGCTGGCTAAGAGGCCTAATTGACGCTTCGTACAATGGCCCTGTTTTCTTTCTGTCTCTTGCTATATATAGACCTCGATTCTTGTAATGAGTTTACGGCTACAGAGCTGTTCAACCAACTCAAGCTTTGAGCCCCAGTGCTATTTATATTATTTTTCTGAGAATATCCAAATAGAGAAGCAGGGCCCAGAGGTTTGCAATGTCCATTGTGTTGTTCTGCAGGATCTGACTATAAGCAACTTCTCCGGAGGTGGAGGAGTTCCCATTTGCAAGCATCCAGAGTCACTGGTAGGGCTCTCAATACTCCAATGCACATAAAGGAACATATAATTAATTACATCTCTTAGCTGAATTTTGGCAATCTTCAACTCAGCCACAAATGGAAGAATGACGTCTTTGCTGTGGAGAGCGGAAAGCAGCTGGGTGAGACAGCACAGCTCTCTTGAGCCTGGACAGGGGTGTTGGGAAGAGAATGGGCATTTTCAGCATCTGAGCTCCAGTTATACTTGCGTGAGCAAGATAGAAGCATCTCTGCTCTTTGCCTGCTTAATGATTACCACAGGTTTTGAAATTATTTTGGGTGCTCCTGAAAAGAATAAAAGTCCTATTTATCAATATAAACTGAACCCCAGTAAAAGCTGTGGTCTAAGCCATGGACAAACAACGTGCTGCAGATTTGATTGTGTGTTGACTTTATCCTCTCCCCAGATATGAGTTTGCTGTACGTAAGGCTCTACCAACTGGGAAGTTTAAGAAAAAAACAACTCTGATTTTGAGAGATATTAAAATTCTGTCATTAGAATAAACAACCCTTTTCTCTCCTTCATTTCTATTCTTTCTAGCTGCCTCAGTTGTGATAACTCATCATCATTACAGTATCTGAACACCCTCCATAAATGCATGAATTAATTTTTTTCCCCCTGTATGATTTTTGCTTCTCTGGGGAACAGAGAAGGAGTTGAGATTACACGAGGGATTTCATTTTCAAGTATTAATTCATGTATTTTATGGCTGCTTATTAAGGCAAAGGCAGAGAACTACATGTTGTGCTTGCCACTAAAACCAGCAAGGCTGGAGGTAGTTTATGGATCCTACTGTTCAGTGGTTCTTGGGTCCACAAACTTAACTGTCCTAGTAAAACTGCTGGCACCTACTAAGAATCAATAATGATCAGTGAAGCCACTGATTTCTCATCCCAGGCTAAGTCATTATTCGGCCATTGGATCAACTTACGATCTTCATCCAGCATAATCACTACTGCTCCACCGACAATTAGGCTGCACTAATTTACACTGCTAGCATATTTGGCCCAACGTATTCAAACAATTTAAAATATACTGCAATTTCTTCTCTCTGCTGGAATGCATCAACTCCTCCAACTCCAGGAAAGAGCTGTGAACTCCCTTGGCTTGTGTGAGGGTTTCAGATGAACGCTGACTAAAGCATGGCAATTTGCATTTCACACTGGCACAGGCCTGCCTTTTGTTTCCAGACACACGTGGATTTAACAGGAGACACTGGGCATACAGAAATTAAAGCATACATTAACATATATGCTTCTTGGTTTCATTGGCTATGACCTTATGGGATAAATCCTACAGGCAGTTACTCCTGGCAAACAAGATTACTTACAACAGTAACGTGTTGTATATAGTGTCAAGCTTAGAAATACAGAGCAGATTAGCAGTGCGTGAATGCTTCATTTATTTTATACATTTTAGGCTGGTCTTGCCATTGGAGATGGGGTAGACAGTTTGCTTCTCTCCTTTTTGTTTTGTATTAAAAAAGCACAATGCAAACAGAAGGCAGAACTGGCTATTTATATCAGCTCCATCGGAAGTGGTGACAGGTATAATTACAGAGGAGAAATTACAGGGCTTATTTCAGTGGCATTTCTCCTGCTGTTCCAGGGAAGATAAAAGATTGAAAGTGTTCCTGACATATCTCCAAAGCAAAGATGCTTCAGTGCACTGTTCAGGTTATTTTCAGGTTGATTAAAAGCTACCTTCTCCGGTCCTCAGTAGGGAACAGGCTGCGTGGGGTTTTGCCTGTTGGCTTGATCACCTCCAGGACACCAATTTGAACAAGCCTGGAGCTATTGTTGTTAGGATACCCACTGCCAGGTAGAGAAACATTGTGCAAATCTCATCTTACCAATAGCTCTGCCAATCTAGTCGCCCCAGCCTCCAACACTTTTATTTTGCCCATCCCATACAAAACGTGCCTCTATACTGAGCAGTAGTCTCATGCCACGCTCTTTTCTACAGCAGCTTTGCAGAGAGGCCAGCTATTTGAGTTGCAACTAATCCCCAATGCTGGGATGGTGTTCTCTATTATAAGAAGCAGTCCTCAGGATTCACACAAGGTCACCGAAGACTGGGTCAGATTAAGACCCACCATACCATTTCCATACCAATACCACAAGGACAGCAGACAGACTGACAGCAGCCAAGGCAGAGCAGAGCTAAGCATTATGAGCAGTGGAATTGGATGACACCAGAGCTCACTGGTTCAGGGCTGCTCTGCAGTGATTTCAGCATCCAGGAGCACATCACTGCACAACGCAGACAGCTGTTCCCACAGCCACTGCTCCAAAAACCTTTGTCAAATGGAGCACTATGTAAAGGTGCCTGCTTGAAGCTTGACAAAACGTTTACCCTTCCTCCCAGAAAAATCAAGTACTAAGGGGAAAACATTTAAAAGGTTCTTAGCAGCAAGCCTAAAGAACAAGGAGCAAGAGCAGAGAACAACAATAGCTCAGTTGCTTCCCCTTGATTGGGTTGTTTGAAATAATGTTGGCTTGTTACCTAGCAACATAGAGCTTATTGCTGGGCTAGTTACAACCTAATTCATATTTGTCATAATTTGTGTAATCAGACCTGATCATAAATAAAGACTGAATACAATCAACTGACTTATGTTTGCAATTAGAATCAATCTAAATCAGAGGAGGACATTAACAGCTCAGTGATTGGTTCGGGCTGACTTATTTCCATTCTGATACTTCAACTGGATATTTACCATATTGTCCCTTCCTACAGTCTCCAATCAGGGCTCTGGGCATGTTCTTCACCAAGACAGATGTCTCAACACAAGTGAAGGCAGCATGATACCCAATGTCAGCTAGACTTTTGTGGTCAGGTCCATTCACTTCCAGATGTCAGGTTTTTTTATTACCAACTCTCCCAGGTAATTCACATCACCTAAATGAAACATTCCATACCCTCCTTCCTACCTTGCATTTGTTAGCCTTGAGCATCAGAGCTCTGACTCTGCAATCAAGGCCAAGTACAGAGCTGACAGAAGTGACAGCACTGACTTATCTCAATACCTGCCCCAATCTCTCTATGTAGCACCTTCATTTACTGTCACAAAAGGCTTTGGTGGCATATGGGTATAATGCTTACACAGCAGCTCTCTTTACAGCTGAGATGTTATACACGTACAGGACTCATCTGGCAGCTGAATGTCTACCATGTAGCCTGGAAAACTCAGCTGAGCAGGAAGCATTGAGGATATGAGGCTGCTTAATCAAGAGATAAGATTAGTAAGAAACAATCTTCAGATATGTAAAAGGGAGCTGCAGAGAAGAGTTCTATGTGCTACCTGTTGGTGAAACAAGAAATCAGAGACTACAAGCAGGAAAAGGTACTTGGGCAGCAGAGCTGCTCAGGGGTCAGGACTGGCTGCCTGACTCTCCACTTGATAAGAGAGAAGGGCCTTCAATTGTTGCACGCTCTGTCCCCAGTGCATATCATCTTTGAGAGTCAGTTTGATTAAGCTGGCAAACAGGTGAGGAGAATGGTCAGGTACTGTACAGGCAACCTGCACAGCAAGGCAGACCTGCCTGCCCTACAGACATTACCTTCCCTGAGTTGCTACAGCAGCTGCCTGTTCCAGGGACTAGTTTTTGTCTCATCTTCTTCACTCCCCCTGTGAGGATCTACACAGGAGATGAGTCTGGTCCTGCTAGTCTTCACCTCTAAATTTTGTCCTTGATAGATCTCTTCATTACATAAAAGAAATCTATTAATATAAAAAAAATACTCAGAGCTGCCTCTCTGCAGTACAAGAGTGATTTATAAAACAGTAGATTAATCTATATACCCCTTATGGTCTAAGCATCTTGCCTTGTACTCCCAGCGTGACTGCAGAAACACTTAACTTTGAGAACATCCTGCTTGTGTGTCATATTCACAAGCTTATGTGCTTGTTCCATGCAGTGCGGGATATCCCCTCCACTCCTTCCTCATAGAAGGGAAACCTTTATCTGAACATATACAAAGGGCGTCATGCCATTAGTACTGGCCTGTGCAAGTACTCAAGGTGGGGGCAAGCATGCCAGCAGCTGCCAAGAGAAGGAAACCCACTGCAGGCTGTGCTGACTGCACCTGGAATACTGTGTCCAGATCTGGGCCCCTCAGTTCAAGGAGGACACAGAACTCCTTGAAAAAGCCCAGCGCAGGGCCACCAAGATGTTAGAGTGGAACACCTTCCTTATGAGAAGCTGAGCCTCTTTAGCTTGGAGGAGACTGAGGGGTGACCTTATTAATGTCTATAAATATGTAAAGGGCGAGAGTCAGGAGAACAGAGCCAGGCTCTTCTCAGGGATGGCAGTGACAGGACAAGGGGCAACAGGTGTGAGCTGAAGCAGAGGAAATTCCATGTCAATATAAGGAGAAACTTTATCCCTGTGAGGGTGACAGAGCACTGGGACAGGCTGCCCAGAGAGGTTGGGGAGTCTCTTTCTCTGGAGACATTTAAACCTGCCTGGATGTGTTCCTGTGTGATCTAGTCTGGGTGATCCTGCCCTGGCAGGGGGTTTGGACTAGATGATCTTTCGAGGTCCCTTCCAATTCCTAATGTCCTTTGACTCTGCCAGGCTTGGCAGCTAGAGGAGGACTCCCAACCACCTAGTGTTTAACAGGGGGGAAAAAAAAAGAGAGACATATACATCCATCCAATATGAGAGCAGACACAGTACTCTCCACACTGTCAGGTGTGGAGTTCCATGGAGGCTTCGCTTGCAAAGCCCAGTGGGCTCCAGCAGTGCACCATAGGAAATCACTGCCTAGCTTTAGAGCAGGGCAACACCTGAGCCACTGCTTGTCAAGCTGTGTTCATTTCTCTCTTGTCATGGGGAAGACATTATCTAAGCACTCCCATTTTCCTGGAGCAGCTTGTTTTGTAATGGGGTGTGTGGAGAAAATCAAGTCTCTCTGCTTTGATCTCTTCCACTCGCATGAGTAAAGGTGCACAAGTTGTTCCCATTTCGTCTGCCAGCTTCATATGACACCCAGTACACCTTGGTCTCTTTCCCTTTAAATGCCCTGCCTGACCAAACAGAAACTGTGCCACCACAGACCCCATGAGCTTCCCCATGTCATCTCACAAATGAGCTGCCTACTCTCTTCTTCCTCCTCCTCTGGGCTGGAATAAGCTTGGCAGGCCCAGCCAGTGTCTTTTCCATTTGTGCCTATCCACATCAGCCTCAACAAGAGATGTCAAAATAACTTGCCTTTGTAACACTCAGTCCCCTTTGTGCTAACCTGGAATGATTTCTCACAGGCTGCATCCATCACTAACTGGAGAGGTCTTAACGTCTTACATCACTACTTCCAGCTTGTAGAAACTGGTACTAGTATTGCTAAAGGCAGAGAGCTCAAACATCTTTCCCTCCCACAAATTAACTCAGCTTAACATAACCAATGGTGAGATTTTATCCTTGTGACTTCAGACATGACCCAGGAGCTAAATTCATACACATCACTGAGTCACTGAGAACAGACCAAACCACATGCTGATAGCAATACACATTTGTGGTAACAGCAGCACAGGCAGCACCCAGGCCAGGTGTAACATGGAGGGAGGCTGCCCAGAATATCTTTCTCCTTTTCAATACTGTCTCTCAGCCCTTTGAAAGCCAGCAGCAAATTGAGCAGCGTGGCTTTCTGTAAATGACTGCACATGTTGTCTCCTGCTGGGAAAGATATGAGATGCTGGGGAATACGAGCAAAAGCTATCACTCATTGAAGCACTTTCCAGGACCAGTTCCAAAGGACACAAGGCTCCCCCTGGGCCACCACCATCCTCCTTGAGGCAGGGGAACATCAGCAATCTTCAACAACATAACTTGCTTGAAGTGGACAGGCTTTGTTCAAGGGCTTGTAAGGTGGGTTTCTGAAATAGCCCTTTCAGGGCAGGCTGTTAAAGCAGGAGTGAGCATCCTGCGTTACTTCACAGGTGATGCTTTCCTCAGCTATGTCCTTGTGTCTTTCAAGAATAGGGTTTTTTTAATCAGCAGTTCTCCTGGGTAAAGCAGGACAGTAAAGGGTAGCTGTAGCTTTTAAAACCACACAAAGCATTCATCTATAGATGAGCAAAAAACTTGGCAGGATTAGAGTTCTGGGATCATCTCAGCAACCATCTAGATCTTCTATTTCAGTACGCAAAGATGACAGAAACCTAAAGACTCAGATATGACCTAGACTAGGCTGAGAGTTGGAGAGATGATTCTTGTCCTATTTCTGTCTGTGTAATCCTTAATGTGAGGCACAAGTGTTGCAAGTATCTGAGTCTTAAGCCCATTTTCCTTCATAGTACTTATTACAGGCTCTGACTCAAAGCCTGGACACTGATCTCCACCACTCTGTTCGAATTTATCCTTCTGGACATGCCAAACCTACATCACATCACCAGCCTCATGACAGCTGAGCTTTTTCAAAGCTCCATCTTACAAGTTCATATAGGATCTACAAATGCAGTGTCAGCATCTGCTCATAAAGATTAAAACTGCTTTTTTTTTAGTCCGAAATTTGGGAAGGGGTGTAAAAAAGAGACATGGCCCTATGGAACACAGAGGACCAAAAAAAAAGTATTATTAATAGTTGTTTAAAGCAATCTTACTGTCTCTGGGATTTTGATTCAGGTGCTCTCAACATCTGGTACAAACAGCACTTCTGTTCTGAAGGAAGTTGGCAGGCAGGTTTGTGCACCTCTGGGGCAAGCTTGGGAGAGTTCATAGCTAAAAGGATGAGTTATTAACCAATAAAAGTAATCCCATAGCATTCCCTTCATTCCAGGGAATTCCTGTTATTAAACAAAAATAGAAGCTCTAAAGAACACTGAAGAAGCCTCTGGCTGATCCATACTTAGGAAGTTTGAGATGAAGATAGCTGAAGATATTAACTGCAAAGCAGGTTCCTTGTCACTCACTGTGAAGCAGCTAGCACAGGCTACAAAGGCATGTTAATAACTAGACAGGATGGCAGATCTGACAGGCACCAGCATGCAGAGCAAGCTGTCTGCAGGAACCCTCACTGGGGTGACATGGGGGTCAGCCAGAGCCTCAAAATCCAAGTGGTTTTGGGGATTATTTTTGCCTCTTAGCATTGAGACAATTGAAAGGTAGGTCTTCTCTTAGGAGAGGTGGACACTGTAGACATCTCTCTTCATAACTCACCCTCCCACCACAAATCACGCAAAGAAAGCACCAGGGGGACCAGATAAAATTTAAGCACTTTGATAAGCACTTAGTTGGATTTTTTTTGTGAACAGTAACAGCTGACTGATAACATTTGTTAAAGGCTGCTCTGGTGTCACTTCTGACAGTAGGATGGATGCACTAAAGCTCTTTAGGTAACTTCAAAAATTCACCCCGTCAGCTTGCTTTGTGCCACCTAGCTGCTCTAGCTAATTTCCTTTTGGTGGTGTTAATTATTGTACTGTCTGTTAAAAAGACACTTTCTCTACCTTTCAATCCCATGAAATGACAGCAAATTGCTGCAGCGGGAGCAGTGAAGAGAAAACTGTTCCCCTTTTAAAAAATTCATAGTGATCTAAAAGGACAAGGAAAAAAAGCCAATTTATTATTCACTAGAGAACATATTTTGTTATCCTGAATAAACACAGCATCAGTACTCAAAGCCTGTCTGGAACAGCAGGGAAAGGGAGCTCATAGGATAACAGGTATTTATGCACTGCTTTTAAAAAGGAAGCAGATAGTGATGTGTCATGAATCTGAATAAGAAGGTCTTATGTTGTTTTTCATAAACAATCTTAAAACTTTTGGTTTCTGTTTGAATTTAGAAATTCTGTAAAATAGCAGCTTGAAATTCTGCAGTCAGAATTAACATCATCACATTGCAGTACACGAGGTTAAAACTGGCTTCAGTTTTATTTTAACACACTGGCCCAAGAGCTACAGTGGTTCAGGAGTTGATTCATGAAATGTTCATACGTCACTGAGGGCAGTGGCATCTGGTAGGAAAGCAAGGCAGATGGATAAGGGTGGTAACTGCTTCAAACATCTAATTTTATTCTACTGCCACAAGCCTGCTGAAGTCCTAATGACTTACATTCTGACTGACTGTACCAAAATAAGTGGAGGGGCAAAAGCAATGGTAACAAGATGTGAGTTTACATTGGCATTGACTGGACAGGGGAAGGGGCAATCAATTTTATTCCAGGAAAGGTGCTGAAGCAGCATATCCATGCTCACCTGGCACAACTATATTATTGAAGAACCGCTATAAAAGGTGAAACAGTCACTTGTGTTTCCCAAAAAAGGCTCTTCCATGATGCTTAATAAAGGTATTTTTCAGAGACTGGAATAAAAATCAAAGCTTAGCTTTTTCCCCAGGGTGCTAAGCCTTTACACTTTGAAAAGCACCATAAGCACATAGAGCCTATTGAAATTTTTACCCAAGGTGATCCATAACGTCTGTGGCTTTGTGGCTGCTTGGGATCTCTCTCCCCCCTTTAACTCTTACTAAGCCTTCGGTCTTTTTCTTCACATTTAAACATAAGCTTTTCTGAATACACTTGCAGTGATTAAAGTGGAGGTGTGGAATCTCAAGGCAAAGCCTGTTCTCACAGTTCTGTTGTGCAGGTACAACACGAGTCTACAGCTACACTGACTACTGCAGGTGATGAAAAGTAACAACAGGTAGGAAGTTGTATTCTATTGCAGAAATCTTTATTGGAGCAGCACTGCATTCCCAAAGTGATCACCATATTTAACTTCTTTCTGTATACTGCCAGGTGGTTAGACAGTGACCTCCCTTCTGCGTGCAGGAAAGTATCAGATAAAGAAATGACACCATCCTGCTGCTCCTTGACACCCATGAGTCCACAATTCAGACCTCAACACTGAGGTCTGAGCCTTGATTATAATGCTTTGCTATTGCATTTGATAACTGAATATTCTCCCTAGCAGATTTGCTCCAAGAAATATCTGCACCTTGTGGTAAGCTCCATGATTCTCACTACACGCCAGAAAATTGCTTTACTGAATAAGAATGTGAAAGTCTTCTACAAGTATGAAGGAAGCCTTTTTGCCTTTAGGTACAGAAAATATTGTTAGATATCAAAGAAATAAGAACAGTATATGCCCTTGCATATACACATGGTGCTACTACCAGAATACACAAGCTAAACCAACTGAAATTATGCATGTTTCCTTATGAGAACAGCTTAAATCAGTGTATTCTTCCTGCTAAGCCCAACACACAACATAAACTCAATCCCTTGTCTTTTGCACTTTGCTGTGGTGTCATTTAGATAGCATTTCATTGTCTAAACAGGCAATATTATGAGTAAAGACATTTTAATCCCATCAACTTTTACTAGATGCAGTTAATATAAGTGTCACTTTTGCAGTGTGGAGCAGAAAACTTATTCTTTGAAACAGATACCATTTTCATCTTGCATTTCAAATATTTCCTGGCAATAGTACTTCAACCCCACCAAATAGAAGAGGGCCAAGAGAGAGTATGTCAGGAAGATGTCATTACTAGAAGCGAAACTCCAGGATTCAGTAGAGCTGCTCCCAGCTCTGGATTCTGTGACACTGTAACAGCAGATGGAAGAAGCCATCATAGTCTCTCATGCAAATTTAAAAAAGGGAGATTTAATAAGTGAAACATACTTAAAAATCCATCAGTAGCCTGGTCTTATTTCTGATAGTTGATTCAATTTATTCACTGATCTCTTATTTTCTGCTCTCTGCATACTGAACACTTTTTAGCAATATAAATGTTGAAAAAGTATGCTATCGTTATAGCCTAATGATAAGGGAGGTAAGGTTTCTAGGAAGAAGTTATACCTTTTAATAAAACAGGTGATATATGTGGAAAAAATAGACTGGTTTTCTAACATAAGACCTTTATCAATAATACTCCAGAGGTGCTGACTACTTTTCCCACTCAATGTTTGCAATTGATTAGTGCTTGTAGATACGACCCAATTACATTTTTCAACTCAGTTTAGCTTGATATTTATTTTTATCTGTATCAGACCAAATGAAGTACTTGCACAAGGGTTTGGCTGCACATTTTTTAGGGCTATAATCACTGGTTTAAAGAAACATCCTTTTCTTAAGCAAGAGCTCTCAGCAAAAAACAACGCCACATAATAGTACACATTCACTCTCAGTTGCTATCTGCGAGAAGTTGATCTTGACAATAGAAGAGACAAGGCTCCTGGTATCCACAGCAGCAAGAGTTGGCAACATGTGCAGTGAACAGAACATTTCTGAGCAAGCAATAGTCATTAACGTTTAGGTGCAACTACCAACCTTGCTTTGTGTGGAGGAGGTGATCTTAACTTCTAGAGCTGTCAATGGATGATGCCATGTTAATCTCTGCACTCACATTTTCATGTTCCCTTTACAATCAAGGAAGTTTTTTGTTGCTTTTCCTTAAAGAAAAGCTTGAATTTAGCATAAGGTCTGCAGCAGAGGAACTCTTGCTTTATACTATGGCTGTGAAGTCTTAGCCTCATTTGTGGCCTGCATCTCCTAGACAGAAACCTACAGGTCCAGCTTCTCTTCAGATGACCTGCCAGACTTAGAAATTCTGAAGTACCAATAAACTGGGCCACAATGCAGGTCAAACATTGTAAGCCAAGAACCAGCACCATGGGGTTGGGGCTTTCTGCACATGGCTGTGCACAAGGACAAGGGGACTCAAACACATACTCATTACTTCAAGAAATGGAGTAGGGGCATGAGTGCTAACAATAAACTATTAAGATGCTTATTTGCATCATTGTCAAATCAATTTGATCCAAAACTGAGTCCCAAATGGAAATCTTTCTAGGTGCAAAATTATCAGTTCCTTGTCACTCCAGAAAAGGAGGCAGTGATTTATATGAGGATGCTTACAGCTAAACAACTCAGATGTCTAATTTCATACTGGAACATCTCCTTAAGGGCTGGGAGAAAAGGATGTTAGACCTCCATACAGGAGGCATTACCTTGCCTTCACTATCTGCCAAATGAAGTAAAACATACTCCCCAGAGGTATTAGGAAAGTTACATTAAAGGTACTGGGGAAATCTGATAGCTCTGGACCTGCTAGGGGCTTCCTAATGTGTCTGAAACAGTGCAAGCTCGCTACATTATTGCTTGCAATACAAAAGCCTTGTCTAGAGGGGTCATTTTTTTCATGTTAATCACATAAGCCAGGAAGTTTTCACTATTGATATAAGTCTGTAATGATTTTTGTTATTGACAGCATATGGACTGCAGTCACTGGAGTTACACAACAAGTGAAGGAGAGGGAATAAGCTGGTATCAAATAAGTTTGCATTTTCTGAAACCCATTAGAGTCCTGCTTGCTGAGCTGGTATGAAGGAGGGATGCTTCAGCAGCAGGCTGTTTAGCCATGAGTGGAGATGGTTGAGCAGGGAATTTCTCATATGTCTCATACCCATCTGTGCTGGGCACAGAGGTGCTGTCCCCAGCAGCAAGTGACAACCTGCCATCTGTAGTGAGACACAGGTCACGGCAACACATTGCCCACATTTCAGATATGGGCACAGGGGGGAAAAAACAAGATCTGCAGGAGCTGTCTTGTCACACCCCATTTTTAAAGCTTTAGCAGCAATTTGATTATTTCATCCTTGACCACCAGCATTAAATTAACTTAGATACTAATACCCTAACCAGCCAGCTCTAGGATTTCAGGCAGATGTTGAAACTCCACGATGTGTGCTGGCAAGTGGCTGTACTTGTACAAATGTGCCTGCAGACAACTGCTGGTGCAGGGACAGGAGCAGGTTAGGTATAGGTGAGACTCACCCCAGAGCATGCAGCAAAACTGTACTAGATGCTCTGAGCCAGCTCACCTCCGGTTTACATCCACAGGTTTGGCCTTTGCATCTGTTATAAAATTAACTCTCAGCAAATGTGTCTTTGGAAACATTTGCTACACTTCATATCTACATAAACTGTATCACCTCATCTTACCAAGTCTCAATTAAAAGCTGATTTGTTTTCATTAAAGGTACTTACTTCACTCCTGTGATAATTAGTACTATCATTTGTGACCATTATTAATCACAGCCATATGGAACAGCCAATGGAGGAAGAAAGTCACAGTAATCTAGAAGTGGAGTGACAGCGAATTGTTTTCCTCATATGGACACTCCCAAAATGCATTTTGTGATGTTCAGACAGACCAAAATCCAACAAGTGAATTTAACTTCAACTAGTACAAAGTTTCCTCCAGCCTCCCCTCCCTCATCACCCTTATTCTTGCTATGAAATCCCGATGCTGCTTTCAGTTATTCCCATTTGCTGTCTGGTCCTGTGCATCCCACCACAGAGGCAGCTATGAACACATTCTGGGGATACACTGGCACATTTAACAGTAGGCTCAGCTAGTCCAAGAAAGCATTTGCTACCCTGTTGGAAAGCAAGTTTAGGTTGCAGTGTTTCTTTATACACTCTGCAGAGGTTGCCACTTCATCTCTCAGCCTCTTTACAGACTGTTGATAAATAGTTTAGAAATTTCACCTCTAAAATCCCCCACTGATCCTAGTATTGATCCCAGTTTCTAATCCATGGCATAACTTTGGCTCTCACCTCATGTTTGTTTCCTGAGCAGCTACAGAAGTGCTTATTGATGTACTGTGACACCAGCATTCACGTATCAGAAGAGTGCTCCAAGCATAAACACTTTGGCAACACTGAGCTATAGTTGCCTCTACCTTAAGAGGTCTGGGATGATTTTATTGTCAATATACTGCATTTGTCTAACATCTAAGAACTTGACACAAAGAATAATCTGCTGCATGAAGCTTAAAGAAGGTGGCTGGGGGAACCACCCCACTCAGCTCAAGTATTATGCCTGTGCTCCATCATGACCTCACATACTGAGGTCTCCCTCACATTCATCCCTTATTTGTGTTTCATATCTTCTAGCACAAACTTTGACTTTCAACTTAAGCCCAACTGGGTAAGTGGGAGGTGTTTTCCTTATTCTAGTCTAGGTCAAGTGTAGATCATTTCCTAAATCTGGTGGGATAATGTGTGAGACCTTGGCCTAGTTTTCACAGGTCTAAGCAATATAACTGTATTCCTCTTCTGTCAAGATATTTTGACTATAGATTTTACTCTACAAGTTTAGAGATGCCAGTAACTATGGATTATACAGATGTTACATGTGCTAACACAATAGGCAAATGTAGTTTTTAGTGCTGGTCTATAACATACCCTGCAGTGAGTTCTACCCCATGAAGTAATTATTGCAAAGTCAAATTCATCTCTTTCCCAGGATCATTCAGCACCTCCCCAATCCAGCAGAAATCTTTCCATTTATGTTAATGGATTTTGGATAAAGTCCTCAGTTACCATACTGTATATAATCGCTGATTAATTTCCACTGTATTTGAAAAGTCAGCAAATATTTAATTAACAAGAACCATTTGGAGTTAAGAGGCAAATGGCAATGATCCCCCACAGAAACTAACAAAATATGAATACTTAATCCTGATGGTTTAGTACAAACCCATGGCTGGATTCTGGAGCAGCACTGCGAGCTTTACAGCTCCACAGCACTTGCTGGTACAGTATGTTTCCATACAACAGCTTGCCCAGGGCTGTGTTTGAATCTTGTTTATCTGTTCACTGTTTGGTGGGACAACTTCTTGCTCCTCCCCCAGCCAGCTGGAGCAGGGGGTCCCAAAACAGCCAGCACTGATCCAGAAGTGCAATAGTGAGAGAGCATTTGTTGAAGGGAGAAGGGTTGGCTCTAGAGACGCATCCCTGGCACGTGCAGTGTTCAAAATCAGGAGTGTATTGCTTCCATCAAACCAAAGTTCCATTTTTCTCTTCCAGGTTATGGTCAGGTAAGATGAGCTGCTCTGACATCAATAAGGCAAAGGCCTGCAACTCAGGCTCTTTCAGCAACTGTCACCATCATGGACAATGTAACATAGGAAATTCTTACTTGCCCTGCCAGAAAACTTAATTGCCTTTTACTTTGAGCATTTCACAGTTAAAGAAGGAACAGAATATGGTCTACAGAACCTATTAACTCTTCCTGATATTTTAACAGTTCAGAGAAAGTTGAGAAAAGGAACAAAGACTATTCAGTGTTGAAGAGAAGGTCAGACTTCTGGTTCTAAAGTCTTAAAAAGAAACAAATAATTTCTCTTCTCCTTCCCCAAGGTAGAAAATGCTCTGTTAGGTTATCCTTAGTCATTTTGATGAACTTTTTTCATTTTTGGATCTTGCTGGAACTTAAGGAAAGAGAAAGGAAGAAATATGGAGCTGGAAGAGGCAATGTTGCCAGAGGGATAAGCTATAAATCAGAAGAGAAACAAGTTCTCCTTGCAAGCTTGCCAGAAGTTACCAAAAGGAAAAATCTATTCCAGAGCTGGTTGCACTTGCTAACACAGAGGGTTAATGTGCTTTACAGGAAACTTCACATATTTGTCAAGTCAAATAGCAACAGATCCTATCAGCTGCATTCACACTAATGTAAGCTTCTGACACTAGAGAGCTATAAGGAATAGTTTCAGTATTTTTGAAATCTCTTCAAGCAACTCTTCTAGAGCAGAACTAACTACTTTTCTTTGTTTATTATCCACAATTCTACTCCTAGAGATTATTGTGAATTTGTTTTTATTGCCAGCTGAAGAGTTACCTGTGTTTTGGTGACAGGGACATTGTGTTCAATCCCAGGAATACTGAATATGTATATAATTCCATCCAACCACATTTTACCAGAAAACCCCTGCACAGTACGCTGAGTGGATTTCTTCTATGGGTTTGGTATTTAGATACCTTCAGCTATAACTTAAGTCTTTGCAGTGATGACTTAAAGGCAGGGGGTTTCTTCTTATTTTCTATCTATTAGAGGTTATTTGGCCATCTACTACATCCTATTGATCAGAAGACTTAAAAGACCCATCATCTATGTTGATCCAAGTCTTTTTAAAGTCTGTTGCTTTCAATTTATCTGTTCAAAGAGGAAGGTAATTCCCTTTGCCTTGCATGGAGCAAACATAGATCACTTGGACTGTAAAACAACATGCAAAGCTCCAAAGCTCAGCTTCTCTTCCATCTTCATTAGTTTGAGTGGTTAGCAGGTCACCTGAGATGGAGTCTCAATATGGATTTTAAACCTTGATTAGAAAATATTCTAGTGTTAAAGTTAAGAGGAAGCTGTGAAGAGTCAGAGAGCTCTCTGACTGTGAAACACCTTCGAATATAAATTCCTTGGAGCAGAAACCATATTTAGTTTATAATGGCACACCACTAGCCCAGTGGGACTGAACTTTATTGACCTCTAGATATTATGGTAATATATGCACTTTTACAAACTCTGGAAATAAGGTTGACTAAACTCTGCAGAGTAAGAAGTCTCTGTTGCTGTGTGTTCGAACAGCATTCAGTACATTGGGGTCCCCAGTGCCCTATCCATACAAATGATACAAGACAAAGGCTTCCCTAGAAATGCCAAAGCAGTGTCAGGAGTCTGCTGCATGCCTCAGGCAATCATAATTAAGTCAGACCAGGTTCTGCTTCAAGTTGCATGGGAGGGAGTCAAGCATTGCGTCATATTTAGTCTTCTTTAATTGCATGGCATGAGTAAACAGTTATTACCTGTTGTGGAGCTGGGGGGTGGTTTGAGTGCAAGCTCAAACACCCTGGATTTCCAAGTAGATGCTCTGACTTTTATGCCACCCCACCATCTCATTGCAAGTGATGGAATAACAGCAACTGACCTCCCATGGCAAAAAGGGCTGGAGGACCTCTCAGATCTGTCCCAGCCCTATTATTAAGAATCTATCAGATAGAGAGCAAAGTCTTTCATCTCCATCTAGCATCGCTTTCAAGTATTAATACATTTAGAGACAGATGAAAAAATCCAAGCTCTAGTTTAATAATTCGGGAGTCTAGTGGTGGAGCGAGGGGTACACCTTCTCAGCAGTGGGACATATAGCCAAAAGACAACATAGGTGCCTCCTCCTCCTTTAATCCATTTTCAGAAATTCAGAGTTTAGTTTCCCCAGCTGCTGATACTGTAAAAATGTTGCTTGGCAACATGGTAACAGGGGAAAAATAATCTTCAAAAAACATTAGGAGTTTTTGTCCTTAGAAATGTACTAGTTCAGCACATCCAACCTCCTACAGATCCATTTTAGAGGGAAAGAGGCACAATGATTTCCCCCTCTGTGAACTAGTTCAATAGCCTTTAAAGCAAAGCATTCAAAATGGGACAGAAGGGATGCCCAAGGATGCTGACAGAGTGGGACAGACCCCTACATGAGAGTTGTAGGCGGGGCATGACCAGCTCTGTTCCCCTATCTAACACCGAGAATTCATCTGACATCTCAGACAAGACACTTGCAAACAAGGCATTTGTCTCAGTTGTGCATGAAGAGGTTATACCTCTCCAAAACCTTTTGCCACGGTGCAGTGATCAGATGCTCAGTGGGTATATGATCAATCTGCTTGCAAAACTGGCAATACCAAGACTAAGAAACAGGTGCAAGCTGCTGAAGACCTGGTAAATCCAAGGACTTTGTCTTCAAAGGAAGTCTTAGAAGCAGTTGCATTTCCTTAATGCTGGCCTATCTCAAAAAAATCACAAGAGGAATGGACTACCAGTTAGTTACTGCAATGAGGTCATCATTCACAGGAAGCATTTATAATGGAAGGCACACGGAGGAGAGTTTCTAACTTTACAGTTTTCAGTTTTACTCTCCCTCTCCTCTTGCACTGGAATTTCTCCATTATCACACTGCACTTTTGACCTCTACAAAACTATTTGATTTAAGCGTCAGAGTCATGGCTACATGCACTTGTCATCCATAAGCCAAACCATGGCCTTACCTCCAGATAAAGTGTTCTGGTTTGTTCAGTTCAAAGAATAAGTGATGTTAAGTTCCTGTAAACACATAAGAACCAATATTTTTAAAGCAAGATCCCAAAGGACATCTATCTTTATTTAGCTGGAGGTAAACAGAGTTGTTGTGATGGCAGCACGGAGACTCTTCAGCATTGCAACGCACCATTTCTGTTGATATTAATGCAGAGATAAGAAATCTAGATGGTGGGGCTCAGAGTGGTGTCAAAAGGTCTGCCAAGTTTGAGTTGTACCTATTGAGTGACACAATTACCAAACCAGGGTAAATATCAGAAAATTGATTGCATGGGATTTACTCTAGAAATCTCCCTTTTCTGCAATCTCATATATGTCTATGAACAGGAATACACACACTCAAGTCATGCATGCCTGTTTCTGATTACACAGTTGTGTAGATCAGGAACAAGCTCCCCTGAAGAGCCATTGGAAGGCAGCAAAGAATCTGGCCAAATCAGTCTAGACTTGGGAAGTCTTAGAGCACTGTGCAGGGAAAGAAACACTCTTCCAAAAGACTGCTGGTAGCCTGCTAACTCAAACTCCTGCTGCAATGCCAATGTAATTAACACGCTTAACTGCTCAGAGATCTCCAAGATTATTCACTGGATTGGCAGACTTTTCTCACTGCTAATTGCATTACTTCGCAGTGAACGAGGAAGAGATGAATGAGTATAGTAGCCCCATCTTTTCCTGCTGAAGGAGGAGAGTCACATCAAGTAATTTGACTTTGACACACCGCCTTGTCTTCACAGGTTTAGTTTATATAAACATGTGTGAGCTACCAAAAGCTAATGAGCTGGATGGCAGCAAAACAAAGTCCTCCAGTGGCTGCTCACAACACAGCAACTTGGCAGCACTTGGTGGTGCAGCCATCTGACACAGCAAAGCTCAGTTTACCTTCCAAAGCACTATAGTCAGTGCTATGCATGCTCCATGCCTGGACACCATCCTTGTGTGTAAACCCTTCCCAGAGGCTCTGATTAATGGGGAAAACTCCTTAGCCTAACCACTGCCATGCAAACACTTTTATTGTTTGACCAGTACTTTCTGACAGAAGAAGGGGCCAGAAATACAATGGCAGTATTGCTGGTATGGACAGAGCCTGAGGTTAAAACAAACAATACATGGTACTTAAGCAACAAGGACATAGTCTGGTAATATCAGTCTCTCTAGGAACAATCTCACCTGTTTCTACAGAGGCTGGAGCAGCCAGAAGGAAGACTCTCAGCAGCATGAAAAGGCACAAAGTGTTTTGGGTCCTTGGGGTCTTTCTCACTTTGACAGGAGACCTCTAGCTATGCCAAGGGACATACTTGCAGTTTCTTTGACTGTGGAGATGGTGAGTTCGGAATTGGGGGCAGCTTTAGGGCTCCTCCAAGTACCTTCTACATATAAACTTGCACCCATGAAGCTTCATGCCAGTTTCAACCTTAAATGTCAATGCAAGATTAAAGTCAGTAGTGACAGCTTTTATCTCCAGAAGATACACACATATCTAGCAGCATCCAATTCCTTCAATTGCAGTGACAATTACATAGGTACAGAAGGTAAAAGGGCCAAAGGAAAGCTCAAAGCAGCCACAAAGCTCCCAACCCTCTTATCAGCACACATACACCACTTTCCAGCAGGAGACATACCCTGTGCCTCCTTGTGAATACATACCAGGAACATCCTACAACAAGATTGCCTTAGCCCCAAGGAAGTCCATTTTATTTCACTAACAGACTGAAGTATGGATCAACTACAACATTTTAACCAGTTCCATTCCCCATATGCTCAGTATTTTTATTGAGAGTGTTGGTATTGAAAAGCTTGAGTTTTAATCCCAGCGTGATTACAGGTTATCATTTCAGGACAAAGTTAACAAAAGCTCTTACTCAAGCAGTATCTTCAGGAATTTTCCTGTGAACCCCAAACCCCTTGTACAAGAGTAGTGCTGCTTTTAATCTGTTCAACACCTTCAGAGGATAGTTTCAGGTTCCTCTCCCTTTCAGAGGGGAAAAATGTATCACTCTAAGCATTTAGAAGACCAAAACAGGATGATCCACCAGCATTTCCCCCCATCTCCCATGTCCAAGTGGAAACTGTTTTCTTCCAAGCTGAACACCAGATCAAAGCAACATGCCAATACAGGGAGAAAGAACAGAATTATATAAAGCTTTAATCACCATATATCTTCCATGTCTTTGTAATCTAATTCCTCTCACTGAGCCCACTGAAGCCTATGGGTTCAGAGTCATTAGAGACAATAGTAACATATATGTAACAGGTCTGACTTAATCCTTACAACCTATATTACCATTGCAGTGTTGAATTATGACAGAGAGTCTAAGCTGAAATCATTGAGCAAAGTGGTCTGCACTTAGGTCTACTGCTTAGTAGAGAAATCACATTTAAAAATAACATTCAGTTCCAAAAAAGCCCAAGTTATCAGCTCTTTATTCCCTGTAGGAATAGCTTATCAAATTGATGTGCTTTACTCTTAAACAAGTGAATGACAAATCATTCTCTTCAGGTTTTAGTCTTACTGAATGACAAACAATTCCTAATGTTCCTTATTCTTCCCAGAGTGCAAAGCTCAGAGTTAGAAGAACATCACCACAAGAAAGGAACAAGACCCATTGATGTTCCAGATGAGGAGACAACCATGCAGGGGCAGACACTCAACATTATTCTACATGTGGATTTTGCAATCTGTGTGGAGACAAGAGGCAAGTCCTTCTTCCTCCCTCAGTTACATCCATGCAACACACTGGTGCTGCGTTGCACTTACCTGTAATAGAGCAGATCTTGCCTGTTGACTAGAACCCAAAAAGCAGTGTGTTGGCAATTAGTTCAGGTCAATGGTATGGTGATACATTTACAGAAGTAACATCCACATTTTTAGGTTCCACTATTAGAAGTTAAAGACTGATTGAAGTCTTGGTCTTTTCTTACTCAGTGCTCACTCCTTATGCTGCGTTTCCAGCATATCAACCCTTTCCATTGTGCTTGTACTACTGAAGTTGTCATGCTGAGATCCAGATTAGGAATTAATCCAAAACTCCAAGCCCATTTTTTTCCTTTTAAAAAAAAAATCAGATTTCACTTTGTTTACACTGTTGCTGCACACTCATCACACCCAAGTACACAGATGGGATTCCCAGCTAAGACATGGTAGTAGACACCCATGCAAGCTAATACTGCCTTGAATGACTTAACCCATGAGACCATAGCTTAGTGTTGGCTTTAGCCCCTGTGGGTGCTACAGTTCTGCTACAGTTCATACTTGTTTTGCGTGAACTTACATCTACTCTGTTTGTGCCACAGAGAGATCAAAATAGTAAAACCCTACACAAAAATGCTGCTCTTAATTAAACTTCATTCTATTTTCAGTTTCATCCACAAAATCCATTCCTACCAGAGGATTTATGTTCATCCCTTTGGTGCACAATAACTCCAAATAAGTCCAGAATTCTTGGAAGTGAAGTCACCTACAGGGTCTTTGAGATAATCTTTTAACACCACATGTACACAGTAACACTCATTCATGTGCTATTTTTGCTAGAAGTCCTTGGTCCTATTACTAGCTGCAGGACTTTACTCTTGAGAGCAGTTCATATTTCAAACCCTTGCCATTCAGAAACCTGACAAGAAGCAGACAATCAGGTATATATCGCAAAGTTGCAAGAGGCAGTTGCTGCCTTACTATAGCCTGGGCATAATACACAAGTAGAACTAAAGATTTTCCTCAGGGAAGAAAAAATGCTAGGAAAGAACCAGGGATTGCTTTGAGGTTCCTCTATTAAGTGCAGCTTCTTTTAAGTTGTAGTCATCAACAGAATCCCCCAATTTCAGTCCTATTAATGGACGCTACTAAACATTTCTAACAGGATACTTTCAGCACAAATAACTGCAACATTAGTGGTCTATGTTTAAAGGTTTGCACACTCTGTTGAGCAGACAAAATACTCAGAGTGGTGACTAACCTATATGCTTAATGACACATACCATCCAATCATCAGGATATTCATTCTTATGGGCTCATCTGAAAAAACAGGGATATTTCTGTACCACCATCTGCTTTCCTTCTTATTTTGTTATTGCTGTTCAATCATTCCACTAAGATAGAAATACTCTAGGTGTAGCACAGAAGTCCTGATACAGTTTCAGATACACATTTCACAATATACAAGGAAAATATCCCATCTTACGGAACCACGCCTAGTGCTCCTTACATTGTTCCTGCCTTCTGTCCCAAGGAGCTGCATTGCAGAACTGATTGCAGGAGTGTTTCAATTGCCTTTCCCAGAAATACAAATAGTCTTGCTTCTTTACTTTTGTATTGGTTTACAATATTCAGCTTCAGAGTTCACATTATGGCAACTTAAGGTATGACAACAGTGAGCTCCGGCTTCTCTTGCTGCAAATTGAGGGGCTGAGAAATCCTCTTCAGTACTCCACAGCAAGCAAGAGGGAAGTAGGGAAACAAGAAATCTTGGTAGAGGCCAGAATCACACAGTCTTATAAATAGGTCTGAGCTAGAAAGTTTTGAACAGATTTCCTTCTCTTCACTATCCATCATGCAGCGTCCTTCACGAAGCTCTAGGGCTTTTATTACCCTTACCCACCATCACAGACTACATGAAGCCTAGCAGAGATCAGTGCTCCAATCTCCACAGAAGAGGATCCAAAGACACTTTGCCTAAATAATAATACTGAAAGGTGAAAAAGTGCTTCCAGCAGTTTTGAGAAAGCATTTATGCAAAGCAGGAACTGAGAAACCCTGTCTGCTAATGCTCTGGTGACAAGGAACAGATTATAGCTGTAAATAAAACCCTCCTGCCAATTGCTGTTGACAGCAATCAGGGCCAAGTTCAAATAGCCAGAGGGACTCCTAAAATGAACAATGCCATATAGCTGAACCTTGGCAGAGGATCCCAGAGAATGTCAGGTTATTTTCCACACACCCAGCCTAAAGTGACATGTCCTATCTTTTGAAGCAGGGAATCAAGGTCCAAAGATGATGAAAATTTAGGAAGAAAATTAATGAAGCATCAACTTGTGACACCACATTGGACATGCAAACATGACAAAACTCCCCAGGAACCATTCTGACTATTTGTCAAGCATATCACTTCTTCCAGTCTCACCTACTAAATCCCCCAGCTGAAGCAGTGCTTAGCCCAGAACAGTCCTCAGGCAGTGTCTCTACACAAACCCAAACTAACAGATTCGCCTGGAGAATCCACTACCTACTTCAATGACACAAATTCCATCTCCATTAGTCAGAGAGGATTTCTACGTGTCATTTTTTCTGTAGAAAGCCCTTTTAAGCTGTCAATTCATTGCCATCTGTCAAGGAAGCCACTCTGTGGCATCACCCGGCATCACAGAAGCCTCAGCAGAAAGATCCCACCCACCCAGAGCTCTGGGAGGCAAGATCTGCTCAAAGTTGTATGCTCTTCTCCAACTTCATTTCTAAGCTTAACTCACTAAATGCTTTTCAGATGAGGCTTTATTACTGGGGGGTTTTTTTTTCCTTATTTAGTGCCAGTTTAAGGAGTTATGTGAAGGAGAGTTCTGTAGGGACTAAAACCATAAAAGAGTGGTCAAAACCTTTGTGATTTCTTGTTTTAGTGAGCTGCAACAAAGTAGTGAGAGCCAAACTGCATCCACGTGACATAGGCAGATTACAGACAGGCCTAGGGGTGGGCATGGCACAACACAAAACCATGCAGTGACATTACCACAGCACCCAGCTGGTGCTCAGCAAGCCTTATTAACAATAACCAGCATCACCCTAATACAGTATGGTTTGAGCTTGCTCGGCCCATGCCCTGAACCAGTGTATGCTCCCAGAGTACACTGGGAGGCATTAGCAGTGCAATACTGCAGTAAGACAGCACCAAAACTAAGTTAAAATGTGACTGAGACACGATGACCCTGGAGAAACTGCAGGTAGGACACTTAAACCCTCCTTAGCCACTCCCCTCTGAAGAGGAGAGCAATGGACAGATTTTCCAAGGCTGCAAGTTAACACCAAAAAATACGTTTAAGATGCACAAACAGCCTTAAAAGCTTCATTTTGGTTTTGAAAATTCCACACCCCACCCCCCCCAATGACAAAAAGCAGGCTTTGAGCCAGAGAGCTCTTACCATAAAACTTTAATAAAGAACAAAGAGTATCTATTCCATCTCTCCAAGGTATCTGCAGCATTACATAGAAAGGGATTTCAGTGGCTATTAGCTGACTAGTTACATCGTAGTTTGAGAGACTCATTATAGTGCTCTACAATTATTGCCAACTCATACTAAATTATTGGCTTCTCTAAAACTGAAAGATGTAAACAGCACTTAGGAGACAAAGACCTGCCAGTGTCAAGCTAATACAAGACCAATAACTTCCCAGCCTATGAAGCAGCAGTCAAACGTGTCCACTCCCTAGCATCAGCCTTTCCAGATCACTTCACCTTTCATTCAAGCAGCAGGATGAATCAGAGGTCTTGCATGGGTGTGGCTGAAGGCTGTGATCTGACAATATATCATCCAAAGCAGCAATACTAATGTAAAAGTCTTCCTCAACCCTGATGCCAGCCCTTATCTAAATGCCAAACTCTTTCCCCTGCCCCTCCATCATCAATTGCAGTCTCATAGCTCAGCCGAGAAACAAGAGACATTACGGGGAAGGGAGTGAGCAGCCAGCCAGTGGAGCTGGTGAAAGGAAGGATAAAGACTCCTTCTTATAAGCCAGTACTATTACCTTCATGGCACAAGACCACAGCTGCCTCCTGAGCAAGACTCCAGCAGAGTACAGGGTTATTTTCACCTCTTTGGCTGTGAGCTGTGGGCTACCTTGAGAGGAAACCCAGAGCCCTAAGGAGAGTTAGTCTCATCACCTGCCTTTCTTCAGTGACCTGTAGAGAGCAAGTCACCTGCAGCTTTCCTTGGAGCTACTGAAGGAGCTGCTGTCAAGGTTTTGGGCAGCAGGAGTTTGAGGCTGGTTTGGTGCAGGAGACAATGTCTATACCTATTTTTTTTTCATTAGTGCTGGAAAAAACCCAGGATGGCTCATGCCATGGCACTGTTGGAACCTAAGTGATATGGAATAACATAACCAGTGCAGATCACCAAAACAAAGCAGTAAAAGAAAAAAAAAACCACACCCAGAAAACCTGGGGCCAACTGATGCTTTGGTTTCCTCAAAACCAACATTTTCAAGGGAAAAAAACATTCTTTCTAAACATCTCCCACCAGCTGCTCTGCCACACCACACCCCCCAACCAGAGATTAAATAGCTCTGAAGAAGTTACTTCTTGCAGCAAAATGGGAGAGAAGTTCACTGGTCCCAGAACAGAAGGCCCTACAAACCCACCTGTTTCCCAGCACTGCTAATTGCCAATTAACACCACTCCAGCAATGCAGCAGGTCAGAACTCCTTTAAACATTCCTCCATCTCCTCAGTTAGCCTTTACCACCTCCAGTTCAAGCACCAAGCAGCAAAGCAACCCAGTTGCTAACTCCAAATCTCAGCACCCCTCAAGGGACAGCCCAGGTGCTCCAATCCCCTGCACACATCCCACCAAAGCACATCACAAACCCTCCTACACATTTGCTTGCAGACAACTATTGAGCATGGGGCTTGTTTAAACTTAAACCACACCAGGATAACAGGCATCAGACTCCCAGTAATAACCCCCTTGTGTCCTACCTTAGTTTTCAGCAGGTATGACCTTGTACCTCTCAAGGTGGGAACCAGCTTGTAGTAGGGATTTGCAGGGGGTCAGCACCCACAGGCAATGCAGCAGAACTTCAGCAAGCACAGCTCTGATCCTTTCCCTCCTGGAGTCTTATAAAACTCACCCAGCACTCCCCTCCCTCCCGTCCCACCTCCCTCTCACCACCTGTGCTGAGTTGTAGGGTAACAAGCCCTTTACTTAACCCTTCATGCCCAGGCAGACATCTAGCCCCAGGGTAGTGTTTTGGAGATACTACTTGTCTCCTGGAGAAGCAGCCAGCTTTGCTGGGCAGGATGTGACAGTTTCTTAGTTTGCTGTCCTGTCACCACAGAACAAGTCTCTTCATTCCTCTGGTGAGTTAGTGGGAAAAATAATCTTGGGTCCATCAAGCTGGATGGGCCAATAGTGCAGGTATGAAATACAACACACCTCAAAAACACAATACCCGTTTTTTAAAATGTGTTTACAAAGGACACCAGAGCCACAATAACTTTTAGCATCTCATCTCCATGGGCATCTTTTGAGGGCAGAGCTCAGACCCCAGCACACAGCAAGGTGGTGGCTGTTAATCACAGTTTCCATTTTCTGGAGCCCAGGAGGGAAGGTTAAATGCTAGTAAGACCTTATCTTTCACCAAGCAGCCATTTGGGTCTCTGTGCAGGGTGTTAGCAACATGTTGATGAATAAGGGAATGTTTCTCCTTGGCAAGGCTCTCCATCATGTTAAATAAAGGCTTGACAGACTTCACTGCACATAGGCTGCCCTACGTGTTGACTTCTGCAAGGAGAGAGTAGCAGCTTCACTTCCAGGGTCATGGTTTCATGTTGGTAGAAGCAAAAACAACAGAACAAGGGCTTAGAGAAAGGAAAGCAGAAGGACACAGAATAGGCAGGATTCTTACTGGAGACGTAAGTCCAGTGGGTGGCAAGGGTGGTTTGCTGCTGACTCTCCTTAGCAGGAAAAAAATTAGGGAAAAAGTTGGGTCTGATTCTCAATTTAACTGAACTTCACTGCTGCTAATGTCTCCCCTTTCCTTCTTACCTTCTCCCACCTTACAGGAAGCAGATCTTCTGGTGCATTGTCTGAGTGCATTCAGTAGAGATAACTGCCTTCATTGCCCCACTGTGTCTACTGTCTCACTAGTTAAAGGGGTAATAACTGGGTTAGGGGATACTAACCAAGTGAGGGAGATTTTTGTGCCCCTCGAAACATACAGAGCATGCAAGGATAGGGTGACTTCTTGAGAAAGAGCAAAAAATGTGCACCCAGAAAGTGGCTGAGTGGCTGAGACCTGACCTGCTCTGTGGGAGCATGGTGAGAGAGGGATGTGGGTTAATGAACCCATTTATTTCTTCTCTGTCTTACACAGATTATTTTTTTCTATAGCAAGGTTTCTAGCTTGCAGCCAAATAAATGCTGGCTTTTACTCTTTAAAGCCTGTTTACATTTCTGATTTTCTCACAATTTAAGAAATGTTTAAGCAGCTCCCCCAAAATTTCCTAAAGTTTTGTCTGAGAGTCCCGTTATTTCTCTTCTCAGGCCCCTGCCCCACCTTCCCACCTTGGCTAGCAGTGCCACTCTCCTTGCTCCCTTCTCCTCCATTCCCTCCTTACTGCTAGCAGAGTTAGTGTGCACAGTAAATACAGCTTGCTTCAGCTTTGGGAAATAGTAGTCCAAGTGCTAGTGTATCATTTCTTGAATCCAAGTGTCACAGAAGTTCATATCAAACCATTACTTTTGTTGCAGTTTTCTTGACATCGTCTAAATACCAGTTATGCACCCTGTCCCTCAGCAGCTAAGCTGGCAGCTAAATGGGTGGTATAATACTATGCCACCTACCCAGGAAGAGGTTGGAGTAATATTTTGCCCTCAAATAAAGTTTAACAGAAGACTTCTCAAGGCCATATGCAACACAGGCTTCCTGCAGCCCTTTGTAGGTGTAGCCAGGGTTGTTCCATGCTGTCATGACTCATAATGTGCATGGGTACAGGTGATCAGTCGTGACTATTATTTCCCTTCCACTAACACATCTTCTGTGGTGCCCAGCACGTGAATGGTTCTGCATGAAACTGAACACACAATTTATCCTAAAGGTAGAAATTATGGCTACAGGAGGATAAATTGCTTTCTGTCAGGTAGACAGAAGCCAATTTAAGATTTTCTCTAAAATTTTACAGAATGAAAACGTAAAATATTCTTGTTAAAGCAGCTATAAGATAACAGAGAAGAAAAATAAGTGTTATAACTCATTTTACTCTACGTTTGTTGTATAAGCTATGTTGGTTCCAGGAAAAGTTAAGAAATCAGTCCACCTGCCATAGGAGAATATTAATATTTGTAAATTGATATTCCCATTTATGTGTCAACAAATTAAATTTTTTTTTTTTAAATTTTGTCTCTCTGTGTGTCAACAAATTCCCATTTATGTGTCACCATACCTCCCTCTTAAACATATTTTAATGACATCTTAACTTTTCTAAATTGTTTTGTGAGGTTGGAACGGATAAGGCACAGTGCTGGTGAGCTGTGTTATTCAGATATTCTTTTTAATATTCATGACATAAAGCTGTTGAACTAGGAAGTTGATTATTATTCTATGGAAACAGAGACAGTTTGGACAGCTAGATTGGTACCATTGGAAACAAAACCAAACCAAAGCAAAACAAAAAAATGCGTAGCAGCAAAACAAAGAGAAGCTTTTGCTAGGTCAGCTCCTGTGCATCACCATAGGGAAAATAGATGCCTCTGTTGATTTTGCAATTTTTATTCCTTGCAGTTCAGGCAGAGAAATTTATGGATGTTTTCACTTGGAGGAAGTTTCATTTTCAGTCTGCTCTACCCACACAAGTTTTGCACAAGGGGTGTCTCAGGGCAGCCCTTTGGTTTTCATGTGCTGTGGGAGGAGGCTCGAGCCACTGGCTCTTCAGGATGGTGTGGAAGAGATAGATCAGACAAATAAAACTGTTCCTTATGTCTTAGGTTAGGGAGAGATTCCAGTGTCTGGATGCACTAATTCCATTAATTGCTAGGCACTTTAACCATAGCCATAAGCCAAGGCTGGTGGCTTTGTATCCGATATTTGACTCAGTTGGATTTATCAATTTCTGGACTTTACATTTGTGTTACTTCTTTTTTCTGCAGCCACGGAATTAAAAATGAGGATTAATATTTTCATTGCTGCTTGGGTGGTAAAAGGTGTCTCACAAGATACAGAATCATGGAATCATAGAATTGTCTTGGTTGGAAAGGACCCTTCTAAATCAAGTCCAACCATCATCCTAACCTGCCATCCACTACTAAACCATGTCCCTTGGTATCACATCTCACCATCTGTTAAACGGCTCCAGGGATGGTGACTCCACCACTTCCCTGGGCAGCCCATTCCAATGCCTGACAATCCCTTCTGGGAATATGTTTCTTCCTAATATCCCATTAAACCTGCCCTGGTGTAACTTGGTGCCATCTCCCCTTGTCCTATCACTTGTCACTAGGAAGAAAAGGTGAGCCCCCACTTCTCCACAACCTCCTTTCAGGTAGTTGTAGAGAGCCATTAGATCTCCCATCAGTCTCCTCTTCTCCAGACTAAACAGCCCCAGTTCCCCCAGCTGCTTCTCATAACATTATTTTTTGAATTCTCCAGAATATTTGACATGTTGTACTTAGACTAACACAACAGTGCTATGTCCTACACATGAGAACATTCCTGTTATCTTAGGAATGGAAGATGCTGACAGAGAACCTCAAAGGATAAAGAGCACACAGACACGTGCACAAAGAGCTTGCATACCCACAACAGCGAGCGTCTGCTCCTCCCTGGCAGATTTCTGGCCTTTAAAATCTTCTCAGTGGGAAAATTCTGGCTGAGATTTACCAGGCATTGCCTTCTTTTCAGAAAGGATACTCCAATTGCCTGGAGACTACAATGTCCTCAGCAGCTTCTTGCACAGCACAACTCAACAAAGTTGTTACTGCTCATATCTGATCCAATGCCACTGGACAAAAATGCTCAGCATATTATGAGTAGACCATTTCAAAATGCTCAGGACTTCTAAGAAACCCTTTCAAAGACATCTTTCTTTCTACATGACCCACAGTTTTTATGGGAGAGGAGAGAGGCCAGTACCTGCCAGCACCTGCTGAAACCTCGGGTCAACTGGATACTGATGGAAGAGTAAAAAACTGCTTGCATATATTCCTCCCTTTGCTCATTTATCTTCTTTATTTACAGCTTAAATATGAACTGATGGGTTGGTTGTGTGCAGTATTTCTTTGGGGGGCTGCCAATGCAGTAATGAAATGGGTGTCTTGCCTAGCCAACCAACAATTACTGTCCCACTCTGCCTCCTGTCTTCAGAGCCTGAGGCAGAGACTGCAAGTCTCACAGAAAATATTTGTCCAGCATGATGATTTCACTCCTCCCTCTGTGACCTGTAACACAGCTGTACAGTCACTGGAGTGTCAGGTTTGCCCAGCACCGTTTTCGATAGCGGATTTCCTGATAATAAAAACCCCAAACCCCACCAAAAGTAAAAGCCAACCCCCCCTCAAAGACCTGGCAGCTGGAGAAGGCAGAAGGGTGGGTGGACTTGAAACCTGCAGCTGAGCAGTTTGAGAGGTTTTGCGAGCTGCTGTGCACAGACCCAGTGGGACTGGCAGCACCTGTGCACCACGCTGCCTTCACCAGCAAGCGCGGCAGCGTGGAGGGAGGCAGAAAACACAGCAAAGATCTGGAAATCCAGCCAGGGAAAGAGCAAGTAGATGTAAGAGCTGTGGCACCCCAGTGTCCCCAGCAAACCCGTCACAGGCTGCAGCCTGCCAGGGGTTCGCAGTGTGCAGGCTCTAGGCTGGCCGCGTGTTTGCAGCTATCACAGAGCTGGGCTATGAGCTCCAATCACAGGCAGCTGGGACTAAGTACAAAGCCCAGTGTGGATATCCAGCTCCCAAGTGTCTCAGAGAGTCCAGCAGAAGCTCTGGATAAAGTTGTGAAAAGTCATGCAGACCTAACTTTTATAGCGTGGCAGGGTTATATGATTTAGAATATGAAACAAAGCATGCAAAAAGCTATGCATGGGTTAGATCAGCCAGTAAAGCCTCTGACTGCACCTCAGAGGATGCCAGCTGTAAGAGAAAATGATTTCTCACAACTGGCCACTTATTTTGGAAACCTCCGGGCAATTACTGGCTATTCTCAGTGTCAGAGAGGGTTAAAATTATTCCAGTAAAAGGAGAAAACTCCTAAAAATTCTACCATGCCTTGAAATCATATAAACTGTGATAAATGCTGAAAAAGTTTTATTCCTTTCCCATCGTTTTTTCATTTTTATGTAGTTCCCATTTCAACTGGCCCAAGGAAGAAAGTTGTGAAGCTATTCCTCAAGGTGCTTTCAGCAAGTCTGAAATGGAAATCCTGTGGCTAAGACGGTGCCTGAAGTACATCCAACTAGGAAGATTTTAGCTGAACAGTGAGATTATTTTAAAGTGCTTATCCAAATTGAATCTGAAAACTTTTAGGTAGTTTTAGCACATCCTTGAAGCCTTGCATTACAATGACACAAACATGACACGGTGCATCCTGTTGCCACCTCCCTGCTTGATTGATGATTAAAAAAAGAGTCAAAGCTCTGTGACAGGTTTTGAATATTGATTTCTGTAGGAACCTCCAGAGAAAACTCAAAGTTTGGACAGAAATAAAAACTTGAAAAAGCTGGTTCATGGAGAAGGCCCCTAAAATAAAACAGTGGTCTGTTTTACCCCAGCAATGACAGCAGTGAATGCAGCACGTGCAGACTGGTTCTGTGAAGGTGGAGGATTGCTATTTTAGGCGTTCACACGGGAGCTAATCCCTGTCCTGCTGCAATCAGCAGCTCTGTTGAAGTTGATTGCTTCAAAAATTAAATTTAAGCCAAGGAACTCTGAGAAACGTGTGTTCCATGTCTTAGCTGAGAGAAAATGTCAAAAGGTGGGTGGGCAAGGAGCAGGTGTTTTGCATTGTAATAAACAGCTACATGAGAACATCTGTGGGCATCGCAGGCTCAGGGACGATGCGGTGGCACAGGGCAAACAGTGGCTGGATTCACTGGGACCCTGGAGGACTCCTGGGCCGGGTTTGTGTAGTTGGATGAGGGAGAGGAGAAATCAGCATGACTTAGTCCTCATCACTTCCTTAGTCCCTGCCTCATTTTTTGTTATTCATTTGTGTCATCTCTACGCTCTTTTGTCCTCCATGTTAATTTGTTATTCTATTATCTGTGGAGGTGGCTTCACAACACAATTAGGGAAGAGAAATCAGCATTCCCAACCTACTGGGTTGTACTTGCTCTCTTAACTGTCTTTTGAAAATCTGTATTTAATTAATAAGGAGCATTAGGCTTCCATTTTGGAAGGCTGAGAGACTGCTCTGTCTCAGATCCACTGAACTGTTTATTGATCTTTTAAGATTGCCTGCATTTGTAGTAATTTTTGATGCATTATGTTTTGTATTTATGTCAAAACCAAAATAATGATGAAAGGACAAAGGGAGAAAAAAATCCTACATTTTTCTTTTCTCTGAAAAGTAACAGATATTTACAAACTGCATGTTTTTTATTTTTATCAGAACAAGAGAGGAAATTTCCTAGGCACAAATAACAATAGACTGACATTTGAGTATTTCTTTGTCCTAGGGATTAATTTAATAGAATCATAGAATCGCCTGGGTTGGAAGAGACCCTTTAGATTATCGAGTCCAACCACAGCCTAGCCCTGACTAGTCCACCTCTAGATCATGTCCTTGAGGACTTCATGCCTTTTAAATACCTCCAGAGATGGTGACTTGATCTGTTTAATAATGGGATTACTACTCTTTACTGGGACTTTGTTATCTTTTTTTATTTTTTTCTTTCAGAGATGCTTTCAAGCTATGGAGATGACTGATTGAACGGATTCCCTCTGTACCAAATAAATGCTACTCCCACTCCTTATTTGTGCTGGAAATGCTTGTTGGAAATTAGTGAAAAGTCATACTGAAACCAGGAGCCATACTGAACTTTTTAAAAAATGTAAACCCAAGATCTTAAACTAATTAATGAAAATGCATTAACCCAAGGTTTTCCTTCCTTTTTTCACAGCCAGTGAGAGGATAGCCTTGCAGTACATAAAAATACCTACTTTGGGCTTAGGGGATGACTTTATAGCAGTTCCTTCATTTACCAGTGTCTCTAGGATTGGTGCCAAACTGCTGCTCCTCTTGCCCCTGGGACAGCTCAGGCTTCCCCACACCAACCCACTGCTGTGTTTCACATGGGAGCCCAGAGGAAGCCTTTAACAGAGAGATGACTGCAGGGACTGGCCAGGTGATGAGCTTTGATCACAGCCATGCCAGCTTGAGGGCAAACCCGTGAACTGACAGTGAGATTCTTCACTCTTTCGTCAATCACTCTTGTGTTTTTAATAGCCATCCTTAAAGCAGATTTCATAGGAAGTCAGGGCATCAAGCCAATGCTATTAAGAATGTAAATACAGTAGTGTTTCTTTTCCACTGCTTTCTAATTGCCTTTGCCCTCTGAGAAGACAGCTCATGTGAAGAGGGACCCATTACTATGAAACCAGCTGGGTCTAAATCTAGGCTAATAAACCTTTCCAGAGACCCCATTTCATAACACAATTATGCAGAAAGAGTTCATCCAAGAGTTAGGAGCTTAGCTAATACTTCCCCTTCCTGGAAACGATCATACTGGGTTACATTCTGTTCCCACGTAAGTTTTAATTAAGAGTAACAACATCAGAGGGAAAAATCTATGTATTTACTGTATAAATCTATATTGGGGAAAAATTCTGACCTCCAGTGCAGCTATTCAGTGATTAAATTTACAGTTGTGGTTAGGTTTTTGTGACTCTACTGAGTGGGTTTCTTCCCTCTGCCTAGTGAGTCCTGCTGCGGTGGGACATACGTGTCTGGACAGATGTTCTCAGCAAATCCCACTCCTGTTGCCAAAGAAGATCTGCCTGAATTGCTTGAGGAATAAGAAAATCAAGATTGGTTCCTTGAACCACAAGAAATAAAATTAAGCCCCTGAATATGCAAATCCTAATGTGCAGGAACAGTCAGTATGAAAAGGTGGCAGCTCTCTGAGCTCAGGTGTTCCTTTTGCCACTCTCTGCTCCACCAAGGACACAGAATAAGTAGTGAAATGTCCAACTTGAGGAGGAGGGGAGTTTCCAATAAACAACTTCAGAGTCATTTATTTATCTGTAAATCTAAGCATTCAAATACATAAATAAATAAATAAATCACTGCTGTGATACACAGTTACCAGCTGTAAAAATAAATAAACAGCCACGGGCATGGAGGAGCCCTGCTCTCTGACATTCTGTCACTCCTCAGTGGTATTTGCTCCTTCACCTTCAGACCTTCTTTTCCTCTTTGGCTCCTGCTTGATTTTTTCTGCAAACTGTATTTGACATTTCAGATGATGGAAGAATTATGAAAAAAACCCACTTCATTGTCCTAAAATATTCTAGAAAGCCTGTTCTTGTTCCTTTTTAATTCATTTGTACACGCAGTTGTATGGTAAGTAAAGGTTTCCTCTAGGTAGGTCTGAAGACCCTTAAAATTCACAAGCCTTTTTCTGAGGCAAGACTCAGGTGCACATCCATCACTATTTCAATATTTTATGGTGTGGGCCGTCTGTTCCCCTCTCCCCTGCCCACGTTTTCTTGCTTCTGAGTAGCTGTTTGCTCTTGAAATCATTGAATTGTCAACCCGGTACTGCTAAATGAGCTGTTCACCTGAATCAAAATTGTTGGCCATCTGGAATCCTGTTTGAAAAAAGCACCCAGGTTAGGTATATGAATAACAATCCCGATTACCCACCCTGGCCTCCAATGAGGCAGAAAAAGATACACTGTCAGGGAGATGACTGAGAAAGGTTGTTATCTGTATTAGTGACGGGCTGTGATTATCATGTCCTCCGAGATGCCTTTCCTTTTCCGTTTAGCAGATGCCTTTCTGTGTGAACGCACCAGCTGCTGTCTTCATCTCCTTAAAGACAGCTGCAGCCCCCTAGGGCAGAAGGACCAAGAGAGCTGCAAGCTGCTTTACCCCTCACCAGTACCTGTAGCACTCACCTAGCAGAGGCATCAACAGCGTCTGTCAGACTGATGGCTGCACTGGCCGTGTTATGCTCACTCTCATGGGAACTGCATAAAGCTGTTCTCACCCAAGGAAGTCCTTTGCCAAATCCTTTCTTTGGTCCTGAAGCTTTTCACAGTAAGCTCTCTCCCAAGGCCACTCTGAATTTGCTAAATCAAAACCCTTTCATTAGAGAGCTGGGTTGAAGATCTGAGATAATAACTGGAGGATGGAGAGGAGTGATACAGTCTTGTCATCCCTGGTATGTATTTCATTGCTTCTCACCAGAACACAGCTGATGGAGAAAAAAATTACATTTTCATGCAAGTGTACATTTTATGCTGCAATGCAACCTGTATATGCATTTTTCCCACAATGAAAATGATTCTTATTTTTCTCTTCAACACTCAGAATTGAAGGGGAACTCAGGAAACTCAACCTGAGAGTTCTATTAACAAGATAATACAACATTAGTCTCTTCTATTTTTTAAAATTAAGGAGAACATCCATCCTCTGTTTTGGTATTGGCCACATAAAAAGCTATCAGAAATGCAGACAGACAGAAAAAAAAGGTAAAGGATAAAGCTCAAAGAATTCCCATACTTGTTTGTAAAGACAGGCTCCCAAAAGTTGCTTGTTTCTCAGCATAAATCAACCAAATGTTTACACACATACTTAAATGCTTTTTACATTTAGACCTGTTGTGGTTATTTCCTCCAGCATTGCCCGCTGCATTTAATGAGTTAAAAAAGGATTTGTGTGAATACTGGAAATGGCCATTCATCATAGTGATCATTTTGTTTTGAATGAGCACTTCTAATCTAGCTCTAGAGAACTACAGACAACAGCAAGGACAGCCCAACACACAAGGCAAGTGCAGAAATGGCCTCTCTATTTTCCTTGCCTCTGGCTGACATGAAATGCATCTCTCTGTATACAAGCTGATGGGACTGCACTTAAACACACATGGCTCTGAAAATCTCTGTGTCCAGAAAGTCCCTGGAGCCACTCCTAAAACATGTCAGAAGCATCTTCTTGTTAATCTGAAATTCTGTACCCATAAAAAAAGTCGCTGTCTCATTCAGATAAACCAGTCTGAGCACTTTGCTTCCTGTTCTTGTTCCCTATTTATTTTTCAGGTAGCAAGTCGTAGCACAAGAATTCTTGCTTTAACAGAGTCTTCTGAGACAGCTGCTGAAATGGAGCTGAAATATTTGGACTGTATTTCTGAAGGTCTCTTTCCTTGTTGCTATAATTTCTGTCCATCTCCCCCGCACTCCTCTCACTGTCTGTGCAATATACTCCATCCCAGTGCCCTCTTGGCTGAGTCCACAGCCATAGGTTACTTGTCTGGAGCAGAACTCAGTCTCCAGCAGAAAAGTAATAGAAGAAGGGGGAGGCATGAGTGAAAGATAAAGGCTGAATACTGCTAGGAATGTTCTCCTTCTGCCTGTACAAAAATTCAGAGGGTGACACACCCTTCTGACCAGCCTGGCAATGCAGTGGAAGAGCATAAAGCAGCCCCTCTCCCTTTCTGGGTTTATTGTTCAGACCATTATTTTCTTTATTCATGGGATAGGACCTGTGTCTGCAGAACTGCTGCCTCCTGTGCCTCCAAGCTGGATAGGCAAGGAGAAAGCAAGATATGGAGCAGATAAGGAGTGGAGTAGATAAGCAGTGGAGTCCCCACCTACACATCGACCACTGCAGCAAAGCCAGTGCTTAGGGAGAAGAACGATGCTGTGGGAAGAAGTGGCAGCTGCTCACTGCCAGCAAGAACTGACTCAGGGTTATGCACTGCCTCATGCTTGGTGTGAAGTGCATGGTGGTCCAAGGTGGCCCAAATCAGAGGGAACAGTGCCACCCAGGTCTGCTACAGCACTTCAGGTTCACTGTTCTGCAAGAGATGAATCTATTTTATCTTCCAAAATGTCACAGGTATAGTCTTATTTCTCTGTTGCCCCTTAAGTACTACCACAAATGAAGAGGGGAACCTTGGCCCCTGTCCAAACCCTTGCAGTAGCATCCCCTATCCTGTTGCACAAAATACAGGGGAATTTGCAGTGTTAAGGTCACCCTCTGTCTCCCTCTTCCAATTATTTCTCTGAAAGAGACAAATTTTGTTCTGAAGAAGTAACTTACAGCAGCAGTCAGTGCAAAGGACACTTGACTAAGTGTCAAGTATACCGCACAGAAAGGCTTCAAAATGCATAAATAAAAAAGAACTGCAGTGAGATATATTTTGCTCAGTGAAAAGAAACAATTTGTGCAGTGACTTTTGGGTGGGTTTATGGCTTTGTCTGATGGGGGACTGCTGCTGATAATGCCTTTCTGATGTTACTTAGCTGTAAAAAATCAGTATAAGGCTGATCAGGACTGAGAGAAGATGAGATTGTTGTAGAGAATACTGCAGCATCTCCTTTTCCCTTCAGTTATTAAATAGTCCATAATAGTGAGATGATGTCAAGGGCCAAGAAAAGGAAATACTGTCAGTATGTTATAAAATTTTATCTAGGGACATTTGGTGGTTTCCTTTTTTCTTTGTGTGTGTATGTGTGTGTGTGAGTGGGGAGGAAGATTGTGACTCAATGGAGAAAGGAAGGGGATCTGTTTCTACCTACTGCCTCTTGTCAAGCTATGCACTGCAGATATGGAGAGCTTCCCTAAGGTATTTCACTGTCATACTGCTTGTGACTATTCTGATTTGGTGATAACAATGCTATCCTAAATTTCCTTTATTAAACATCCAAATGGATATACTCCTAGCATGGAAAAGAGCAGTGTACATCCTTTCAGTCTTGGATCCTTGGTCCCCTTGGCGCTTTCAGGAGAAGGGGTGTTGCAGAGTTGTGCTTGCTATTACAAACACCAGGCATGTGCCTTCAGGCAAGCAGTCTCAGCTGAGGTTGAGGTCATGTTGGGTGTTCAGCCCTTACGTCAAGTTGGTGTGTTACACAGGTACGTACCGTAATTGTTTACACAGTTGCACTAGCAGTTTAAGTATAGGTGTAGGTTGTGACAGGGAAAACTCTGGGCAGAAAAAACGCAGTCATTACACCCAAGCAATGTGGTAACTTCAGTTTTTTGAATACCCTATCAGTAGCAACCCATCAGCATTAAAGCTAGAATGCCACTGAACTTGTCACTGATACTATGGAGAACAGCTGGGGGGCACACAGGGTCTCTCTGCTCTGAAAGGGGAAATAAAAATTGGAGGCAGCATTCATCATTTCTTGGCCTGCATATATATGCCCTCTAGTGTGATCTATACCCTGTGTGGCAGGGATCTGGGAAGTTCTGCTACATCCCTGTAGTGCATGAGTTTTCTTTTCCCAATACCATCTGCTATACTGATTTGTAAGAAAGAAAATCAAATCTCTAATCCACTGCTACTGTGTGAATAGAATCCTGCTCAGGGCATTAGCTCTGTCTTGTCAAGGAACACAATGTGCTGTTAAAACAAAAAGATGCCTCCAGCTTTGGGACAAAGGAGCAATGAAAACTGAACACCACCCACTTGCGCTAAGACAGGGGAGACAAGCCCAGGGGAGTGGATATAACTGAAATGTCACCCTCTGGTGTGTGCCAGTCTGGGAGAGGATATAGTTGTAAGAAAGTAATATTTCAAATCCTTCTTTTTTTAATTCCAAATCTTCTTTTTCCAAATTCCAACTCTTCTGCTTTTTTCTTCCTTTTTTCTTCTTCTTCTTGTTTTTTTTTTTTGTTGTTTGGTTTTTAAGCTCAAGCAGTTCTGCAGTAGCTCAGGAGAAAGAAATCCTACCCTGCCCCTTCCTGTGAATCTCCTGTGCATCGCTTTGCAACAGGGCCATATGTGTTTGTGAGGATGTATGTATGCCATATCTCCACAATTAATCACACACACAAGTTCTGCCAGTGCCTACAGATAAGGAAAATAAAGCAAACCAGGGAAAAAAACCCAGAATTCCCAGCTGTTGTGGTATATAAAGTTCTCCCCTAAGCCTGATCTCTTAGAGTCAAGTGAAACAGTAAGATTCCCATTGTGCTTCTTTCATGAATTTCCAGTACCAATGACTAGAAGTGCCCATGGAAAAAAATTCTTTTGGGAACATTTGGGTGGGAAGAGATGGAATACTCTTGCACTGGGAAGATGATGAATAACAACACAGTTTCCTCCAGTGGCTTAAGGGTTTTCTCTTACTTTCTTCTGAAGGAGCTTTGTTGGTCTTGCAGCTGCTGGGTGGCAGATGTCGACTTACTGGGGCAAGCCCCCCCCCTTCCCCTCCTGAATCTGTGCTAGCTGCAGTGGCTGTACAGATTTCCCTTTAAATACATGGCTGCATATACGTCATGGACGATGCCCACTTGTTTGCTGGCAGCCCTGTCTGCAGATGCAGTAATTAATCATGAAGCGACAGGGTGCCAGTGCCCCTCATTGACTTTGGGGTGATTAAGAAGGGCTCACTTTCTCCCTGCCTGAGAAAGAAAAGCAGTGAGCTGAGAAGGAGTGCTCATTTTGGAAACGCTGCTTTGGAACCGCTGCAAAATCCTGCATTTCCAATGACTCAAATTTCCTTTTTCATGCAGAAGTATCACTGAGTACTTTGCAAACAGCAAGCTGGGACTTGGGGAACATGCGAACTCCCATCTTCTGTAACTTTCCCACTTGCCACCTCCTTGAAGCTCTGTCCTGGGCAGCAGCTTAGGCAAACAGCAAGCTCAGAGTGTTGTGTGGCTACCAGACAACAAGCCATTGGAGAACCTGTGTGGTTCAGCAGAAGACGCTTCTGGAGAAGGGCTTTTATTGTTCTGGGCCAGATTATTTGCAGCTCCCGAGGTATTAAAAATATAGTTACCATTATTGAATTTTGGTATTTCTAAATGCTAATCTAGTGCTGGAGGCGAAGAGGAACAGGAAACTCTTTTCCATGGCATGCATTTAAAACTGGTTCCTGAACGCCTGAGTTTGGGCAGATCTCCCACCCAGCTAAATGAGAGATTTTTCTGGATAAGAATGTTGGCATTTTGCTATAAGCTGCTATTAAGAAGCAAAGCAGTTTTCACTCATGAATATGCATGTGGCTATATTGAAATGTGTATACTATCAGCATATAACTTTGCAAATCTTTTCAGTTTATACTGGGGAAATGAGGCAGCTGGTCATTAGTTCACTTACCATCACCCACATTTACCCAGTGGCTTGCAGAAGGCAGTACCTGTGCCAGCTGTTATAATTTCTGTTCATATAGGAACGAAGGATTTCTCACCCTAGTAGTCGCTTTCTTTCACATACTTGCAAGAGAAAAAGCTTTTTCGTTTTAAAGATCTTGGTATAATTATTACTATTATTATTATTATTACTCAAATGGGTAAAAAGAAAATCAATTAGATTCAACTGAGAATGATTAAACACAATAATAGAGAAGCAACTAACCTGCAGATTAATTATATGGTGGAACACATCATTCTCTATCTGCCCTCCCTTTTGTGGAGGTTGGCTTTGAGAGGTCATCTATGGGGCTGAGAGTAACAGTCCTTGTGTATGGAGGAGGTGGAGCCTGGAATCTGGCTGTCAGGGGTCATGGACCACGTCTGTTTGTTCAGTTCATTGTCAGGCTCAAACTTTGTTTGTTGCTAAATCAAAACTAGGTATTGCCTGAAATGAGTTTGGTACCATACAGACCAAGGGAATGGGGAGAAATGAAATAGCGAGTAAACTCCGAATGTGTAGCAGGTGGGGCTGGACAATGGCATAAACACCCCGTAGCCCACATCAGAAGTTGGTGTCAGCCACATGGCCACAGTAAAGGCAATCACACATCTATCCTGCTTCAGGAGACTGATTGGATATAGTGGAGTAAGAGGGAAAAATTTGAGAAATGCTGTGTGGGGCATTGTCATAAGTATTATTGGATGTGGAAGAAGTGTGTCCAATTTATTAATAGCCTAATTATCTAACAAATTGACCAGCTGTCTGTGTCTGCCCTCAGAAAGCAGAAATTTCCATATCCGGATGTTTTATCAGGATAAGGAAGAAGTTCAAGTCGTTTTATCTAGTCATTTCAATAAATCAATTGGTTTCTAGAAAAGGAAGGTTAATTCCATTAAACTGATGTAAATTATGAAACAATATCACATTCAAAGCAAATTACTTCATCAGTAGTATATACATGCATGTCTGTCGATAGAGAAAGATTTCAGCCAAATCTGTCATGTTTCACAAAAGTTTTGTCTGAACAGCATTTCTCAGTGCAGTTTATCCTTTCCTGGCCACCTTATCTCTGACTTATATCTTGGACTTTAGGCGACTGAAAATTTCAGGAATAAATTGCCTGTGTTGGGTATCAGTTTTTCCTCATCCTCATGTACTCATCATGCCTCTTACACTGAGGTTGGCTCAAGCATGGGAGACAGCCAAGTGAGGGAAGGGATAGACATCCACTCAACACTGTCACAACTATAGAATCACAGAATCGTTAAGGTTGGAAAAGACCTCCAAGACCACCTAGTCCAACCAATCCCAAAGTTTCATGTGGAATTACTCCCCAAATGAGATTTTTATTAAAATTATGACAATATTTAATATTTATAAATAATTTTTTGCCTTTTTGCTTCACAGACTTTTACAGTTTGTCTTATCAAACATCTGCAATCATGAAACTGAGAAATTAAATAAAATGGATTTGAAATAAACATGGAAGCTGCAGTTCTTGAGATGATAGAAAACCAAAGCAAAACCAAACCAAACCAAACTCAACTCAGTAAATACAGCAGGACTTTTCTTAAAGTTCATGAGAGCACACTGCATATAACAGCTGAAATAATGGGCACAGCTCACTATGTTTACCTTTCTGCTGGTGTTCACAGCACAGGCTGATGGAACAGCTCTGTATCATACCAGCTGAAATCTTGATTTCCACATTACCGCTCAAGGAATGAAAAACTGTAGCAAGACTGAAGCCTGCTCCAACAAAGCAACTAGCTTTTAAAATAGTTTAGTTTTTAATTGCTTGAGTCTAAGAGGTTGCTATTAATAATTGAAACAGAGATTGTTCCAGGAGGATTAGAGCAAGTGTTTAGAAGATAGGAATTCTTTCATAAAGCAAAAATAAAAAAATATTCCTGACAAGTCGAGTGGTACTGTAACATGCTACCACATCACCACATGGGGAATAAAGGCTGTGGCATGAAAGAGAAACTGAGCACTCTGTGATAGAAAAGATCTTAATCACCTCATATTACAAGGAGGACCAAATCACTGTAGGATTTGTTAGTATCTGAAAATGCTAAATGAAAAAAGAAAGGCTCAGTAATGCTTTACAGAGATTTCTCTCTTGCTAGTAGGTAATCTGAAAGTACTTAAGCAGGCAATGTTGTACCTTAGATCTGTGATGCCTGTGGGCTGCTCTAATGCTCTGACTTTTTCCTAGATGTAGGCTTGGGAAGAAAGGTGTCCAGGCCTGTAGTGTGGGGGCAGATTTCCAAGACTTGCTCTTGCATGAGTATCAAAGATGGCAGCTGTCATGCAGATAGGGCTTCAGAAAGCCATTGCATTCGGATGATTGTCCTCAAGACAGGACCATGTGATGCTTGGGACTATCAATTGCCTGTGTTACACAAGTACTGATGATATCCTGAGCTTCCTCAAACTATGTGGACAGTCACCAAAGGTTTTCCAATCCATTTAGCCATGAATGTTCATGTCTCTGGGTCTCAGTCCCGTTCACAGTCATCCTTGCCATCTCAACAGCCCTGAAGAAGGTGGTTGTCCCCACACCTCCTGCCCAGCAAGATCCTGGTGTGGTCCTCTTTCTTACCCCCACATAGACCCACTAGCCTCTGTGAGGCAACTAGCAACTACTTCCAGACTTTGACATTCTGCCAAAGGCTTTTCTTTGCTCCATGCCTTTCTTTCCTGCAAAGGTCCCCATTTCCCACTCTCCTGGTGCCTCTGTGAAGAAACGTTCACAGCCTGTAAGAAACTGGCCATCAGTTTCTATGTGGCTTACTGTCCACCTCCATTTAAACTGCTTTATTAACTCATGGATCAGCTTTTCCAAACTGAATCTTTGAAACAGATTTCTCTCAGTTCAAGTTGAGTGCAGGGTATTCCAGAGTGAATTTCTCATGAGATGAACTCCTACTGTGGAATTCATGCTGCAGGCTTGAGATAGCACTTCCCAAAAAAAGGAGGAACCAGCTCCTGATATATTAAAACAGTGACGGGTAACTCTGATGCAGTTTAAAAAAACCCAGGTTGTACATATATATTCTGAATCAGCAAGTACATATCTCAGTACTTCACTGAAGGCAGAGCAGCCAGGTGGGATTTTTTTCTTGTTTGTTTGCTTGATTGTCTTTTAAAAAATGATAATGAAAAATAAAACTTGAAAAAATTAAGTGTGCATATTTCCTCTTCCTCTGCAAATCTTTCTTTCTGGTAAAACAAGCTACCTTAATTCCAAATCTGCTTGAGCAATTACCTGCCAAAAAGCATTTCTCATTTTACTACAACAGTTTCTGCCTCAGCAGGTTTCTCCCCTCATCTGGGTGAGAAAATAACCACAAAACTTCACACCGCTGTAGCTCTGCTGGTGGTCATGGGACAACGGGTCATCCTCTGCAGCAATTGACCCCTGGGAAGCTCTGTTCATTTCTTTCTGAATCTCTTCCTGTTTTTTTTCCCAGGACTCTCATTTCTTTGTATAGAATTGCTTTTCTCTTTGATGCCCACAACTCCTTCTTCCTGCACTCATTTGTTTGTCCCCCTTTTCCTGCCTTTCCCCAAAAGTGCCTGATGCTGCAGAGGAGGTGGCACAAAGCCCAGGTGCCTCTTCCCACATCAGGATGTGCAACTGCTTCTGAACAGGGGATGTTTCCATTCATGTCCCCTCACGCTGCTTGTCTCTGTCTCAGGGTAACACTCTGCTCAGTCCCAGAGGTTCACTGTTGCCAGGTATCAGATTAACTTCTCACCTGGGGCTCTCCCAGTAAATCTGAGATTCCCAGTTTACTTGAATACCTGGCAAGCACAGGAGGATTTTAGGAGAGGGACTGCAGATCATGGCTCTGTCAGCTTAATGTGTGTCTTGGCAAGCTTTTCAAGGTGCCTTTGACCTCAATCCTGTACTTGTCTTTGCAGGAATCCAAAGTCCTCATATCCAGAATATGCCAATGGCAACTCTTTGCCACCTCCATCGACATCTGAGACTCATCTGAGAAAGGAAAAACAAAACCCTCTGGTTATACACAGGAATGGCATGAGCAGGGAGAACAAGCCATGAAGAGAAAGCACACGCACCTTCTCCTCACATGTACAGTTTCAAAAGGTTTTCCCTTAAGAATTTACTCTTTGTCCCTCAAATCTAATATTTGCTGTAATAAACCACTAGTCTGATTCTCAGCTGCTGTGTCCAGGAGCAGCTAAACATAGTACTTTTTAATAATAAAAGGAAGATGCTGCTGAATGTGATCAAAATCCTCAATACTTTCTTAGTTGTTGTCTGGAACAAAATACATAATATTCAAGTTTTCTGATTGTCTTCTATAGACAACAAAACTGACCTTCAATTTCATCCTTCAGAGATATCTAAAAGAGATTCATGAGAATATAAACTCAGGTAAATCCTTCTGCTTCCAATTCATCATAAGAAGTGGTTTTAGCTGATATAAATTAGACCAGCTCCTCAAGCAAAATAACAAAATCTGGAAAAAGTATCTTCTCCCCTCCAGCAGTGGCATATTTCCAGTAAGGTTTTTCCTAAAATATGAATGTCATTTAAAAAAATAAAAGCCTTCCCCTCCTTGTTTAGTTTTTTTTTTAAAGCGGCAAAAAATTGGAAGATTAAATCTGATCTCACAGTGATTTAGTGTTTTGCATCTTTATCTCATGTAATTGCTCAGACAGTGGGTTCTCAGTGACACTTGAGAAAATGTGACCTTTGAATTTTCCGTTGTGACTTTTTAAATCAATCAACAGGGGAAACCTTAAAAGAGAAGTTCTCTGAGACCTTTTTTTTTTAGCAGGGCCCTCCTGCTGGTTGGAAATTATCAACATTTTCCAACTGGTATGCCATAGTTTTGAAAATACTCTTTCTTAGGCAGTTGCATCTGAACTTTTGGGGCTTTGCTGATGAAAGCATGACTCATTTACAAGCATTTTACAGGATAGCAGCAGTTCTGTTCTTAATCAGTTTTGGGCAAGGAGAGCCAGGGAAATCTTAAATACTGTGTTTTCATTATAGTGTTAGGTTTTATTCATGAGATTCTCATTGACCTTTTAAGTAAGCTACATAGATACCATGCCAGAATTTCCAGCAAACTGTGGTTTTACTAAAACTTTCATAACTCTTTTTAAAAAAAAACCTCCTCCTTGCCTTCAACTGGGTTGGGAATTAACTATGAATGCTTTTTATTCCCTATATATGCTATCTTCTGCTCAAACAAAACAGTATTTAGGTAACATTTCCACTTGTGATTACTATGACCTTCCTTCTTTTAGGGCCTGGGGCACAGACACGTTGCTCCATTTAACAGACAAACTGGGAAACAAGTTTGGGAATGACCAGGAACCTCTTGAGCTGAGCAGAAGTCATGCTCTTTGACGCAGTTTATATTTAACAAATGTTTGGAGTTCTCCACCCACACAGGGGGACCCACATGAGGTGGTCTGATTCCCATTGCTCACATACTCTCTAAGTAGAAATGCTGGTTTACTCTGATTTAAGACAACCCTGAGGGATTCTGAAAGGATCAGTGGCTTCTGACAATTGGGATAAAAAAATTAATTTCCCAAACTAAGTATTCCAGACTAATACACTTTTTGGGCTGATTGTAACAGGCTTTTTTTTTTTTCCTTCCCTGTAGGGGAATTAGAAGGGTTGGGGTGGCAGTAAGAGTCATTGAAAGTGACAACCGATCTCCTGATGATCAGGAAATGTCCTAGTAATACTAATTTGTGTCCTGCTAATTTTATGAGTACTGTACTAAAGTCACAGACCAGATTGACAGCCACACACTGGGAGTTTGCTGGAAATATTATGAATATAAAGGATAGACCGAATATGAAAGACTTTCAATTTAAAATCAAATTGTTTCCTACATAAGCTATATGGAATAGTGTTGATTTAAAAAGAAAAGCAAAACTCTACTTAATTGTTTAAGAGAGCACTAGCATTAGCAGTGCCACAAATCACAGGGCTTATCCATCTCATGAATTCTATTTATCTCAAGAATGCTGGGAAATGCTGTCATGATGCCTGCTTTATGTTTGCATGCATATTGGCAATTCATGTAAGGTATCAGCCCTGCTTCAGCAGCGAGCACCTACTCTGTCCTCAGCTGTTACAGAAATTCTGCCCTGTGATTTCATTTGATGCTTCCAAGTTCGTTTCACAGAAGAGAGAATAATCATTCCTTATTCACCTGTTCCTGCCAGCCACTATTTTATGTAGCTCTATCACTTCTTCTTCCAGTCACCTCTTTTCAGAGTTGAAGACTTCTATTTAATCTCTCCCAGTACAGAAAGCATCCCGTGCCTTTGATTGTCTGTGTTGCCCTTCTCTGTATCTTCACTAGGTTTTTTTCTATTTCATTTTGAGACACGGTGACCTGCAATGCAAGTGGTATTCAAGATGTGGGCAAACCTTGTGCTTATTCAGTGGCACAGTGCCGCTTTCCCCATTGCTCTTGGTTGCTTTAATACCTTCCATTCTATTTACCTTTTCAGACTGCCGCAGGGCAATGAACAGATGTTTTTGTAGAGCAATCTGCAGTGACTCTATGATCTCTTTGCAGAATGATAATAGCCAATTTCGAGCTTATCATTGTATATGTGTATTTAGTGCTGTTTTTCCCAGGTGCATTACTTTGTATTTATCAACACTGAATTTAATCTGCCAGTTTATTGCTCCCTCAGAACCCTAAGATCAGTTTTGGTTTTTACTACCCTGAGTAATTTTCTACCATCAGCAAAACTCAAGATCATCCTTAGGGCTAATCTTATTTAATATTTTCATTAATATCTGCAAACAAAAAAAAAAGTTTCAGTGTGCAAATTTAATTTGCTAATAGCACAAAGTTGAGAAACCATCTTCACTGCAGAAGATGCTCGTCGTATTACAGATTAAGAACTAGATGACTTTGGACACTGGAATAATGGAAATTAAAATAAATGCAATAGTGTCAACTGCAAAGTCATTTTGTTTGTGACAATATATTAACACTGTAGAACCGTTTTGCACATTTAAGAGTATATAACAAGAGTTCCTTCTGGGCTGCCAGAGTTCAGCAGAGGAAAAAAACTAACCTGACACATTAATCAAACAGCTAGTGGACTCTAAGCCACTGGTGTTATGCAGCTATAACAGTCAAACCTCATCTTTGGAGATAGCGAAACATGTACATCCTGCAGAGATAAGGAAGGATCAGTATTATTGTGTGAGGTGCTGGATTACTAACTGTACCGTTGCTCACTCATGTTCAATGAAGATTCATTCAAACTGGAGATGTTCAGGTCAGATAACTTGTGGACTGAGAAATTTGTCAGCAAGAAGCATTTCAAAGAGGGAAAGTGATTTCTCTTAATAAACGAAGTGAGAAAAAGAACTCTGCAAGCTAATGGTGCCACTGGCACAGGGGCAAAGAAGCATAAATTGATCATGAATAGATTTAAGCTGGAAATTAACTGAAGCTTTTTAACTATCAAATGGGTGAGAAGCAATTTTAAAGTGGAGCTTGAGGTCTTTGTGAAGGAGTTAGATTATATGGTTGTCCTCCTCAACAGCAAGCTGTCTCTGCTGGCTGAGAAGCCATCTTCCCAGCAGGAATGGATTCCTCTCCTTTGGCATTATGCCAGGGGTGGTTCATCCCCCTCATCACTACCGGAGGATGACTCAAAATGCATCTTCTTGCTGCTACAAACTCCACTGACTCTAGCAAGCAGCAGGGGACATACCCTACTCTCAAGGAAGTGCTGGATAACACTGCTGTGGAGGTTCTGGCTATGATGTCAAGAGCTGGCAAGTAATCAAGCTCAGATGATGTTCAAGAAGCTATTTCTCATTAACATTTCTACATATGGATGAAAAACACTTAAATAGCAGCAGTGAGTGCTGGAGTCCTCTTCCTACAAGGCAGCCCATCAATAACCATGAACCATGGCTATTCGTAGGTCTTGAATGCTTTCCATTCAAGCTCCACAGACAGTTTTAGGTTTGGTTTTGGCTACTCCCCCAAACACTAACACTCAGTTTATGACAGTCATAGAACTAAGGGCTTTGTATTGTGGATACATGAAAGTCAGGAACCAAATAAGTCAAATATTTTGTTTTCAAAGCAAATATTCCTCTAACTCTTCAGCCAGCATTTGTTGTCTTGATTTTGAGAGGGAGACTTAATGTTATGAAGAACAAAATCACTGCTGTTTGATCTCACTGTTGTTTTTTTGTGGGGTTTTTTTTGTTGGTTTTGTTTGGGTTTTTAACATCGAGCTCCTTTACCTACACTGACAAATTCCTTGCCTTTGCATGTGGCACTTTGCAAAAGCAGAGTAAATATAAACAGAATGCTAGTGTAATGACAAACACCACAGAGAGCTCTGAACAGAAAACACTCCAGGGAAAAACATGCTTGGAAGAAGAGCGGTGGCAATGCAGTGACCATAATGTATTCAAACCAAAGCACGTTGTGTATGTTTCTTCTTTTATCCTTTGTTGGATTGAAGGGTTCAGTGTGCTTTCTACCAGCTGACATGAAGAGGACAAAGGCTACTTGAAATCACACTTTTACTGTGGGAACAAAAAAAATGTTTGGGTCTTCTTTTTTTAGCTGTGACTTTTAGGACAATTCAAGTTCAAATAGGCTAGACTGCAAAGTAAAGTAGAACGTACTAGAGGGGATTTCTGTTGGGGTTTTGTCTCTGTTTCACAGCATGGTGTGTGCAGGGTCTTCATCGGAGCCTTCCAGCCCTAGGGTTTCTAATATAGCATCACTTTCTTGTCTAGTTAGGCATGTAAACCACTCACCTGCTGGGTTCATGTGCTCTGCTGAGAGTATGGATAATAATAAATTGGTGCTGTTTCAATGGACTTTATGGACAACCTGAGGCAGAGACTAGAGCAGGGATTTTTTTTTGTCCTTTTAGTGTAAACCTTATTGAGAAACTTCCTCTCACACTTCATATTCCATTTATTTTCTTAACGGTTCATAAAAGATAACTAAGTGAATAATACATGTTCCAATTAAACACAAAGATTTTTATCTAGGTCAATTAATTACTTTCAACTTTGGAAGTGTCTGCTAGTGATGTAACAATTCTGGAACAAACATTATATATACTTTTAATACATACTGTTTATTAATTCTCTATCAACCATTTTCAGATAAATTGCTGCTAATATAAAATGTGGTAAGAATTCATCCAATTAAGAGTGCCTGATATTGGTAAAATAATTTTGCACTACTGAATTCTGCAAGTAAATCAGAAAGAAAATGGCCATGGAGTATCTTAGACAAGTAGGAGAGAAATAGACATTTATATTAATCAAGCAAATTTTTATGGAGTTAAGGTGGGATATAGAGCTTGTTCCATTATCAGTGGAGAGGATAAGCAGGAGCAGAGAACCATTCATCACACCTACCTTACCACAGGATTAATTTTCTTCTGTACTGAATATAAATTGCCCTGAAAAAAAATAATTTCGACAGAACTGGATATGAGCACCATATCTGGCCAGAAAATTGGCTGACTGATGGTAAACAACGGGTAACGATAGATTTTTGAAGCATCAAATTGTCAGATGTAGCTAAAAAAGATAGCAGAGGAATCTGTCTTAAGATTGTTCTTATTTAACATCACCTTTAGTGATGAGGAAGAAGGCATGAGAAGCATATTAGTTAAATAGGCAGATGGTGCTGCCTTGGAAGCCAATCAAACTTTAGAGATGACAGAAATATTGCAAAAGATCTGTAGAAGTCAGGAAAAGGGATGAGGGACAAAAATGTAACGTTTTAAATTAGTGGAGATTAAAGTATTGAGGGGAAAATGTCCCAAAGCACTGACAATGTAATGGACACACTGATGGAGAAGGAGCAGTGGTAGCAAGAAGAGATGGCTTCAAAACAGTCCAGCTCTTTGGAGCTAATGACGTTGAGGTACCTGTGATCATGAAAAATGTAAGTAATATCCTCTGTTACATACATTTTTCCTACAAAATGTCATCACCATCACCATCTTCTGAGTGCATTTTGTACCTCTCTCAGCCCTAGATGAAGATCTAAGGCTGGCTGTTATATTTCCTGCCAGAATGGTCAGTCAGGGCCAGCCTGAAGCCCCACTAATTAGCAATGCTAATTATAGGGTAGATGGGCATACTTCCAGCTCTGCCCCTGCTCCGTAAAAACAATGAGTTACTTTTAGGTCAGCTGTTTGTGCAGTCCAATGCAGACTGCATCAGTCCTTGTGCTGTGGTGAGCACACAGCTCACCAGAGATGTTGATGGATAAACAAAATGCTCTCTTTAAGTGCAAACATCTAAAATTCCAATAGCCAAAAGGAATGCTAATTAATCCACTCCATCACTTGCAGCTACAGCCATGGAAGTAGCTGATGGACATCCCAACAATCTCTGCTCCTATCATTATTCTAATCATACCAGTCTATTTATGTATATGAGCCACACATACTCTGCACAGCATATGTGCTTTCTTCTCAGCTAGTCTGTATTAGGATGAGGGTCTTTACGAGGCATCATTGTGATGCAGCGTTGCTCCAGCAGCCTCCTAATCTGGAGCAGTTTCCTGCCCATGCTGCCCATGGCACTGCAGCCAAGTCTGGCAGCAGCTTCCACGGTGCTCCACCCTGCTGGGTGCCCTCAACAGCCCTGTTTTCATCACAAAATATGAAGATTTGGGGAATCAACAGACAGATTATATATTTGAATTAACATTTTGAAGTTGTTAATGGTGAAATTTATAGAGCTACTAGTGTTTCTAAACTGAATGATAAGGCATTTAGGATACACTGGAAATACAATGGGGGCAGAGTAAGGGGGATGATAACCTTGGATGCCCATCCCAGAGAAAATCATGTAGAAGCAAATGCACAACGTCCTTGCAGTGTCCAGTGTAAGGAAACTTAAAATGCACAGGACAGACAAAGGAACCCAAACCAGAAATCAGATACCTGTTCAGATGGGGTAGTTCTAATGGGTTTGTGACACAAAGACTACATTGACCAGGTAACCATTCACGCAGAGTTGCTCTTTTGAAGATTAGAAAGGTTGGCAGTACAAAAGAGACATTTTAACTCAGCCTCATGATCTTTGCAGCTAATAGCTAGCAAAGCAATTGCAAGGACTATGCAAGGGATGAGTAATGGATGTAACAGTGGGACAACACTGTGAATGGAAAAATACCAAAGATTTCAGAAGTGCTGGAAAGCTTCCTGTGTGTTTCTTTAAACACATATATTGCCTGGATCCAAAATCTTTTCGTGCCTGAGAATGAATGCAGTGATTTTTATATGTGACAGCACTAAAAACCACCTTCCAATTCCCAATTGAAAGATGAGAGGTTCTAGTGTTTCCCACTAATGGCATCTACCCAACTCAACAATAAAAGGAGGTTTGTTCATGTGAAACCTCCCAATGGAGTGTCAATTGCATTTGGTTATGGAAAAGCTAAATAAAACACATATCAAATATAAATAAATACAAATCAAGTTCTTAATCAGAGAGTTGATAAAGCAGTTTCCATCCCCTGCAATCAGCTCTGTAATTGCCTCACCTGGAGCTGAAATGTCATCTCTCCAGAGAGGAGGAGGACTGTTGTCTTTTCGAAAGATGATAATGCATTTGATAGACTATGATTCAGAAAGGCATGGTGGATTTTTTTAGTTTCCGTGAATGACATACTAGAGAAATTTTAGGGAGATAAGTGAGTCCCTTATAACTGTCCTTGAATGCAGGGGAAAAAAAAGCGAGAGTTCAGAGCCAACTACAAATATTCTTTATTATAATGACAAGAGCAAAGCCCTGTTCTGCTGGAACATGCCTAAACTACCAGCTGTCACCCCAACCCTGACGTCAGAGAGTAAATTTTGTATTGCATTGGGAGATCTGTGGTTCTACCTGCTGTGAGAGGAGGATACATTCAGTCATGGCATTGATGGTAAGAATGTAATCTATTTTATGGTATTTCCCAGGGAGGGTCAACTCCTGCATATCTTACTTATGTGACAGTAACTAGAAGAGGAAGCAAGGGTCTCCTGAATCTTTTTCCACTGTCTTCATCTATCATGAAGTTAATTTTATAAAGTATCTTTTAGAACTGGGCTTGTTAATTGTAAACAGAGGCCTTCACCCCCTCACATCTTACAGGTTGTTTGCTTTGAGAGGACAAAGCAATTACACAAATTGTCAAAACATCTTCCTGGAGGAGATATATTTCTACCACCCAAACATTCTATGAATTACTGTTATGTATAATGTATGCATTTAGGATATGGCATGGATGTCTTTGCAAATGGAAATCGTAGAATATTCTCCATTATCTGTGATACGTGCTTATAGAGTCTGAGTTAAACCACACTGCCTGAATAGGTATTTATTTTAGTTTCACTGCTGACATCAGCGTCCTACATCTGACTCACGTCATGCTGATCAGGACGGACAGAGTTCTCAAAGAAGGTAGTGCAGAGACATTCCCCAATGACTCTGGCAAGAAAACTATCTAGCATGGCAAGAAGAGAAGCTCTAGCATAAGCCAGAAACTCAAATATCTCCCAATTTGCACTGCCCAGAGAAAATACCAAGTCCCCACCCTTAGGGACATCAGTCATTTTATCTTGGCAGAGTAAATAGATTGTGCAGCAGGACGCTGCTTCTGACAGCTCCTCAGCACAGATAAACCCAATAATTGCCCTGATAACAGATTCACTAAGAAGGAAAGGTATGTGTGGGTAAAAGTCATGCACATTTTTGAGATGCACAACCAATTTAATAGCTTGCAAACTGTTTGACTAAATGTAAGTAGCATTCCTGGTGTCAAATGCAGCTATCTAAATACCAAACAGTATAGTATTGTTTAGTATTTACGTATTATGTCTATATATTATTCCATCAAGCATGGAAAATCAAGTTAAGCTGTAAGATTCTCTATTTAGCAAGGTTTAGCTTGAAGCTAACATTTTAAATTTTTACCTGATGCCTCTTCCAAAACGAACCTGCTTTGGCAGGAGGGTTGGACTTGATGGTATCTGGAGGTCCCTTCTAACCCCTACAATTCTGTGAATCTACTGGCAGATTACACAGATACTTATCCTATAAGTATCCTTATCATTCCTAATTTCAGATAAAAGGAGTGGTCTGTGTCTCTAGCAGGACATGGATGTGATTCACATGCATGCCTGCACATCTGCAAAGGTACAACTTAAAATGTTAAAACCAAAATGGCGAATTCAAACAAACCAAAAACTCCTGTTTCCCCAATGAGTCTCCAATGATTTTAGTGCAAGTCCGGGGTTAGTATGTGTAGGTGAAATAGAGAATAAGCAATGACAGGCTTTAGATGGGCCCAGATACTTGTAGTAGTACAAGAAATTAAATATGTAGTAATTGTTTAGTAATACCTCATAATTGTCTAAAGGCTTTAGGATTATAGAAATAAGCAACCTGGATATGCACTCTGTTTCCTAAAGAGAAATTTAATGGGGCAATTATATTTTGTTACAGAAGACTGGATAAAAAGCCACTCCACTGTAGGAAGTGGTGCCATTGGACCTGCTCCTGACGTGGAGCAGCAGTGATGATGTGAGCCAAACCACAGCCCCAAGCACGCAGGACTCATGCGGAAGGAGTCAGCTACCATTGCCCTTGCTCACAGCCCATGCAGCACGCATCAATGGCTGCATGAAGCTCCCAGAATTGATCTGTTTTCCTTCTTTGTGCCCTTTGTGACCTTCCATTTTCAGCTCGCTTTCTTTGTTCCCAATTTTCTATCAGCTCACCCTCCGCAAAGGCAATGCTTCTTTATTCAATTACAGGAGCTACATAACCTAAGTGAAGCAATGTCGGAAGCCTGGTTTGTTATGGATATATGTCTTCTAGATTCTCTGATGTCTAACAAAATGTAAATGCCAAATTAAACTTTTTCCAACATTGTTGTTTTTTGTAAATTGTTTGATGGGTAGGAGTTGAAACGGCAGCTTCTCTCTGCTTATAGCATCTCTTTACTCTCTCTGACAACTTGCCTTCAAAAGACTTGTAAGAACTCGGTATATTTAAGAATTTTCCCAGCTGTCAAATTTTCTTTAAGTTGGACAGCAAGATCAAAAGTCATTAAGGGAGGACAGTCAAAGAAATAAACAGGCATATGCAGACATATACAAACCACTATGCAGGTTAAAATTCATGGAGCCTCTGTTGACACAAAAATACTTTGGCAAGTTTCAGATGACTGGAGGCTTACCAGTCTGAATGAGGAATAAGGAAGAGGAACAGATGAATGCTACATAAATAAAGATCCTATTCTCCTGCATTTATGGAGATCAAAGGAGGGGAAAAAAAAGAATCAAGCGACATAATTGTCATCAAAGAATTTGATGCTCATAGAATTGTTTCAGAATGTAACAAGAAAATGTACTCAGATAAGGCACTAATCTGAATCTAAATCCTTCTCACACTGCCAGATATCAGCTAAAGCTTTTACAAGACTCCACCTCTTCTGACGATCATTTTGGGAAGAGATTTTGCTAGTAATGTCTTACGGGGAGGGGTTATTGGCTGATGGACAAATCATCAAAATGGATGAGAGAAATGTATTTTTTTGTGATTTTCTCTAAATTTGAAAGTAAAACCAGGCATCAAGTTATCCATCAGCATAACAAAGATCAACAGATGCTTTTTTTTTTTTCTATTACGATGCATCAATCAGGAAAAAAAAGCCACAGGTAAATAAGTGGCACTTTCTAAAATTGGCCACTATGTTGTACTCCTTCATTGCATATGATTTTACACAGTGGAAACAGCTGGCGTCTGGAAGTAAGAACAGGATCCAGACCTTCACTTGCTGACAGAGAGGAGGCTATCGCTGATAATTGCTAATTGCAGCTCAGTAAACCTAATGGATAGTCAATCATACTGCTGCAAGATGGAAAAGTGCATTGTGCATTAATAAAGTAACTTAATTTCACCATTCTGCATTTGCCACGCTGCTTGCTTTGATCTCCGCTAAATTGGATCATTACCTTGTTAAACTGAAACCAACTAATTTTCCCAATTGTCTTTTATGAATTGAAAAGGAAAAAAAAAATCATCCTGCTGCCATGGAGAACTGTGAACATGATAAACATGAAAAATTAAAATCCAGCTTTTCTTAATGCCCTTGTGCCCTGCTGCTTGTGAATGACTGATTAATGACATGCCAAAGATGGATGACCAGAACAATCAACCTGACAAATGCCTCTTGAGGAGGCAAACTGGGAAGAGGTGGGAATAGGCTTTTCTCATCAGAGTCTCGCTTCTACTGGAAGGAGTGTGCCACGTTCTCACGGGATAGGGGTATGAAAGAAAGGGATGGTGTGTGTTAAAACCCCATCAGAATACTTTGTTTCAGGCAGGCTTCTTTATTGTAAGGAGCTGAAGGAGATAGAACACCTTCCTGAACGCTCTTTGGGTCGTGTTATCTTTGGAGGGCTGCAGCTTCCATGATCTGAGTTTTGAACAGAAGCAGTATGGGAGGAGAAGTTGTTGTCCCAGAAAATAAATGGGATCTAGCAGGGTTTGGAGTCAGAAAAGTTCCGGTCTGCCATTTCAAACCAAGACCCAAATGGTGTAAGGGTGGTTCAGCCATAGTCTATATTCTCTAATTTACACAGTGAAAAATCAATTTCCCTGCATCTGCCTACAGGGCCTGTGCTCTCACCTCTGAAGAACTTGGCTGAGTCTTCACTCTGGGGGCAAGCAGGACTTGTTTTACCATACTTACTCACACTCATGTTGAGCCAACCGTTTAGCACAACCATGCCTCATTGCCTGGATGTGTCCTTCCTTTTGAATAATAAGCCTCCGGGCTTGTGTGATTTATTTCAGATTACTGGTGCTTGTTGGACAGCAGCTTGCTGACTAGTGTTCCCCAGAGTTTGAGGCATCTCAGAATTTCTGCCTTCAATCCCGTACCGGCTGGCTGGGAAATGTTAGATGCTCCACTAAGTATGACAGCAGCTCTCTGCAGAGCTGCTGGGGAGAGGCTGGGCGGTCGGCAGCAGAACCACTCTGCCCACTGAGCTGCCTTCAGAGGCTTTGCAAACAGCAGGGGAGAACAGCCCATGTCTTCTGCTCACCGCCTGGAACAGATTAATTCAGAAAATTTCTCCAGGCTTGCACTTTACCCACATAGCCACTGCTGTGAACCTAAATTTGCCAGGATTCAGCATGTAGGAGCATTCCTGGTGAGTAGTAGGAACCTCAATGATAGATTGTGGTGGTAGGTGCCTGGGTCGGGTGCATTGAGACAGAGCGGGTACAACCACGTTGCTGGATCTTAGAGGGTTTTTTAACTCAGAGAACTAAGGTGTCAGTGTACCAGGCCACGTGCCACCCTAGAGACTCCAGGAGGACACCTTAACCTCTAAGCCTGCCTGGTCTTTAACCAGCATTGAGGAACCCCAGAGCACCCTAGCTTTCTGTAACCATGTATACCTTGCAGTCATTATCCTGGGGAGCAGAAGTGTATGTAGCATAGGTTTTGGGGCAGAGTGTCCAGCAGCACTATGCCAGAGCACAGCTTGGGCATAGAATCTTCCTAAGGTATGTGGAGAAAAATTTGCTAGGGGCAATAAATCTGGACAACCGGCAGTCTGGCCCTAGATCAAAGCACAGGTGATGGCAGGATTTTACTATACCCTTAATATGCAGCTCCACAGAGGCTTGGGCAAGGACTGGATGTGTCCCTGCAGTCTGACGCACATCTCTATCTGAAGGGCTGGCAATTCTTGATTTTGTGTGTTTGTGTGCAAGGAATCAGATATTAGTTAGAGCTGGAGTCAGACTGGTGGGGATGCCAGGAGCTGTGGACTCTAGCTGATTCGGTTCCCTCCGTGGGGAAAAAGCCTCTCTAAGTGGCCATTTCCATCCCATGAGTGTAAGCAGCCAGTCAAGGCTACTCAGGAGGCAAACTGATTTCTCAACCAGTTCTACATCCAGGAATGTCCTATGCCTTTTGCCTTCCCCATCCCTTTCTATGCAGAGATGCATGGTGACATCTCCACTTCATTGTTAATTGGCCTCAGGCCATCTGTGCATCTGTCAGATATTATGACCAAGACAAATTGAGGATAAATCAGTGGAGCCAAGGAAATACATAGCCTTCAAGATTTCTCCACTCTCCATCTCCTGAGAAGTTGCTTATGTTAGAGATCACTGGTCCTTGCTGCTGGGAGTTCTCCAACTATTCTCCAAGAAGTCTGGGACATCCGTTTTTATTCACTCCTTGTGGTCAATTATGGTAGGATGAAGCCAGAGTCCCCAGCATCATCCTCGGTAACCCTGCTTTAGAGGAGCCATCTAAGGATGGACAGCAAAGGCAAAGACTTTTTCTCTGCAGAGACACACTCGTGCAGCTCAGAGTGGCAGGGATTACTCAAAGCACAGGGCCCGTTCTTTGCTCAGTGCAGAGATTCGTTTTGTTGTTGGGTGGAGAGTTTCACTGCCACCGTTTTGGTTCAGTACATTCAAAGCATATCCTTCCAAGAGGACTCTGAGTGCATCCTGTGTATTTACTTCAGATTCAATAAAGGTAACTTAAGCAACTATCTCCATTGCATTGTGATATACAAGGTAATAAACAGCTGAAACAATTGATTAAATGCCATAGCAAAGCCATTTATAGAAGGCATACCACAAAGAAGCAGAGACACAGCCTATTACCAAACATGCTCTACAAGTGGCTTCTTTTCAAAGGTTTCTCCAAACACAAGAGGACAGGCAGGTGAAAGAAATGCCCCTCTGCTCAGAGGGAAGGCTTTGGATGCTGTCTCTGCTGGAAAGCAATCAGAAGGACACCACAGGGCTTTCAGAAGAATGAAAGAGAAAGGAGCTTCCTCCTGGGAGGCTTTTGAGCTTTGTAAAGCTACTTCTGAATCACATCACAGTGGGTGCCTGGTCTAAATGTCCCAGAAAAGACCTCAGGACAGGGGGAGGGGCACAGATCTGCCAGGAGATTATGACTCTGGATATTCTTCTCTTTGAGGTCAAATCCACATGCACATGAAAAAAATGTTGGTTCTCCTGTTTTGTTCCTTGCCTTTTATTCCTGCTGTGCCACTGAAGCCCCATGAAGAGTTCAGAGGACAAAGCCCTGTAGCCAAGGGTAACTTGAGCCAATACAGGGATCCAAGGACAGTTTGGAGGTAAGGCCTTAAATTAGTCATTAAAAAAAGTGAACTTGCCTTCTCCAGCTTCAAAGAACTCATCCAGCTCCCATGCCCTAACCTTCCCCACCTTCTTTTCAAGGGACATGTCAACTGTCACAACTTGGATTTCATATTTGCAGAAAGATTAATTTCTAGGGGCCACACCAGCAAGACCCTGCAACTGCATGGCTGTTACCACCTCCCTTTTCTAAAAGCATATGCCCCATGCTGGTAGCACGCAAGGAGATGGCTGCAGCCCCCTCAGACTCATTTATCTCCACCTTCTCATTCTGCCTGAGCTCAGGCAACATGTTGTCCTTCCCTGCTTTAGCAGTTCAACATTGCATAATAATTCCCTTTGCCCATCTCTGTGGATACGAGGAAGCATTCCTGCTTCAGGGGAACAGGGAGCCTGTCGGCTAAGAGACAAAGATATTGAGTTCTGTTTTTATTAGCAATAGAGTGGGTGAGCTTGTGGGTGGATAAGAGATTGGGTATAAATGATGGAGAAAGCTGAAAACAAACTAGTTTCGACTGCTTCTTAGACTTCCCTGATCTGAAAGGTCAAAGGCTGAAAAGTATTTTGCAGCAGGTTAAAAACACCAAGATTGTTTTCCTCTGTCAATAGTTTCTTCTATTTATTAAAATTATTTTTCATCTGCCGAGTGGTCTGCCCAAAACCAACATGCATTCTTCAGCTGCAGTAGTATTAGCCTGGCAGGCAAATCAGAGGCAAAAAGACTCACTGTAATTTGGGGGAAACAAGATTTATTATAATAATTTGGGGGTTTAATTTGCAAAATTTTATTTTGGAAAGAAGACAGGGCCAAAATAGTAAACTTAAAAAAAAACCCAAACCACCCCTGGTTTTGGTATTTCCTCTTTCAATCCCCCTTATTTAGCAAAATGGGGAAAAAAAAAAAAAAGAGATGGAGACATAAGGTGGAAAATGGGGAATCTCACACCTCCAGATGTCCATAAAGACACTAATAAAAGTGTTAGGCAAATGAAAGCACATTCCTCTTTTAAAGCTGTGAAACAGCTCCAAAAAAAAAACCCAAACCAACCTAGCTGCTCTTTTTGGAGGATAGAATTTTGCTCTTTTCAGGTTCAACTTTGGCAAAATCATTAATCAAAAAAATAAAAAACCCCAAGTGAAATGCATCCAGCTCTTAAATTCTCTTTCTTGAGGTACAGTCAGTCCCTTGGTAACTCAGGTCAAAAGGATCTGCTGCACTAATTTATAGGCACCCATCCCAGCATTGCTGCGCCAATAGCTAAAAAAGGCTAAAAATATAGTACCACCTTGTTTTGGTTTAGCAACAATTAAAGCCCTAATTCTGTATGCTGCCAACTGATTTCTTATTGCAAGCACCCTTTGGGGAAATCAATAGCTGTTTTGTAGGTTACTTTGTTCACTCTTAGCTGCTTGAATCATATCTTGAGCAAAACTCTCATATGGTACAAATTTATATTAGAGCTTACTAGACATGGATTGGTCAGTTACACATAGGAACTATTGACTTCAAGTCTGCATATTATTCTGGAAAGTGACAGGGACTTTCTTGCTAGTGGATGTCACAGGGCATCCTCACAGCTGCATTTGTCTAATCCATCTTCCTAGTGAAAATGGGAGATGGAAAGGATTGAAATTTTTGGTGTTGTAAAAGGTCTTTTTTTTTTATTTGGAGTGGTTTTCTTGTTCTTGAGAAAAAAAAATGATTGAAATCCATGATGGCTTGGCTCAAACCCAAACACTTGGTCATTTTGAAATCCCTTTCCTCAAAGAGATGTTATGTCCAAAAGAACCAGTGAAAAGAATAATAGTTAACTTTTTTTTCGATGAATTTGCAACTGTTACCTTAGCTAACTTTGTTGTTTCCTCCATCCTCCTGATTTTGTGGGTTGCAAATGACAGCAAATACTATTCAGCAGTGCTTCGCTTAAGGTGCTAAAGCTCAGAGGATTTGGCAATTTACTGTGTAAGATCCGAAGAGTAGACATATGACTCCCCCTTGTGAGTTACTGTCTGGAAAAAAAGATTACTTAACAGCCAGGCATTTGTATACATCAGGCCCTTCCCCTCAGGAGAAGCACTACAGGATGAGAGCAATGTTTTGTTTGCATTTTGTGATCTAATCAGAATCCTATCTATTATCAGATAAAAGGCCTATTCAGTAATGTATTTTTTGGGTTATTTTGAAGTAAAAAGAACAGAATGAATCATCTCATGAACTTAAAAGTCCAAAACGGTGGAGAAATGTCATTTTGTGCAATAGGACCAAAACCACAAAGATGAGAAAATGAGGTTAGCCCTAGGGGACATTTCCTCCTCCCAGGCTGGCTCTGCTGGCAGCTCTGTGTTCTTCAGGGAATACCACGTGCAGGTCACATTTTGTCACCAACAAGTTCAACACCGCAGTCCCTCCAGTGCTCTAAGGCACCTCAGTTCCACTTTAGTTCAAAAGAGTACACAGTTGGCTGTCCCCATGAGATGCCGTAGTCCAAGGTCACCTCACTTTGATCTTTAAACACTCAAATGTGTTAAATTACCTTGGTCTCTCTAGTCCAATGAATCTTGAATTCTCCTTTGCACAATAGCTCAACTTCACCAAGCAAAGACCAAGCGTCTGCTTGCCTGACTGCACACCCATCTGCTTTCCTATTTCCCCAGCCTGGAACAAGTTGGAAGCACTTCCCAGAGTGATGGAAAGCGCTAGATCAGAGGAAACACGCAATTTAATCCAGATTTCCTGCTTCATGAATGAATATACCAACTCTTAGGTTACTATTTTAGCAGGACAGTCACATCTCCCAAGCTGTGAAGAGCAGGTCACAACCCAGGACACTTCAGCTCCAGAGGATGTCAGGATTCAATGTGTCTTCTCTCGGCCACCTCCACACAATGCCCCGCTCAGCCCTAGCAGTTCTTTAAGGTCCTTAGTCTCTCCAGACCCTGTATCAAGAGTACAGGCTCGTACTGGGAGTGAGACATTTCCCTGGAGGCACTGAAACCCCTCTAGATCTTGGAGACCTTGGTTCCAGCTGCTTGGGTGGGCTGTGGGAGGATGTCTATGGCCCGAGACAGATAGACACGAGTAATCTGTAGGAGCATTTGCAAGTGTTGTGTCAGGTGCAGTCCGATGGTGAATTGAACAAGCAGGATTTGGATGAACATAATGAGATGCTTGACAGGTAATTTTTGTTCTGTGTTGTTCTATTTCTGCAGTGGCAACTGTCACTGTGAAAACTACCAAGTTTGTTACCATGACATTTGTAATAATTACATCCCACTCTCTGCAGTGAAATGGGGCAGAAATATCGATTGAAATTCTCAGCTTTCATGGGGCTTGGGCCAGTGACAACTCATTTTTAATTTTCAGAGCCTTGGGAGGGAAAAACGCATAAATACCTCAAGTCTCCTTTGTCTCAGCCTCAACTGAGATCCAGAAAAAAAAAAAAAAAAAAAAGACCTGGCACAGAGGCAGAAAAGAAGGATTAGGCCTAATTTAACTAGGTGGAGAACAAGTCATTTGTTAACAGCTGCAACATTATAGCTCACCAGCAGGCAAACTTATAGTCCCACTGATTTTCCAGCTCCACATGGAACAAGCTCCCATGATAAGAAAGGTGAAAGCACAAAGGTGCCATGCCAAGCTTTGGTGTTCATTAACCATCATTAAAATCTGAGATTTTCTCTTCACAACTGCACGATTTCTGGGTCTCTCCCTCCCCGAGGTCGCATTAGCATCTGCAGTAATGTAATTGCTCTGCAGACATTCCTCAGCAATGGGTAGGCGATTCTAAGGGAATTACAAATACAGTACAAATATGCCCTTAATAAAATTAGTTCAGATAATGGGATCTGAGGTCTCCTTCTCTATGCCTCTTCATTTCTAGTGCAGTTCTCTTCATTTCCAAGATTGTCCATTTGTCTCTCTGGCCTTACAGCCTTAAGTAGAACTAATTGCGTGGGTGAGAAGAGGAGGTTTTGCACCTAAATACTTGAGAGACATGGGCTCATACTATGCCTTTAATTATAGAAGTCATTAACACTGCACACATGTAGCGCAGAAGAGAATTTGGCCCTGCTGGTCCTTTTAATACCATTAGTCTATACCCTGAAACCATTCCAATTTTTGTAAAAAAGCATTAATAGTAGAAATATTATAGAATTATTCTGGCTTAATAAATACACAGGCAACTCAAGATCCCTGGAAATTCAAGTACTGCCTTGCACTGTTAGTGCATCCAAAAAAAGCAGGGAGGCTGCAGGACCACACTCCTGGGGGATAGGATGCATGCACTGAGCAGCACGGGGGCAAGAGCTAGAGGAAGGGAATAGTTTGAGGCCTACCAATGCAGAGACCAGTGTAGAGCAAGTGTAAATCTTGGGAACCATACATGCATGCATGTGTGCCAGGATTGTGTAAGCAAGTGTATACTATACCATACTTGCAACTCAAAGTGACAAGTAATCTTACATAAGTTTCTCTCCATCATGCCACAGTTAGGTTTTGAATATGGTTAACAGCTTCTGTTAAAACCAGATGTCCTACTATTGTCAGGCTCCAATAAAACCGTGGTGATATTTCCTGTTCATTATCAACAGCAAAACTGCTGAGACAAGGAGTCTTCCTTGCTGTAGGACAGGTGGAAAGGAAATCCTGCCAGTCTGCCACTGGGGGAAAAATACAGAACATTTTTTTTTTAATTAATTTTAATTTTTTCAAGCAGCTTGCTGATAAAATTCCAGAATTTTAACATAACCTAGAGCCCAGACCAAATTTTTCACTAATTTGCAAAGAGAAGATGTCCTATGACAGCAGCCTACAAGAAGTAAAATAAAATTTTAAAAAGTTGTTGACACTGAAAGGGAGAAACAGTGAGGAGGTAAATGGCTGAAAATACCACATGGCAACTTCATCAGTCAGGACTGTCTTACGCTGTTATAAACAGATGTAACCGAATGATGCTTTTTTTACAGCTGAATAAAACCGGGGTGTTGCTGCCAGTGAATAGCTATTTAAATGATATACTTCGAAGTGACTTCCAGGCTTGTTCTAGGAGGCAGAAAGCCGTCTGTTCACATTCGCCGTGTGACACTTGACAAACCTGCACAGCTGACAAGATATTACAAATGTCTCTCCTGTAAACACACTCTTGAAGTCAGTCATTATTTGAAAATACCTTCCTTTTTGGAAAATTTGCTGGAATGAGTCAGCAGGGTGGTGGAGGAGATGAGAAAAGGGTGAAGTGGGGGTAGGGTGACCCCCCCACCCCAGCTCCATTCCTGGTGCTTTCAAGAGGAGGGATGCCCTGGCTGCAGATGCCTGGGAAGCTTTAAAGGCATCTGGGGAGAAGAGCTGCCTCTCTTGTAGGCATAGACAAGCTGTTGATTTTCAGAGGAACTCCCAAGAGGGGTTACACACTCTTACCCCTTTGAAAAAATCAGGTCAAATTGTCGTCTTATTTATTACAAATTAAAATAAAAAAAGAGATTTGCTTTATTTCAAAGGAGTTTGGGTCACTACAGCTAATTTGGCCTAGAAACCTAGAGATGAAAGGCTTTGCATGCTATTACCGACTCCCAGGAGCCTCTCTATCCCCACCCTCCATCCTCTTTTCCTAATCGTGGAGTTTTGTTAAATCCTGACTTGTACCAACCACTCCACCCAGAAACTGAGATGGGAGATGAGCCAGCTGTAGTGAGAAGGGGCACATACAATGAGGGGTTGAGCAAGAGGAAAGCTGGAAGCTTTGCAGACTCTGTGGCCTCAAAGACATTATTTTTTGAGAATTACATTTAGTGATGAAGTTAACAACAGCACTGGAACAGAAAGGTCTTGTGTAAGAAAACAACAGGCAGAAATCCTGCTTAATTACATTTTCTACAGACCAGTAAGTGCCTATGAAAGTGCCAGATGTATAAAGAATTACTTCTTTTTAACAACATACGGTGAGTTATTACAAACTGTACTCACAGCTGTAGACCAGAAAGAATGGTGCTCTCTAATTGGTCCTGGACAGTGCCTTGAACATCCAAAATCCCTTTTCTTGTACTTTTGTTTGTAAATTGCATTTTATAGTAACGGGTAGAGGCTGCACCAGGCACTGCAACATAATTATCGTCTCTCTCAGGCACTTGAAAGAACACAGTGCTGAGTCTTATAACAGCCCCTGAGGGACTCGCCCACAGACGTACAGCCTGTCATGTCCCATTGCACATGTGCTTGGTAGGGTTCTCCCAAAGAGGTGGTGCTGGCAGGGTTTGAGCTGAGATACAGATCGGCACTGCTAGGACCTTTCAGGGAGAATTCTCACTCTTGAAATGGGGTGTGTGGTGGTAGCTTGTTTCCAAAATTACTGTAGTTTACTGCAGTACGGAGTCCTGATGTATCTCCCCAGTTCCAGGGAGGAAAGTTTCTATTTCTAGTTCTGTCTGTCTAGGTCCAGTTCTGCCTTCAGATTGTGCAGGTGGCAAAGGAGGTGTGTGTGACGGCCTCTGAGTCTGTTATGCGTCAGGAATTATGAGGCTTTAGAGACAAGAATTGAAGTGGGCAGTTTGTGTAAAGCTAGGGTGGGTCTCACCCCTGAAGTCATGTCAAGATCCAATACATTTGTGCTGTAAGTTATAAAAACAAAAGGAAAAAAACCCACAACTGCCTTCTTCACCTGCTGAAAATCCAGCATGCAGCATCTATGAGAGTCCCACAAGCATCATAGGCTTTACTCTGCTAACAGAGTAGGTAACAGGTTAAGTGATGGCAATAGGCTGCCATCCTCTGTGTATGCCAGCACTGCAGGGTGATGATTCGGCTTCCCAGGTACCTCAGGCAGAGACTGTGGCCTCCGCACTGTGGGCACCAGAGGTCCAAGTCCTTTTCTTTTGTTTTCTGTGTCCAGACCACAATGCAACTGAAACATGGAAACCACTGTTTAGCCCCTCTGTATCTGAAGACTGGCGACCCTCTTTACTCTCCCAGAAGTGGTACTTTACCCATTAAATCAAGCACATTCCAGGTCTTGGCCACTTTTGGAGCAAGCGTTCAGCTCCAGTGGCAGTGATGAATGATGCAGAGTCTGTCCCCACTCCTTTAGTTGGCTGCTCTGGGCAGTGGTGTTTCACATCTCCAATGGCTCCATCTGCACAAAGACCAGTTATTGGAGAAGACTGTGGTGATGCTCCATGCCTGAGGGGACAGCCCTGAAGGGATCATGGCCATGGGCGATCTATGCTGAAGCAGGGACACCCAAGAGACAATGGCCGTGGCAATCCCATGCAAACGCTGTGACCATGGATGAACCATGACAGAGTGGGGACAGTGAGAAGCACTGTTACACACAACCTTGATTCATCACGTGTTGCCTCACCAAAGATTTGGGATAGGCAGTGTAACCTGTGTAACCTGGAGTGAAAAAATGAAAAATTCAGACTGGGAAGGAGAGACAATAGGCATTTGGCTTACTTTGAGGCTGGGGGAGGAAAGGTATTTACTTAAGTGCTTTTTAAATTGTTTGTTCTTTCTTTTTCTCAATACACAAATCACTAATGAGACATTCATATTGATTGACAATAAAGTATTTTGAGTAAAAATTCCCCAAATTGAAGCTGTTTTGCCCGTGACACACTGGGCTAAGGGAATGATCTTCCAAATCCTCATCAACTCCAAAGAACATGACTGGTTCCTTGGGACAGACCCTTTGGCAAATTAAGCTGACAGCCACTAGCGGTTCTGTTAATAGGGTTTTTTTACCCCCAAGGTTCACATTTTCTTACGTTCCTATTTTGTGTTGTTGGGGGTTTTTTTAGGAATAATGGCAGGAAAACAACTCTGACCTTCTCCCTGGTATCCATCAAGTCCTTGCTTTTAAATTTGGAATCAAATGAGGATTTTTTAATGATGTGCTTTTTCTCTTGTCTCATTCTCAGACTGAATTTTACACCAATTTAACAGAAGCTTTTCCAGAAACACCAAATTCATTCAAAAAGCCTGCAATTCAAATTCTCACAACTTCTCCAAGTTGTAAATAGCTCAAAGCAGATCTTATAATAGGAAGCTCTGAGTTGCTCTAAGCAGGGACCCAGGCTCCAGCTATAATTACTAAATTAAAATTCAGGCTCCTCTGTAGACATTAAAGCTTCCCTGAATCCCAAAGCTTGAGTAGTTTAGCTTTGGAAATGTTTACAAATATTGAAAGTTGTCTGAAGCCTTTGGCTCTGGCTCCCATTTCTTACTAGTAAGAGAAATGAGGCCAGTGTTTAACTTTTTCAGAGTTTGGTCCTCAACAGTAGCAGTGAAAGCCCATGATAGTTAATTCATTTTCAAATGTAATTCAGAGGCTTATTCACAGGCAGGACAAAACCAGCAATTCGGTTCAGGGTGCATGTACTTGAGTTGTCTGGGGAAACAGCTGCTGAAAAAAGATATTTGCCATTAAACCTAGGGTTCACCAGGAGTCATCCTGCAGCTAATAGAGAGCAGACTTCCAGTAACACAGCCTTTCTGCACTTCCATTACCTGCCTCTATTTATCATAGCTTTACAGGCTGAAAAATCCTGAGTGTGCAGAGCCCTTACAGCCTAAGGGACAAGCGGATTCAGATAGGGGTTGGGAGCTTATCTGGCCATGGAAAATTAATTAGCAGCATGGTTTAGCTGTTATTGTTCTCTTTGGTCAGCAGAAGACCTTTTCCATAATGAGCTTCATAGAGCACACCTTCTTCACTGAACAACAGAAAGGAACTCCATCTGCAAGAAGGACCCTGCTTGCCGTTGGCTGGGGGATGAGCTTGCTCTTAAATAGGATGGGATAATCAGATGCAATGAGGTGTGTACATGGATCCAGTGTAGCCCTTATAATAGCTGGAACCTGGAGCTGTCTCTGGACTGTAAGGTCTAGTTGATGACTTTTGTACAGGGATCTGTTCAGGGATCAGAGCTGTTCTTATTTTCACAGCTTTCCTGTGATGTAACCCTAGGGTGAGTGCTTCATCCTGCTGTGTCCTTCACATCACACTCTTCCTGGCTTTTCTACCTGACCACTCAGAATAAATTTGGTGTTCACATAGTAGGAAATGGAGAACACATAGCAAAAAGGAAAAGCTCAGTACATCCATATCTCTGCTGACACATAGCTTGTGAAATTGCTTCTGCAAGGAGATAAAAATCTGTGCATAGTTCCTACATCGCTCTATGAACAGTCTTTCACAGCTCTGAGCACAAAAAGAAAGAAAAGAAATGGATCTTTGGCAGCTGTGGAAAACACTGGTCCTTTTTAACTTTATTCAGCCATCCAGAGTGTTGTCATCCATGTGGCAGAAGAGAGCCCGCTCTATCAGAGGCTCATCCTTACCTAGCAAAGTCTAGGTCTGAACAGAAGTCTGAAGTATCTCCAGGAAAGTATGTCACTTGGTGACAGCAAACTCTCTCCTAGAGCACTGAAGTCTGGAGTACAGATACATTTTTCTGCAGTCCTTTCAGAGTAAACTCAAATTTGGGGAAGTGTTATGTAAAGGTGTACAACGACATGTTATAGGAAAGCCATCACAGCATCTCCCACATTTTGTAAGATTAATTAAAAGCTCACTAAAAATAAGAAGAAAAAACTCAGAACCAAAAATTCTGTGGAACTCTGAAAGTACTCAAGTAGAATAGCACCTTGCTCATTTAGCCAGTGAATATTGCTTAAACATTGTTCCTAAACTTGTCACCAAAATACCCTTCTCTGCCTCTTGCTGGAGCCTAAGGGAGAAATAAAAGATCTACAGTCCTGTCAGTAATACACAATTTCAAAAGATGTCAACAGAGTTTTTTACTCATGGCTATTCCTTTCTCTTTGCAGTTTCTTTTTGCTGAAAGCCTGATTTTAGCCCATCTGTCACATCTGAAATATTGCTGTTTGACTGACCTACCTTGGAATACACAGCTTTATTTTGTTCCAGCTTGTGCTGCACAAGTATCTTCTGTGCTGCCAAGAAATATTATTGCTAATATGAGGAGGGGTTAACTGGAAAAGGAGCACCAAAGAGCAGTTATGTTCCACTTCCCCCAGCTTCTCCTGTTCTCGGGTAAAGGATGGCTCCTTTGCATGAGCTGGCGGCTGCAAAACAGCTGCACTGTCCTGATACCACTGTGTGCTGAAGGTGATTGGAAAAAGGCATTTCTGCCTCAGCAAGAGAAAGAAACCTTACAGTTGGCATTTTATTTTGTTCTGGGTTGGGACAAATAGTTCTGTGAGAAGAGCTAGTGGCACAGAAATTGGGAAAGGGATTAGGTGTGGAAACATCAGGAACCTCTTCTTTGAATTATTTTAGCACATTTGCAGTTAAAACTGTGATAATGAAACAAGATAGGATTATAATCTTTGTAAATATATGCTGTCCTCATAAACCTAAACTTTCTAATTTGATTTGACAGAACCTGGGTATGCAGTCTGCCAATTATGATCCTTAACTCAGGGTTTGGGATTTCTGAATGGAAGAGATGGTAGCAAGAATACTGTATCTTTTTCCACACCATGCAAATTAATTGCAATTTAAGTATTGTGAATAAAACTTAATGAAAGTCTTGCTGTTCTACAGTATTTGGATTTAGAGGCAAAGGGTAACAAGCTCTTTACGTGTTCCCCCCGATACCAGTCTCAGCCCTATTTGTTCTGTGGCTGCATCTCCATAGGCAGACACTCTGTGTCTTTTAATCTGTTTTACAGTTATTGCTGTTCCAATTCAGCCTTACTCCTCCTCATCTCAGCAAACTCAAACTGTCAAAGATGGCCAGCATGGTCTATCAGCGCAGAAGTAGATATGCTGGTAAACATTGGGGTTTCAGTGTGAAACTGTTCACACACCAGCCTGCAGGTTGGCAGGAGCTGGAAGTGTTCCCATTACATGTGTAGCTTATGGGTCGTGTAACAGTCACAACTTCTACTTGGTGGTACAACTTCTCACTATATAAAAGCCATATAAACTCATGTTATCTCAACGGCATCCCAAGGAGACAGATTAAATAAGATGGCTCAAAAATGTAGTGTTTTACACCGTACCTTATGGGGTTTGCCCCATTCTTCCTGTGGCCAGACACCCAAGCAACACATGAATGGTAAAGGACGGCAAGGAAAACCATAGAGTATGATTTGAGTGACCTCCAAGCTTGATATTACACAGTGAATTCCTGCCCACATTCTGCCTTCGTTTAAACTGGAGGTGGTTGCCATCCTTACTTTCCATCTATTGCATGGGGTACCAAGTTGCTACTCTCCCTCCTCCCACTCTGGTTTTTTTATTGTAGGAAACTTAAATGGGATGTGAAAATTAGGATGACTGATATCTACAGCCTGAAGGCTTATCTGTCCCAGCTCTGCCCTCTACCACCACAAACAGAAGCCACAGGCTAACTAGCCAGGAGAAATCAGCAAGCCATTTGCTCCTTCCAAACAGCCTCTTGCAATGAAAACCACTGGAGTAATGTAACTGCTCCATTATCCTCCTGACTACCTGCCTAATGTGCTCTGTCTGGGATAAGCAGATTTCCTGAGAGCTAGTGGGAGATGGCATCAGTGACTTCCACCAGCTTCAGATGAGATTCACCGAAATAAATTATAGTAATTTCTAGGGAGAAAATACAAGGCAAATGCATAGATAGCATCATCATTATGGCAAACCAAGCGGTCCACTGGGCATCGTTCCTTAGAAGTCTCATCCCTCTGTACTCAACATGATTATCATGCTGTTCTGTGCATTCCCCACTTACGCTTTCTCTGGTTCCAGCGGTTGCTGCTGTTTGATGTGTTTTACCTCAGACGTATTTTTGATGTATTTTAGAAGCAAACAGAAGTACAGAAGTGGCCAAAGGAGGACTAGGATTGGGCAAACCCAGAGGAACTTGGATATATTTGATAACCACTCAAATTATTTATTTTGGATTCAAAAAAATGAGATTGAGTTCACAGACCTTTCCCCTGTAATTTAAACCAGGGGTTTTTTCCTTCCAAAGAAGATTCAATTTTTCCTTTTGTCATTGAAGAAATATGTTATCATAGCTAAAAGGAGGCTTGCAGGCTGACACTGAAAGGCGCTTTCTCTGTAAAATATGGACTTTTTTTTTCTTTTCCTGTCTATATTAAGTCTTTCTGCTGAAACATTCTCCTTGTATTTTTCCACTCTCTCTAGCTAATTTCTTGCTTTTTCCTTCCCCTTCCTATTCCACTTCCCTTCACACACACAAAGCAATGTGCAAACTCTTTAATGAGCACAAGCAGACTTTCCACTCAAGGATGCTTGCCTGGGTTTGTGGTTATCCAAAAAGAATTTCTCCTTTCCTCCTAGCAAAATATAGAGGCCCCGCTTTCATCACTATCAGGATATGAGACATGATCACTGTTAAAAATGATACTTGGGGGGTAAAAATAGGATACAGGGGATTTTTCTCTTTGTTCTTAAAATATTTACTTTTTGGTAGTTTAAGCACAAATCTATTGAAGCAGTTTCAGAGAGTTTAGTGCTCCTCTTGTTAATTTCCCTGCCTGCAGAGTTAGGGGTATCCAATACAGCAAGGAACAGAAGAAGAAGAAAAAAAAAAGGTTCCTTTTTAGAGAAAGAAAACGACCAACTGGTCAGACTAGAGATAAATCCACTTTTAGGTCCTGAACCTAGATATCCATGGGACCCAGCACATGTGAGAAGACTGCACCATTTGCCCTGCCAGTCCCACTTGGTATCACGCTGGCAGATACTCAACTCTTCTCTCTTCCCCATGATGCAAGGGAATGGGGCAAGGACAACTTGTACACCGAAGAACACAATTCCTAGATGATCACTCCAACAGGGGCATAGAGAGTCTGGTGTAACCATAAATTCAGTGCAGACTTGCATATTTTCTTGGGGGTAGATATCATCTGTTCATCCCAGTGCGACAGGTATGTACCTGTCAGCTGGAGATGAGCAAGAAATCCCTAGCAGCTAAGAGTATCCAATCCAAAAACTGTGCACACAAGGACACCCAAGCAAGTTAAGATGGATTACATGAAGGTTTGAAGTGAAAGCATATTAGTTAAACTGCATTAAACTCATGTGAGGATGCTCTTACTCAAAGCATCTTTCCTGCCTCCTGTAATCAGTCTAGATGATATATTAAGAAGCATTGCTACTAATTACTTTGAAAATTATGTGACCTGGAAATCAAAGCCACTTCATGCTCTTAGCTGTGAAGACATCCCTCGGAATTTAATTAATTTATTTATTTTAAAGCTTTAGTTTATTCCTGTTTTAGTGTTGCTGCTTCGAAGCTGAAGCTGTATCTCTGAAGCGTGATGCATCCAAATGATTTCATGGTACTCCTTCACTTTGATTATTGGAACAAGGCTAAGGAGAAGTCAGAAGAAAAGAGAGGCGAGAGATGTATTCAGCAGCAGACAAAGGAGTCACCTGTTCAAGATAATTGGAAATACCCGAGTGTAACAGACAAAATGTCCACAGAAATCATTGGACCAGATATATTTATTTGGAACTACTGTGTTTTTTAGGCTGAAGTGGGTTTATTCTACCGCTTATCTGCCATATGGAAAGAGTTGATAACTCTGGCACAAGGCACATTTGAAAGCAGTTGCTGAGCAAATTTCTGCTTGTTCTTCCACTAATGAGTCATGGTTATGACCAGCAGAAGCCCTTGTCACTCCATTTCAGGGCTTGAACATGAGCTTTGCAAACACTTCTGGGTATTCCACATGTGGGAACTCTTCAGCTCTGCCAGACCATGCATACTTGCACTGGAGACAACAGAAAACTCAACTGCAGGCTGCAGAAATATCCTCCCCTGTATTCCTCTATTATCCAGAATGGACATCAAGAACATGTGGAGACAGACATCAACATTAGGCCTCTGTTTTACAGAGCTCTATCAAAATCAGCAATAGCTGCTGAGTGCCTGCAGACTTTTTTCCATTCCATAGATAGAGCATATGTTTTGCAGAAGGACTCCACAGTGTTGTAGCAAATGGCCATGTATAGTTTGTCAGTGTAGACAGACTTCTGAATTGACACCTATGGCACCACATGTAGCAGGACATTCTGAGAATTATGAGTGGAAGAGAAAGGCTTTTAAGTATGGATGGAGTTTTAATGACATTTTAAACAGTCATCTGACAGCCTCATCTAGAACATCTCAAGGGAATATAGGCAGTAAGGATTAGAATCGCTCTTAAGAGATTCCTGTTACCCTCCTGTTTGTCCTGAGTAGTTTGAAAAGGCACCAAATCTATATATTTCATAATGCTTTTTAAATCAAACTGGGTGAATAATGGAAAACTTCAGCAACTATTTGCTTGAATATTTAAATAAGTTCAGTCCAGCTATATCCATCCTCTCATCTGTTAGCTCTCTGCAAACACTCTAACAATCGAGTTTTCCTAGCAGGAATGTTTGTAGAGAGCTAATTTCAAAGTGGTATGCATATTTGCAAATACCCACTTTTAGGTTTGCTTATGCATGTATCTGTCATGGAAATATTTGTATATTCAACCAAATAAAGAGATGGGAAAATACTAGTCTTGTCTGTCTGGCCAAAACTAATGAACCAAAGGCTCAATGTTCATAAAGCATTTTAGTACTGTATGGGTGTCTGATGAATAAGGATGCACATGGTTCTTTTTAAGCATATTGAGTGCACTGTTGAATTGGAGTTTGCAGGGAAGAGTCACTTGGTGGTTGGAAGCTTTTCCCTCCCCAGAGCACTGGGGACATTTGGATCTGTTGTCAGTTGTTCCGCAAGCAGCAAGGCTGATGTGATCAAAGACACTCAACTGCAGGGGTTTAGACTAGTAACAGACAAAAACCCACATGCAGATTCAGTACATCACTGTTGCAGGTTTTATGGATGCAATGGAGAAATGCACTACTGCAGATTAGAACTATGACTTCACTTATCACAACCACAAGAGATTCACACAAGTTTGAGCAATCTACGCAACTCCCCATGCGTTGTCTCTGTGGAGATGGGGCCTCAAGGCAACCCAAGGCTGAGTTGCTTTTACAACCCTCCCATGAGTCGCCTGATGCACTGGACATCACTGAAACCTGTTGATGGAACTCTGAGCCAGATGAAGCAGATAATCCTTACAGCTGAACACTGGACAAATTGTTGATTGAGAATTATTCCCCTAACGCTTCTTATAAATGAATAATTTTAATAGATGTAAAAAGGGGAAGGGAGGGGAAGAAATGAGTAATAAATTGAATGAAATAGATTGTCAATATTTATTTGCATGAGAGATTGAACGTGGAAATCTGCCCAAATCTCTGATGATGCTAATGCTGTGGCACTGCAAAGCAGAGCTATCCATAAAACTCCATATTTAATGAGAATGAAGTATTCATAATTCTAAATAATTGTGACGAGCAAGAGAGGTATGAAAGTCAATGGCCAAACTCCCTGATTTCTCAGAAAGTTCTTAATAGATAAAACTATGTACTTTGATTTTCCTGTTGTTTAATTTTGTGAAATGATTGAGGAGCTCAAAAAAAATCAGGAGAAAAATATAAGGAAAAGTGATATTCCTTAATGTATTGCAGCATAAAAAATAGAGGGAGCTTAATAAAAGGATTACACAAATTTATGAAAAACTAATAAGGAAGTATCTTTTGAACACAATAGTCAAGGTGCCAGAATTAGGAAGTTCATGGTCTTCTAATTGACAGCAGGAGGAAAAATGCAATGTGAAGCATCCTCCTTTCACCTTTTCTTAGATTATTTTTGTTGGCATTTCCTGCTGGCCTTGTGGGAGATGGAGGACACAGCTGGGAGAACCTCCCCTCTAGTCCCATTTGTAAATACAGGATTTATATATGGTCATTACTCTAAAAGAATAGTGACATTCAATTAAATGACTTGTTTAGACAGCAAATCAATTATTAGGGAAATCTTTTTTACCTAGAAAGTGAATGTCAAATAAGCTTAAATATTACTTCTTTTTTTAATGAAATGTGTTTGAATAGAATTGTACAATTGTATGCAACTGTGTTGACTTTCATTAGATTTTTCCTGAGGAAAAATATGGATTTGACAGTTTCAGAATATTCCACTTTTATTTTACGTTAACATTTTGATTTTGGGGGGTTTGAAATGACATTTCATTTTGCAAATATATTGTATATTATCAATCAGAAGAAAATTATAATGCTAAAATTAAAGAAATATCCAAGTGACAGTTTGATTTTTATTGCAATAGAACATTTTGATAGCTCCACAGCAATATTTTTTCCCCAATTCCAAGGAAATTTTCAAAGTTTTCTTTTTCCTCAGATTCACCCAGCATGTGGCCCATGTGGGCCCTTGCTCACTATGTACAGCATCATGTTATCCTTCCTAGCTAGAGGCTTCAATCATTTCCTGAGATTTTGATACAATATTTTATTTATACTAATTTCCATCCTTTTCCTAAACCTTCAGCACATATTTCCTCCACAAAACAGTTCTAAGGGAGAAGCCTGTTCACTCCAAATGTCTGTTGAGAGGATGCAATGTTCTTCAGAGATATCCAACTTATTTCATTCTCATGATGCAGCTCAGGAGCAAAACAAGCCAGGTTAGCATGGCAGTCTGTTGTGAACTCAAAGCACCCACGTGTGTGTAGATAACATGACCACAAAGAGCACCAGCACCAGCTTCTACTCTTTGAACGGCTGGAGATGTTTTAGTTGTCCTCAAAGGACAACAAAATTTGATTCCATACCTGCATAACTGTGAGTATCTTTATTCAGAGGATGAGACTCTGGAGTCACTGAGGCTCCCCAAGACTTCCCTTCCCATTGCTGCCTTTGATACTTTTCTACTGATGTATTACCAGAAAGGAGCAGCCTGTGGGTCTCTGCAGACCATACTGGTCTCACAGCCATCAGCGTAACATGCTGTGTCTGAAACCCAAGATCCTTGGAATACCCACATTTCACTCATTGCACGGATTTCTACTTGAAGTGAAGAGTTTATTCTAAGAAGGGAGCACTCAGAATATGCCCCAGGGCTGTAAAATCCATGGCTTGGTTCTGCTCTACAGGGTGGGAATCACTGCTCTGAATGCATACTGCACTGTGGAGTCACAACTTGAATATTTCTTCCTGCATCTATTCTTAAATAAATCTTCATGTTGTGGTGGAGCATGCCAGCCAGTTAAATTTGTTAGTTTATCATTTGAAAAAAGCATGGGATTAAAAGGGAATGAAGCCAAAATGACCTTGTTTTAAAATTCAAATTAATTTTGCAAATAATTTGCTGTCATCTTTTACTCAGTACTGATTTTATGTACATAAATTGGGGTATTTATGCATAAATCTTAGCTAGAAATTGGAAAAGAACCAGCACTAGCATTTTCATTTTAACCCACCCAGAATTTTAAAACTCTTAAACATTAGCCCCATGTCTATTCCAGATAGACATGGTAACCTCTAAATCTAGATGCTGATCCTCAGCAGTGTACCTGAGAGTATCCTGACTGCAGGAAGCAAGGATGAATTAAGGATGAACACAATGGACCCTTTCCAGTTCTCTCTGTCTGCTTTATTTACCCTTAAACAACGTAGTGTTTGTCTCCAAAGCCAAAATTTCTAACTAGCCAAGGATGGTTGCGAAAAGCCTCTGGAATTCAAACTGTGTGGGAGCATATGTATGTGTGCACAGGAATAGATGACAGAACGCACAGAATTCACCAGATTCAGCAATCTCTAGTATTAACCATGCCTAATTGGAAACATTTCATTCATCTTTGATCTTAATAGCTTTTTGAAAGTGGCAGCCCAAATGCCTACTGTCAGAGAATGTGCTTTAGAGTCCAGGACTGAGTAGGATAAATCTGTGTCTCAGCTGCCTTTGATTTTTAATATCTCTGAGTTAATAGCAGCACCCCCACCCACCCACTTCCTTGTTCTGCTGTAGCCCCTGCATCCCCCTTGAATCCCAGCAACTTAAGAAGGATGGAAGCTGCAAAGGAGAGGGTATGGAGAATGTATGCTTTTAATTTTAAAAAGTGTTCATAAGCATTTAAAAATCTTCATTTAAAAAAAAAAAAGAAATTAAGTCCCAGAGCTATAATACTAAGATCAGAGTAGTCAAGGAAATGTAAAACCTCAAACATGAAAATATTCTTTTCCCATTTTCTTCCTTCTAATAATAGTCAAATGTGCTCAGCAAGCCAGGGATGTCCATCAGGAGACAGAAGAATTACGTACTCTGTGGAAACATTATTTTGAAAATTTGGATTCAACCGCTCATCTGTTTTGTTAAGACACTATTACAAGTAACTCAGCTGGATTCATCACTGATAGGATGTTAGAACTGATAGGATGTGCCTGATTGCAGCATCTTCCATGTGGGATTGAAAGTTTAGGTTCAGTTTACCCACCCAGAGAGAATTTCTTTTTTCTTGCTGCAAGATACATCAAGAATGATTTGAAAAACAAACACAAAACAGCAACAACAGTCATCAAATCCCTCTGAAATCAGACACTTTGATCTGAGTGCCTAGACTGTTAAGAAGATGATCTCCCAGAACAAAAGGCACAAAAGAAATCTTTATGAAATTAAATGCTTGTTTCCCAAAAATGACAAAGGGAGGTAAGGTTTTATTCTAGCTACTAGCAATGACATCCTTACTTTGAGGGTAGTACAAACTGTCCTAGGGGCTTCTGTAAATCTTTACATCACACTTTTTTGCTCAGAAAGCTCGATTAAGTAGCTAACCTATGCCTCAGTAAATCTGGGTTCTATTCCAAGTTTATTACAGAGATCTCACGACTTAGGCAGGTTTTGACTTTTCATCATTTCAATGCCATTGACATTGGCAGACTCTAGCTCCCTTGGAGCAAAAATTGCACCTATTTCTAAGCAGCTCCTCTTCTGCATATTGTAACTGTATATCCTTCAGTGGGGTTTCATCTCTTCTCAGAGGTTTAGATGTCACCCTAACATGTCTTCCTTAGCTGTTTGTTTATCACATTATCCTGTCAATAGTCGTTACCGTTTCTGATGGCCAGTGTTAACAGTTATCATCCCAAATTATGCCTATATTAAAAATGGATAACCTGGGTTTGTGAATTTCTTGGGAGAAGACAGTATCAGAATTTGTAGCTGGTGGTAAAGAAATGTCTTTTGAGAAATGGGAAAATAAAATATGAGCCTTTCTTCGGGGTAAGGAGACTGATTATTTTACAGAGTTTAATTTTATTTTATCCAAGCAGTGGAGTGATGAATGAGGAATGCGTTGCTCCAATCTCTGCCCTTTCATTTCTAACTTGTTACTTAGTACTTTGGACACGAATAAAGTCTGGTGCTCTGAAAGGATGTCAGTTGTCGTACCTACTAATATTCAGCTTTTACTACCTAAAACGGACACCTGGGAACCTGGAGCACAGGAATAGGAAGGCATTTCATGAAACACACATAGGTGCCTTAAACCAAGCTAAAAAGGGAAGTTGCTGACAGCAATAGAAAATATAATAGAATTCCATTTAATATACCACCTTTCAAATTCCAGGTATCCCAAAGAGCTTTACAAAGTAATAAGTTAGGAGAAGGTAGCAGTGGAATAGCAACTCCATAAATAAATAATGTGGCGATTATTCAGTTCAGCAATAACTCATGCTATGTAGACGTTAAGGGCTAGATTTAGCCAAGTTTTCCACCAGCCATCATCCAGGCCCGGGGTCTCTCAGGGAGAATTTCAAGCCACAGAAGACAGATGCACTGAATAAAGAAATGGCATTTTCCAAAAAGAGCATGATTCAAAGAGTTACTGGAGTTTGTGAAGGAGTGAGTAGTCTTGTGTTTTAATATCTGAACCAACTCGTGGTTTTGAGAAACAAATGAGATCTCTGAGGATAATTGGAACTGAAAGATTATGAGTGCTGGATGAGCAGACGGCACCCGTGGAAGCAGTTACCTCACTGGTCCTTAAAGGACCCCTATTCCAAGAGGTAATGGAGATGCTCTGTTAGCTTTCATCTCCATGAATAATAATTCTAAATTTAGTCTTGACTGTGTGAAGACTCGTGGAGTTAATAAATTGCTTGTCAAATCTGTCATGAAAATGAAAGGTAGACAAGAGGGAGCGGGGACTGAACTTGGTCTGTGCCTCCTGCATGAGCCGTGTTAGAGCCCTGACACAGAGCCCATGCCTCTATTTCATGGCACATAAACATGGGTCTCACTTTCATGTACAGGAGCAAAGACAATTAAAGGATGCTGTGCCACTTCTGGGCAGGTAGGCATACATATGATACTGTCTTCATTAGGTACAAGCCATTCATGGCTCACCTGCCCGTGATAATATGCAAATCCTTTGGCCTGTCTGAGTGCATCAATCTATCCAGGATAATGCCACAATGCACTGAGAACTTCACTGAAAGCCAAATGCTGTATCAGTCCTGCCTTTCTCTTTTGAGCTGTGCATAATAATACATCAAGTTTGTGTCACCGTCCACATTGTGTCAATTTGCTTCCCACAGAGTGTAAATTCCCTTCCCCAGAGAGGCATGGCTGTAGGCTCTGCTCTGAGAATAAGAACCATCTGCAGTTGTTCTCCCTCCCCAATTCCTATGAGATCAGGCATTTGCCCGTGCTTCCCGCTCTCCCCACAGGCTGAGGGAATTACTGCCTTGCATTCTCCAAGGATGATCCACTAACTTGGTTCCACGTGGTCAAGCATGGCACTGCCAAGTGTGTAGAAAAGCAAGACTCCATGAGATTGCCTCCATGAGCAGAGAAGAAAGCTGCACATAAGATATTACTAGAACAGAGGTTTCTGCATTCCTTTAGGGACTATTATCTAAGAGCATCTTGTGGACCAAGGTTGTGTGTGAAGAAAAGGTTGAATGCAGAGGTTTGTGGGTGCACACATGTGTCTCACAGAACCCTGTTTCTCAGACATGTCCACAATGCAGCCTTGCAGGGAGCAGATGCCAGGGTGATCTTTGTGGGCTGCCTGCAGGGAAGGATTTAGCCAGGGCCCAATGAGCATACTGCTGGGGTTCCCGAAAGGTCTCACCAGCAGGAGAAGCAATGATGGTGATTGCAATCCTGAGCTGGGGAGCTGGAGCTAACAACAGCTGTAGTTGGAGAACAGGAAGAGGAGGAGAGCAGAGGGAATGAGGAGATGAAGGTGACTGCCACTGGTTTTGATTACATCTCGGGACTAAAACTAAAATGCATCTCAATTATTAGAGCCTCAGAATACCAGCCCTTGTGTTCAACCCTGCTGCAGTATGTGCAGTGTGCCTCCAAGTGACATATTTCAAAGGTTTGGAGGTTTGAGAAGCATTTAGAAATCTAGGGATTTCCTGAGGCATCAGAAGACTCCCATGGCCCCATCATTCATCTCTCCCCCTAATTAGCTCCTCTGTCAGCTTAGCTTCCTCTGTGTTCAAAATCCCCTTCACAATCCCAAGATCACTGGCAAGCTAGGAGCACCATGGAAGGTGTGTTTGCCCCCTTAATTTATGTAAAACCAAATTGTGCTTCTCAGCAACATGAGAAGGGACCTAAGACGCAAGCGGTTAGAAACAAATTGAGGGCACCCCCTGCCTTTTCCAGTCTGCTGCTCTAAAGAGCTGGAATCCATTACCCAGCACGCCTACAATATCTCACATTCCCACACAGATTAATTTTAGGTTGGTCTGTTCATTGCTTTTACACCTTGTGTGCAGGTGTAAAACTTGATCTACAGTGTTAAAATCTAAACAGCCTGTATTGCCAGTTTCTGCGATGGTGCTGGTAGGCATAAAGGATTGTCAACAAATAGTCACATTACTTTTATTTCCAACCCGAACAGTGCATCCTTCCTCATTCCTTCCTCTTAGCAAATTCAAACAAAACCCCATAAAAGTAATTTTTTCAAGTGGCAGGCTGCCAATATTGTGGGGGGATTTGATTTCTATTTCAGACTCCAAAAGGGAATTCCTGAGATGCTGGAGAGGAGGATGAGTAAAAAACCCACAGGTGTAGGATGGGGTATATTGAGTTGGCTGGTGGAAGATCCCATCTCATGACAAATCTGGAGGTTTTGTTTAGCTCGGGAATAAATATCAAAGACCTTTTGAGTGTAACAGCCAAACTGAATGGAGCCGGTGAGAGTATGTTTTAACTGGAGGACACATACTGGCTGCCCCACTTGCAAAAAGGATGCATCAACCCAGACAGCTCTAAACCAGCAACTACAACTTGTGTAATCACGGACATGAGCCTGAACCACAGCTCTCTGAACACAAGCTACTTGGAATCCAAGCTCTTCCATTTGGGAGAAGGGGTTAATTGCACCAGGTAGGGTAGCACCAGGGAAGCATGGCCAGATGACCCATAGCTGTTGTGGGGCACTACAAGCAGAGTGTGGCTGTGTCCTGGAAGATGGACATATCTAGAAGTACTTTAATTTTTAGTAGATTACACGTGAAGACTGTGGTGATTGGATGTTTTTATGCAGTTTGATTTTTTTTCTGTTGCTTTGAAATCACCTTAAAGCCCCAAAGAAGCATTATCACAGCTCAGGAGAGAGTTCCCTATCTCTTGTTCTCTGCCCTGCACTTACTCTACCAGACCAGAATGGAACGTTATACAGCACTGTAGAACATCTAAGTCTCAGTCCCATCATGATGGTGCACAGTATCAATGAAGGAAAAGGAGTTTCTTCTTGGTTCATCCAGCTGCAAGGCAGATTGTGACCTCTGTCCCAACTGTGTTTTATGGCATAGTTATCCACAAACTGCCCGAAATGTAAATCCCAGCTGCACCTCTGTCTATGTCTTATTTTGGGATCTGGAAGCTCTGCCAAATCCTATGGGAAGGTCTCCTGGCTCTAAATGTTGCAAGATAAGGAGCATGCTGGTCTATTCACGCTGCTGCCACGGCAGCTTACTGCAGCGATATACAAGTTAGTTTTCAACTAGCTGGTCTGGGATTTAAGAGGAGAGACCAATTAAGGCAGGATGGAGTTTAGCAGAGTAAATGATCCCTCTCTACTGCTGTGACCTGATGTTACCCCTACCCATGGTATTAAAACCCCAGCAACCCTTAGGACTCCTCCAGGCCTTTGCAGACACCTGCAGTACATCTGTTGCTTAAATTTAGGAACGCCTGCAATGAAAAGAACTCTGGTTCCCAAACAGAAGCAGAACAGACAAGCGCAGCATCCATCCAACTTGCTGTGCACAAAGGGGGGCAACAGACTTCACTTTCCCTGTGAGTTTTCCATCATCTTTCCTACCCCACCCCTGCTGCTGTGCCTGCTAATGCCTGTGATCATTAACCATGAAAATGGCACCCATTTGTCTCCTTCTCCACAGCGCCCAAAGTCTATTTGGACTCTGGCCAGCCGGAGTAGCAATTCAGCAGACACGCAGCACTGCCTTGAGTGTGTATTCACGAGTGCATGTTAATGCAATTACAAGCCCAACTGAAACTCTTTTCCCCTTCATAAAGAGCTTCAGCCCTGCAATCACAAATCAGGAATACAGTAAATTTGGATAAAACAAAGGGCTTCTTTAATAGGAAGATGCAGCTTGCTTTTTTCTTTTTTTTGTTATTCAGTTTCTTCAACTGTGTGCATGATGCTAAATGGCTTTAAACAGCCATTTAGCCACCCACAGAGAGAAACTAGGTTTACAAATTTTCTCATTGCGTAGTTTTGCTGTGTGTGCTCCCCTGAGTATTGGCATTTTGTTTGTTTTCCTGCTTAGAGAAATGGATGGATCCAATTTCCAACCCCCAAAAAACTGAATAGAAGTTAATTTCCCCCATTCCCCTCTGTTTTTAAAGTCTGGTTTAGTGGAGATAAAAAAATATTTAAAAATCAATGAGAGTCAGAGATATAATGTACAGAAGACAAACACAAGAGGAGCCTTTTTGTTGCAAGAGAAAACCTGGAAAGCAGGATACATTTCTTGTGAGTAAAGGAAAATAGATGACACTGACAAGAGCTATGAAAGGTCTAAACAACATGACCCCAAGGAAAGACTGGATGAGTTGGGTCTTTCAGCCTGAAGAAGGAAGATAGAGAGGCACGTCCTAGCATCACTTGTTAAAAAGGCAGGGAGCAGTCCCCTCCCAATACTCACACAACAGGAAGTGGTGGGCTTACACTGTAACAAGGCAGATTTAAGACAGAAATTAGGAGAAAGAAGACTAATAGGTTGGTGAAGATAGCAATGACACAAACCTGGGGACCTCCCTGGAGAAGGCAGTAGGACACCACCGTGGACACCCTGGACAAGCGCATACATATGCCAGGCATAGGAATGATCCCGTGTTGGGCTGGGGGGAGCTCCTAACATTGTTCTCCTGCTTCGGTAGGAACCTGTAACTGAAATGATTATTTTCTGTCTCCTTGGGGGAAGGAAGCACCTGGGAGCCTGCCTGTGCTCAGTAGAAGGAGTTTTGCTTTCCTTCACAGATATCTTCTCATGCAGCAACCCTTTCTCTCTCTGCCTGTACCCTGACACGTTCTGTCTCTGCCATTCATCATCCGGAGTTAAAAATTCAAGGGTTGGTTTTGATTATCTTATTACCATGGTGACCAGGATGACTTTCATGTCCATCTGCGCATGGCAAGATGCTGCAGACGTTTACTTCACTGCAAACCAGGAGAAGTGTTATCTGTGTTTTTCTCCTCATAACTTAGTGCCCCCTCTACGCAGGAGCCAGAGCTGCTGCACAATGAGGTTATCTATTAAGCACCAGGGTCTTAGGGAACACCAGAGAGGCAGGGTCTGCATGGATGTCTTTTGCTTACCAGATGAAGAGCAAGATTTCAGTTTGAACCTATGATCCCTAAAAGCCTGAATGGTGCCAAACCCACAGGATGAAAATATCTTTGTATTTAGAGCCCTGCAAAGGGGGCTGAATAGGCTGTCATGTAAAGAAGCATGTAAACCCAAACATGGCTAAGAGCTTTGTTGAATTACAGCAGAAATTAAAAAAAAAAAAAAAGATAAGTGTGACAAAAAGGGATGACAGAAATTAAAGTAAAACCAATCAGGATTGGCCTAAGAGCTGGGAGATCAGTAGGAGTTGGGAAACGGCCGCCAAACAGAGCTTAGAGCAAAGGCTTTAAGATCTGGCTATCTCCATTTCATTATTGTTAATGGAATCTCCTATGTCCAAATGAAAGACTAATTTAAGTCTTTCTTAAATATGCCTTGAGTCATTTCTGTGCATTTAAGTCTTAATTAATCTTCCTTAACAATTTTTGTCACTTCCTTTGAAAGGAAGATGAATTTAATTAAAGGAACTGTCAACTTTATTTTAGTCTTAAGAATATTTTGCGGTGACTTTGAAAGGTTTGGTCATTATTGCAGTCTAAGATCCAGTAGATTAAATGTTCCAGTATCTTAAGGACATGTCAGTCCCCCATTTGGAATACTTTCGTTGTCCTTAATTACAACATTTGGACTGACTTTAAAGCTTTGTTATGATAAGAAATACTAAGATTTTAATTAAAGCTGCATTCAAGAAAGATCTCCCATTTAACACATGCAACCTTTTTTAGTCTCACAGACCAAGACATGGAGTATGGACACTTAACTTCAGATGGTTTTGACTTGAATAACATCAGCCCCTTCTAAAAAGAACCAGTATAGCTGTACTTGACCTCATGTGGACAGGAGCACACATAGGAGCATCCTCTTTTTCTGGAGTAATACCACTGAGTTTTACGCTGCTTATGCTATAGGCAAATTCATCTAACCACTTGGCTGTGGGAGTGATTCAGCAGGTGAGGGTAGCCTGCAGGTATACAATAATCCATCCTCAACAGGGGCGTGGAGCCTGGCAAGGAAGCGCAGGACAGTGATGCATCTGCTACAACAGTTCTGGTGCTGTGGGAGGTGTTGAGGTCTGGGTCTTTAACCCCCTTTACCCCCCAACATCAGAAAACTGCCAGGTGACTGTATAGGTTTGAGATCATGGCTTCACCAATGCACTCTGCTGGCTCTGCTGCAGGGTCTGCAATCTCATTATGCCACACAGACCTGAAAGGGCAAAACAACAGTACTGTAGAAGAGGGGATATATATTTTCATGGCCAAGTAGGTGCTTGTCTGAGCAGGACACTTCAAGAGCTACAGCTGGAAAAAGAAAACTCCTTCTTACAGGAGCAGCTTGTTTCGCTTCCCCACTGAGGGAGAATTTCAGCAGGAGAGAGGAACCAGGCAGTCTCAGGGATAAAGTCATGCAGATCTGTGCAAAACACACAGATGAAAAGTGTTTGATGTCACTGACCATCTGATTTGGATTTTGCTTCCATCAACTCCTTTCAGACCCTGGCAAGTGCCCATACACGTAACCCAGAGGAAAAGGGGGATAAATCCCCAGCTCCTCAGGGCTGCCCCTTCATTTCTTGTGGGCTCGTTTCTGCCTCCATCAGTTGGAAACATTTGTCATTTCCAGCTTTAGCCAAGCAAATTCCAATCCATTCTTGTTTACTTTTGATTGCTTTGTCCTTAATGTAGCATACGAGGATTTTATGTGCTTCTGTTTCATCAATGTAATTCTTTTGTTGCTATGGCAATCAGCTTCAATTTTCTTTCGTTCTGGCAATTGTATTTTTATAGTCTCCTGCTCTCAAAGAGATAAGCTGCCTTGTATATCACACAGACACTAAGTATTGCCTCTATATAGACACAGCCAACCTTTGCTTTAAGACTTCGTTGCTGTTATTTGCAACAGTAGTTTACTGTTGCTGATGTCATTTTTATTCCTTTTTGTGGGCTCTGTTTCAAATAAGCTGTTTGCGCAAATTTACTCATCTCTGCTACCGCTGAGGAAATGCAGCAGTGTAAGTGGTGCATTCCTGCTGTCACTTGCGGAGGTGGCTGTGGAGAGCCCTGGACTTGATAATAGAGATGAGAACAGTGGTCTTAGCAGAGCAGGAATCACCCCAAATTAGAGCAACTTTCATTTAATATGTCAAGAATAATGGCAGGGGAAAAAAAAATGTTGAAGAAAACAATTCCTCAAACTTACCAATGCACCCAAAAATTGAATTTGCCAAAATATCATTGCAAAAGATTTATGGGCATTCCATCACCTTCGGGCACAGTGAAAAAAATACTTCAGAGGTTCAAGGGTCTATCTGGTGATGGATACTGGGCTGAGATGACAGGAGGGCTGTTGGGCAAACCTTGTGGTGGGAGGAAGTCAGCCCCCAGGCTGGACAAGTCCAGCAACACCGAGTGGTTCTGGTCCCCTCCAAAATGTTAGAGAACCTGCTTCTGCTAACTCTAGATCACAGAATCACAGAATTTTAGGGGTTGGAAGGGACCTCAAGAGATCATCGGGTCCAACCCCCCTGCCAAAGCAGCTCCCTAGCTCATATTGCAATGATGTGTGAGACAGCATCCACCTTGAAATGTTACCTGACCTTTGCTGAAGTTTCCACATTTCTAACGCAGTTCTTATGCAGTAGTAGTTAAAGAAAAGGGAAAGACATGGAAAGAGTAACAAGGTCTCCAATGAGGAAATACCAGTAACCATAAAAGGCCCACGATTTCACACTATTGTGAAACACTCTCAGCTCTTCTCTGCTTAAACACATGTGTACCAAGACCCCAGTTTCTATCCTGGGGAGAAAGAGGGAGAATCCAAGCACAGAGAGATTAAATGGCATGCCAAGGTCACACAGGGAAAATGTTGCAGGGATGAAACTAAATTGAGATCTCCCGAGTCCCAACTGTCCCAAGTCAAATATAAAAATGGCTAATCAGCACATTTTTGCAACCTGCTGATGCATTTGAAAATCTGTGCCTATTTTTTTCTCCCCTTAGAAAGCTTGTGCCATTCATTGTTAAGCTCTGGAAATGCTCCATACTAAAGTTATCAAGTCTGTCATCTCTTCAGCATGGTAAAACCAGCCTCCTCACTATCCTCTCCACCAGGCAGAGGGAGGAATAGAAGACAGAATTAACAAGGAGTCATTCTGCCAATATGCCGAACTACATATTACATTTGTTTGGCCATATGGCTTTCTGATCGTCCCTAATGAACATTAGGTAGCACTTAAAATTGGATAGCATATTAAGGATCAGACTCTGAGGAATCACACCCACTTGTGTCTGCAGCTTCCCTGTGCCACGTTAAGGCTCTTCCCTACTGACAGCCACGACTCCTACACGCACACAAAGCACTGAAAATTTCATGGCATGACAGAGTGGCCACAGGAATCAACGTTGGCTGGATTGGTTCCATTCCCAGGAATTTAGAGTGACAGGGGTTTATTATTTGATAAGCTGCAGTCATACTATGCCAGAAGATAGTCGGTTATTGGAGTGAGATCCATTATAAATGACACCAAAGCTTTTCTCCACCCCCCTACAAAAAATCTTGCAGCCCAAATGCAAGGAATAAATCATGCGGTCCCTGGGGAGGCGATTTGCCTCAAACAATCAGGCTCCCTAGGATCGCCAGTCAGAAGCAGTTAGCATACGAGTAACACTGCTGTGTGTGCCTGCTCCAGAATATTCCCCGTTGCTTTGGGAGAGAAGGGGCTGTACCAGATGGCAATTAATTAGAAATGGAGCACTGAGAAGCTGATTGAAGACTTGATGAGTGGGTAATATTTTATTGATTTGACTGATTATTTTTTTTTAATATATATTTGTGTGCTTTGCAACTTAGCTGCATTCTTCAACACCTAGGGACAGTGGGAGTGGAGTCGCTTTATCAGAGAAGACCAGAAATAATTGTCATTAGGTACCACTGGACACTTTCAGACTGTGAGTTTCAGACCCCGCTCTGAGACAGGGACCTGAACCCAATACTTCTAGATCTCCAGTGGGTTTATGTAGCTACTGATGTGTTCCAAAACATTCAAACCCACCTGGATGGGTTCCTGGGTGATTTAGTCTGGGTGATCCTGCTCTGGCAGGGGGGGTGGACTAGACGATCTTTCGAGGTCTCTTCCAACTCCTAACGTTCTGTGATTCTGTGATACATGCACAACCTGTGGTGGCAATTTAGATGCTAAAGGAGTTTAAGTACTTCTGGATACTGGCTCCTGAATGCATCCCAGATGGAAATGGAGAATGGCCATGAATATGCGTGATGTGAGAATACACCCTGCAATGGCTGGAGTCATTGGGAAAGGCTGCTTTTGTTCCTTCCCAGGAAAACCACACCCATCACTAACCATTGCTAATTTTCTTCATTGAGCAAATGAGTGACCACCATGTTGGTGATGTCCGTTCATTTTAGCGACTTAATCACTGTGGCTGAGCTTCCATCTGTTCAAGCAAGATAATGACAGAAGTCTGAGATATAAACTTCCTTCCTACTCGTCCCCACCAAAATTATTCCTATAAGTGGCTCAGTGCTTCAGAAGGAAACATTTGTCTTCATTAGTATTTATTTTCAAAAAAATTGGAAGACTCGCCAACCTGTACGTTGTGCCTGCCTCTGGTGGGATGAAATATGAACTCATTACCCTGAAAATGCAGGTAAACCTCATTGCTCACTGGATAACGTTTGTGCCTTAGTTCAACCCAGCACCAGCATCTGAATGTGGTAGGAACTTTAATGACTATTTTTGAACTCTGTTTGAAAGATTGCTTTGTTTCTCTTTTCTTCACTGTTTTCTTCCCAAATAGGAATTCTCAGGTTTGGAATACTTTTCCTTGACAGAGAAACAAAGTTACTGATGAAGAAAAATAATCTTCATGAAAGTTTTAGTGGAGAATAATTCTCAAAACCTCTTGATATCTCCCATCCCAAGACTTTTCACCTACACCTGACCATCCTATTAAAAAAGACAAGGTCAAATTTGAAGTTTCACTTATTATTGTGCAATTATATTACCCAGCCTTTTTTCCAAATGCAAACTCATTCATTTCTCTTTTATGATTTACTGCCAGGCTCTTTACTTGTCTGGGTTTTTTTTTTTCCCCTTACGGTGGCTTAGGAGACTTTTGTAGTGATAATTACTCAATGTCGTGTTAAGCTTTCATCCAATCACATTTGTAATGTTTTAAGCTTGGTTCATCTTCCCAGTTATTGCACTACATTGATCTGTGAAAACCAAGTACATTGCTTTAGTATTTTTGTCTCTCAATTCCCTGTAGAAAAACCTCACAATTTAAAACCATTTCCTGTGGCCTCAGGGAAGTAATGGATTTATAATAGTCTGAGTACAAATGCACACAATCATTTAATAAGTGTATAACTATGAGCACAACCCATGCAGACTGTGGGTGCTGAAGGTACATCCTGACAAGTAGCTACCTGCAGTAGGTAAAGAAAGGTGAGAGCAGCAACTGCAGGCAGCTCATGCAGCAAACAGTGGCCTTTTCTCTGACCATGAATGGTTGACAGATGGATACTGATCTGTTCTGCAGTTCTCTGCTGTGTGAAACTGTTCCCATCCCCCTTTTTAAAGCAAAACAACCATTATCCACAGAACTCCACAATGACCATACACACAGTCCCAATAGCCCCTGAACTGGGGTGCTGAATGAAGACTATGGCACTGGGTCCCATTCTCCTCCAACATTCCCTCTGTGGATGCAATAGCTTGGCTGAAGCTCTCTTCTCTGATGCCATCTCTCCGGGTTGCCTTTGCTGTTTGCATCCCTCCCCAGCACCTGTTTGTATCTAATGGAGGCATCTAAATCAGGAGGCATGTCAGCTAAGGGCACCTCAGGACACTCCAGGTTCATGCTCTGGTGATAACCCATTCACCTCACTGGTTATGAACGGCAGCCTGGGTGCTGTAGTAGGCACCTTCCTTAGGTGCCTCACTAAGTGCTTCAAGCAAAGTGGTTGTAGGCCTAGCTAGTTGGGAGCGATGGCACAATCTGGTTAAGCACAGATATTCCACAACCTATGACAGTGCTCAGCACCTTACTGAGCTCCAGTCTAAAAGAGGATTACTGTCGTGCTTGGGCTCCAGCACCAGGAACCACATGTCAGCAGGCACCAAAGGAGCCAGCTGGCAGATTGATATCATTCAGGCAAGACAAGCTCCCTGTCCTGCAGTCACTAAGACACAGATTTAAAGAGCTTCAGGAAGAAGTCTCCCAAAGCAGATGAATGGACAATGGTCAAAAAGTCCCATGGGAAAATTTGTAAACTCAAATTTTGAGTAAAGAATGGTAATTTTTCTTTGCAATGTTTTCTTGCTCTGCCTGTTTTCCTCAACCCATTTTTTAACTTTTTCCAAGTAGAATAGGCAATTCTCCAAACTGCCTGTTTCTTCATTCAAATTTCCTTGGAGCAAAGGAATCGTGAGACTCTTCCTTGACAAGAAATCCATCTCCTTCAGTGGTATCAATTCTTCTGCACATCTTGGTCTGAGATCCAACTGAAATACGTTAAGTGTAATAGCACTAAACTTCAAGGAACAGCTCTCAGTTGGCAGTGAAGCATTATGTTCCTTGGTTAATTCATTCGTAACATCAGTATGTCTGAAACAAGAACAGAGAGAAGCATAATTACTCATGGCAATATTTGGTTGAAGTGAGACTCATTTGTGCTACACAGATTCTTCCCCTTTCTTTTGCAGTGGAACTGATGCTGTGGTAGAAGGAAGAAAGAAGGAAGAAAGTAAAAGAAAGAAGAAAGGCTTTTTTGATTTATGCTGATTGAAATATTTTCCAGAGAAAAGCAGTCAAAAATGCTTTCAAGTAGTTCTTGAAAGAGCAGCAGCTGTATCAGATATCCTGTCTCTCAGAAATGACCATGTTTTTGTTGTTGTAGTTGGTTTTTTTCCCCATTTCCAACTGAATTGGAATTTTCCTGTAATTGCTTTAGCTATCCAGTCTTCAACTCTGCCAAGGTGTATATTAAAAATTAGTAGAGGAAGTGCTGCTTTGCTCCCTCAGGATTTGATGGAAATCATGTTTTTGAACCAAATATGCTTGGCAAAGAAGATTTCGATTGTTCTCTAGTTTCAACATTAAAAGCTTTGTAATTCTTCCACTGTAAACTGATTTTTACCCAGATGTAGCACTCCCTCCTCTGATGATGCCCTGACATTAGAGCACTCTATCAAAGCAGAGAAATAATGATGTGTTCCTGTGTGGGTGATGACAGCAGAGGGATTCAGTGATTACAAGGAAGTACCCATCCTGGCTTGCTTTCTTGGATCTACCACTTGCCTTGGAGGAGGAAAATAGGGAGATTTGCTGTAGGGGTCAGGTTACTGTAAAATGAAATGGAGCTGCAAAGCACACTGGAGTGATGCTTTTCAGTACTGAAATTTTTGAGTTTTCTCACACACTCTCTGCTCTGGTGCTTATCTGGTCTGAAATTAACATTAACACTGGTCTGAGAGTTCTATCAGCAACCCGTTTTGTCTTCATTTTCACCTTTCTGTGCTTATTTCACTATTTACTTTCACACTTCCCTCACCAAAGAAACCAAAAAACCCAAAAAGTCAAGGAAAGTTGACTATTTCCATATGCATAAATGTCTCCTAGTCCACACATGGTACGGAATATGCTGCTAATAAGGAACCTGCAAATACACCCACTGTGCTGACACTCATCTCTGGCATCAACATCTGTGTGGCTGGATCCTGTCCCATGAGCAGTTGAATCTGGGTGGCAGCCTGGGAAATCTTTGTTCTGCTGAGAGGTGGCTGGGGGGCTCCTAAAGCCCCAACCTAATCCTAGTGCCCCAGTTTGGAAGGAGCTTTAGCACTTGGTGCATTCTACAAAATGTCTCCCAGCCCCCAATCCTTTCATCTTGCTCTGCATCAGTTAGTATCTGGAAAGAAAAGATGGAGATTTTGCCATGGCAGCAGAAGCAGAGAGGGGATTCTGAGCAGCCAGAAGGAGGGATGTTATCTGTGCAAGTGCTCTGCTTCCTCATTCCTTAGCACTTATTTGCAGCTCCCTGGTATCCAATAATTATTGTCCTGGAACATTTCCAAGAGCACTTTGCTGTGTGTGAAATTCAGCTAGACACATTCTGGATGGCACAGTCTCCTGGCTGGATGAATATCACTCATCGCATCAGGACTCTGGCAGAAATTCTGAACCCTGAAGTCTTGTTTCTAAAAAATCCTCTGCAACTTTGGCTTGAGATTTGCCACTCCACCAAACTTTTCTGCAGGACAGCTGATTTCCAAGGATATGGAAGAATGTAAATTCAGAGAGAAAGTATATTCACCTATGCCCTGGTTTCAAAAAAGCTCTTAAGCATCAGCTTAGAGTTTTCAGGAGGATTTAAATGTGTCTTTAATGTTGTCCTGCCTAAGAACCATGTTATTTCAGAAACTTGTTCCTGAAACCCTTACAGAAGCATTTCTACAGCTCTTACTGCTCTTCACAATTGCAAGGAAAAGAAAGGGGGAGGGAGAGGGGGCAACGGGACTTGCAATTTTGTAGTAAAAATATAAATAAATTATATAATCCTGTACAATTAAAAAATGTTATTGCTAAATAATAAATAAATCCTAAATAATACATATTTTTTTTTAAAAGGTTAACAGCTGATTTCTGTAGGGAAGCTATGAATTAAACATCACGCAAAACAATTAAACTCTGGGAAATAGGATTTCCAATATAGTGGTCAACAATTAAAAATGAATGTGCTACTCCACTCCAGGGAAAAGCAGTAAGATGTCATGCTTTCATGCTATGGGGAACAAACATCGTGTGTGACTCCAGCTGGAAAGTTCTGCAAAATAGAAAGCAAATACGCAATGAGTGGCAGGGACTTAATCTGAGAAGCTGCTACACAAAAGATGCAGGCTGCAGTCGTTATTTCTGAAGGAGAGACACCACTGAGAGACACTCACTCCTCCCAGCAGCAGCCTTCTAAATTCTCCACCTGCACTTAGGCGCAAATACAATTCTTAACAGCATGGGCATCTTTACAAGCAAAACCTGATTCAGGTCCACCAACTGTGACAAGTTTGTCTAGAAATTGGTTGCTGGGAGTGTAACCAAAATGCAGCCTCCCTTCATGGACAACATCTACAGGTAGAAGACTGCTCTAAGGGGCAGGTTTAGCTAAACACATATTAGGGCTGATATGTTTCCTTGCAGCTGCCTCTGAGCAAAGTTTACTAAGCACGCTACTAAAAGCTGCTCTAACATGACCCTACAGCTTCTGAGGTTCCTCTCTGTGCAATTATCTCCTTTCCTTTTTTCTCCATGCTATGCCTCCCCAGAAAGATGTGCTGGGGTACCATACATATTAAAACAAACAAAAATGCTGTTGTTTAAGCCAAAGCCAATATCTTCTAATCTGATCATTAATACATTCATAACTTCATTTCTGCTGGAAGCACCCTGGAGAGATGTTCTGTTCATGAGTTCACTTCAGTGCCAAAAACCCACCTGAATGTGTTGTCCTCTGCCTGCACCCGAGCTGCTTGAAGAGACAGCATCTATTATTGGTTGCCTCCCCATGCCCGTTGCTTGGGGAATTGTCTGAATTGTTTACCATGGCCAATGTGCATTTGAACAGATGGTGAATATCTCCATTCCTGCCAACAAGAGTCAAGAAATGCCACTAAAATCCATTTAGTACCCGGGGAAAAAAATAAATTAAAAAAAAACCTAGTTGAGAATTTACTCAGGTCTGTTGCAGGTGAAATCTATCAGCTAATGGGTAGTTTCAAAGTGCTTGTACTGAATGGTTCATTAGAAAACTTATCTCTGCCTTGGGTGCTGATAGGAAGAACCCCAGGCAGGCACTTTTCTTCACTGATAAACAGGTTCTAGTTATACCCTGAAAGGAATTTGAGCTGTTGTGGGTGCAAGTTGAAAAGAAACACAGAATTTTCTATCTGTTTTATGTGAGCAATGCACGCTATTATGGAAATTATTTTAGACTTGGCAGAGTTTTCCAGAGAGAAGCAATCAAGATATAAAACCTCACAATGGTTTGGTTCACAGAGCCATTTCTTTCAGCTCAGGCAACCTCATTTCTTTTCCCTCTCTACTCTGTAGGGCTTCATGGTTATCAAATACAAACCAGTGACTGAAAAATGGGTCATTGCTTTGCAACACATCCATTGGAGATGCCAAGAAACTTTTCCAAGATCTTTCACATAGCCATTGCTTGTGGCTTGATTACAGTGAGATGCAGAGTTGTATAGAGCTGGCACCTCCAAGGCATTAAACTTTCATATGAGGCAGTGTGAATAGTATATTCAAACACATTTGTTCTCTATAGGATAATCTGAAACACTTTAGCTCTCATCTCCCTTCAGTCGTCACTGCTGCATTGTTTCCACCTAGCTGGTTGTAAAATGGCTGTGGGGAACATGTTTCCTCCTCTTCTGTCATGTTATAGTGGTCGTATTTTATTTCCCAAAGTAGAAAGATAGGGTTGGCATATGCAGTGTCACATCAGTGACCATTTCTTGCCTGTGGCATAGTAACACCACACCCATCTACAACATCACTTCTTGAACTGCTTTCTGGCTCTATGTCCCATATATGAATGATGTGATGTCACCTGAAGCCATCTACTAGCCCTGGTTAGGAAGACACTGCTCCCCTCTCTGTCATCTTTCCCATGGTCATGTCAGGACTTGAAAGAATATTTTAAAGATTGAATCTGGAAATTGATTTCTTTTGCTTTGAGATGAACATGGGATACCACATTAGGTTAGGTAACTAAGGGTGAAAGACTAATAAAACCTTGAAGAAAAAAAGTTCTCCAAGAGCTGGAGTTGAACCCATCTCAGTTAGGGAGAAGAACAAACACTTGAAATTAAATTATTCAATTAATTCCTTCTCTCTTTTTTTGGTCAGTTGAGAGAGCTCTGCTCTCCACAAGCTGCTCTGACAATTTGCTTTGTCATCAGGATGGTGATTGCTATATAGATATAGTTAACATTTATGTGGGGCTGAGGAACCTATGTACAAAATACTGGTGAGACAACAACAAAGAGTTTGTGAAAGGAATCATCTCCTTGACATGATGATCTATGTCCCTCCAATGCCACTGAAGATTTGGAACATGACTTTAAGCTACAGAGTGTGAGTCTGGTAGGAGTAAACTGAAGCCAACAAGTTCTGAAGTACTCCTGTATCCATTGAAGAGCTGATGGATTTCACTACATACTGGCAATGATGAAAACAGCACTACAGAGCCCATATTTTGTGTTGGCGAATGATTTTCCACAAGGTAGCTACGATGTGGAAATAGCTCTTGTATGTTCTTACCCTTGGATAAATATCAAACTACATTTCCACTGGTCCAAATCCTCAAAAAGGGCTCAGACAGGCTCTAAATTTTTATTCCCGCCTTCAATATTCTACTTAGCATATCATGCCATGTTTCTTAACTCATTACATTAAAGAAAAGATATTCATAATTTGATTGGAAGACTGAATGGATTTTGAGCCTGGACTGGTAGTTTTTTTATTCCAATTTTTAGGACTAGATTTATTGTCTTGACAGGGAGTAGGCGTAACATTTTTGTCTCCTCATCCAGTACCCTGTTTTCTCCTGGATGGAATCTAGTGTCTTATGTACTCATCCTGTGACTAACTATGACAGCTTGGCCAAATTTTCCATCCATTGTCTGATTCTGAATTCCTACCTCTTTACTGTACAGTGTAGGTACACCTGTTACTACACTAAGCAGAACTTAGGTCTGGGACAAGCCCTGAGGTTGTCAGTGTTTTCAATTTAAGCCTAAGTGGGACAGGAAAAAGGAACTTTTCCAGAAGTTGGGCCAACAGTACTCTGTAGACAAGTGGAGCTGCGTGGAAATGGGTTTGAACAGCCAACTCTCCAAGCTGTGGTTTTAACAAGCTGAACCAGACCAATCCACCTCCAGAACAATCTCCTTTCCAGTTTTCTTTCAAAACAGGAAGTGATTCTGTAATTTAAATGAGATCAGAAAACCGCTGTCATGGTACCATGGGGATTTATGAGGGGATTGTCTGCTCTGAAATGCACAGACTACCCAATGAGCTTGTACAGTATAAAGGGGTACGATGCAGTTCAGATGGCATAAGGGGTGCGTGTGTATGTGTGTGTGTGTTCATGTGTGTGGGGTTCAAGCACATCAGCATACCTTGCAACAATTCCTAAGATGGGTGACACAAACAAGTAACGCTTGGTGGGAAGTGAAGTGCATGTGGTCCTCATGTTTGTTTCCCTTAACGCAGGCATTTGGAATCGTTTCAAAGTGAGTTCAGCAAACAGCACTTCTCTCAGCAACTGTGCATGGTGCCTTTCTCCAGACGAACTGTGCTTTTCCCTCTGGCTCTTCTGAACACTTTCCAGTGCTCCCTTCAGAGCCATTTCCAGGCACAGCTAGAGAGCCCTTCCCTACAGAGCAGGAATGGGATGGAACAAAAGGATACCTCATCTCTTCTTTGCAGCCAGCCAAAGTCTCAGATGCACACAACATGATTACGATGTTAAAATCTTCCAGGAAAAGAAAAAAATTCACAGCCTTTTCAATGCTTTCATCCTATCCCAAACACTAGTGCTCAAAGCCACAGAATTTCTAATACTGACATCTACCAATGTGGCCAAAAAGCGGTTCTTGGCCAATCTAGTTCTCAGATGAGATGGTTTCGACACATTTCAGGTTTTATTGTACAGTGCTGAAATTAAGCACCTGAAAACATACAGAGCTTTTGTGTGAAAGAAATCTAACCATTCAGCAGAGTGCTATATTGTATTTGCAGAAATGTCCATCAATTAATTGAATTACCAGCATTTTCGTAATGGGAATCCCATACACATTCCAGATCAAAAACATATACATTTTCCAGAGAGCATTGGTATCCTCAGTGTTAACGTAGTAAAATCAGTTCAGCTTCATGTGGTGCTTGGTAAACTTCAGCTAGTTTTCAGGTCACACAGACAGGAGCTCAAATTCTTGGACTGTTGAAGTCAAAGAAACGAACTCTACCTTTAAAATTTGATCCACCTTTGCACTGTTCCGGTAGGAAAACAATGTGGCAGTAAGGGTTTGAAGAAGTTGGAGAAATGGAGTAGTCAGCTGGATATACAGGCCCAGCTGTTGAAAGTAAAGAGTTAGGCAGAACAACACTTCACCGGCCATCTACATACACACACCACAACTGTTATACATCCCCCTCCTCATTTATCCTCATAAAGACCACAGGCATCTCAAATGTTCTATCTGCATGACAGTTTTTGAAGATTTCAACTCACTTCTCCAATTCATGGCAATAACGCTAATAGAATAAGCCTAATTCTCTCAGGATAAATATCTGATGCCCAGGTCTGTAAGAATTTGCTTTCAAATTCAAAGTGTCCTTATGTCAGTTTCAGCTCTAAATGTCATAATTACACAGTCCCATGACAATTTTGAATTATTTGCTAAGTGTGGTTGAGTTTATCATCTTCAGCTACCTCCCCGCATTGCTGGGGCACCTTTACAATCAAAAGATAGGAATCTCTTATTTGCAACTCTTTTCTTCCTGGTAGTTTAAAAAGGAGCATAGGTGGCTCATTCCTGAACTCAACTGTCTAGACGTCTTTATGCTCTCTTTTCTCCTGCCTGAAAAATATATAAATATCTATTTACTTAACTTAGATAAATAAGTTCACATATAGGTTAATGTGACTATTTTACTGGATATGAATGTCATATGAACCTATTTACCCTTCTTTCAGTCTCCACTAAATACAAGAGGAGGCAGGAGGCTTGAGAACAAATACAAGATTAACAGAAGTGGTTAAGAAAAAAGACAGAATGAGAAAATGTTATTTTCTCTCACGTCCAACAGTTCTGTTGGAGTTTCTTAGCCCAAGTACAGAGAACACTTAGATATTCCTGCCAGAGACTGCACCTGCATCTAAATCCAACTGCTTCTCGGCAAGACTGTGTATAATGGATTTTTACCATCACTGTTACAATCTCCTTACACCTTGCTAGCTTGTGAACTGGGCTCATTTGGAGCCCTATCCTGCAACAGGCTTCTGTAACAGCCCAGATTTGTGCCAGATTCTACAAAAGCTGCCTCAGTAGCATCCTCCTGTGAATGCTGTGCCCACAAGGTGCCTGGAAGCTAAAGCCAGTTCAGCAGTTTCATGCACAGCTATTGCTGTGGACAAGTCCCATCCCAGGGAGTCATGGAGCAAAAGCACTAGAAATAACCTTCCAAATGCCTGAAGGGCAATACCTCACCCACCAGATGTATTTCCTCTAGTAGGAATTTTGACCCTATTCATGCTGGGCTTCATGATTTCTGCCTGAGAAACCATGGATTATGTTGCAAATTACTGGACCAACTAATCAAAAGACCAGTACTGAGAATGGTCGATGGAAGATATTGTTTGTCAAAAAGCAATAGAAGCAAAGAAAAGCAGCTTCAGGGTTGGTAAAGCAGAGTATTAAAAAAAAAAAATCAATTTTATACTTAAAAAATAAATGTTCCCAAGTTGACACCTCATTTGTTGTCATGTAAGTTACCTGTCTGGGTGATGCCGATAGAGAAGCTATTGAGGTAATTAAAGATGCTTTCCATCACCCTGCCCATGCATTTGTTTCCCTTGAAGGTGTATGAATTCTCAGAGCACTAATTCAGCTTTTAAAAAATACTTAAAAATCTTTTAATAAAATAGCTTTTTGTAAGCACTTTGCAACACTTTCTGTCAGGGACATAAATAAGCAAAGCAAAGGTGATGGAGTAGGAAACACTGGTCACAGTGTCAGCCATTCCTTCTCCTCCTTTTGTACTCCCTCCAGATTTTAAAGGTCAGAAAGACATAGAACATTGCCTGTGTCCTAAGAAGAGTATGTAAAGGAGGTTAAAAAAAAGTTTTGTTGCCAATGAACTTGAAAAATTTTGTTCCTTTTGCTTCACAAAGCACTGAGCTGTCTGGGTTACATGGGACTGAGTACTTTATGGTTAACATTTGCTGTGATTGGTTGAGCCGCTGTATAAAACCAAACGGAAAGTTCACCTTTAAGATACGTATTTTTAGCAACTGACCCATATGGTACAAACTGCTGTCCAAAATGTACTTTTGTGGCAAGAGGCTTTAAAGGCAAGTTTTTCTTTGTTAAAAAAAATGCACTTGAAATGATAGGCAATGTTTTCCCAGTGCTGGGCAGCACCACTCTTCTCCCTTCCTGGGTGGAGGGAACCTTTAATTTACAGACATGCCTTTTCCCTCTGTCTGCTCCCCGTACAGATTTACTCTACATTGTCAAATTTATTCCCATTTCTCTGTTCATAGAGGAAATCTTCTGGCATGTCAAATAGTTACATTTTAAAGAGAGCTGTTTTTTTTAATGGAAAAAAACTCTTCATTCAAGTGACACTGACAGTAAAGTTTTCTGTTTCCACAAATCCAAAACCAGAATGAAACTACTGAACAATGGACTTATGTATCCTCAGAACAGCAAAGACAATGAGGCTCTGAACATATTTGTGGCTGTACCTTAATCATAAAAAAGACCCCCAATTACAATAAATACTGAGTTAGACATATTACTGTCCTGCTGGTATTACCTGGGCACAAGCTGGGTGAACCATGCTGCAAACCCCAAAGCCTAATGGCAGCCTCCACAGGCCATGGTGCTGACTTTCCTTCAGCAAGGAAGGACTCTGCTGTGCGGCCCTGTCCCAGCACAGAAATGTAAAGCCAAGAGGCACCTTGGAAACATCACTCTGACCATGACAAAAGGAGGACGTGAGCTAACTCACCCCAAGAGATGTTTATCCAACTGTTTCTGGAGCATCCCCAAACAATACTACCACTTCCCTTCAAACCTCAAAGACAGGGAAAACTGATTACTGCCTTGGTCCTCACAGCAGCTTCATATCACACCTCGCTGTTGTGGAGCTGTGCTAAAACTGTTCAGAAGCTGTGTGTTGCTTAAGAGACACGTTTTGGCTGCCCCTTTTCTAGTATTTATATCTCTGTTACCCAGCAGGTGTAGCGTATTCAGGTCTGCATCAGTCCTACAGTTTGCCTTCCTACCAAGCTATCAGCCCCAAACTGCAGCTGTACTACCTGTCTGGACTGAAATTAATCCAAATCTTCTGTGCGTCAGTGTGGGGGCAGAACTGCCTTTGCTCAGCAGGCTGCAAATGCACTCTTCAGTCATTCAAAGCTCTGCCTACAGCCAGCTCTAATTTTACTCTATTTTGTTTATGCTGGTGTGGCTGGGCCGGTATTTTTTTCCTCCACTTAATCTACCTTTATCTTTCTAATAACATCTTCTAATAATATCTTTCATCCTGGTTTATTTATAGCTACTGCCCTTTCATTCAGGTATTGCTACTGGAAACTATAAAAAAACTTGAGTCGAGTCACTGTGGAGGTGCCAGGGGTAAGTCACCTATTTGGAGGTTAAGTTTTAGATTTTAAATACTACTGAGATAGATGGATTTTCTGTGTTGCTCCTGTTCCTAGTCACACTGCAGTCTGGATGGGAAGGGAGTGCAGTGGGGGAGAGTGGCGTGGGTGTGTGCCAGCTTTTCTTTCTGAAAGCTTACGATCTCAAAGGAAAAGTGACTGATAGATTATCTTTATTTGCCTGGCAGGTGGTACTTAGCATAGGGAACTTGCATTGGACATGCTCAGTCCTTTCATGCTCCAATTGAAGGAAACAAATGGTCAACAAAAAGCACAGGCAGAAATCCATTCCAGAGATGCTTTAACATGCCATCTCGGTTTGCAAACACTGCTTGCTTATTTGTCTTTTTTTGAAACAACAAATCTCCTCGTGAGATGTTACAGCAATGTGACAGAACAAAGAGGCATCCTGCAACTTGGCAAGCAGTACCACTGGCAAAGCTCAGTGAAGGAGGTGATTCTGCAGCACACCACAGCAAGCTGTGGATGCTCGGCGTGTCTTGGTGCCAGGCTGCTGGTGCTGGAGAGCAAGGAAGGGTTGTATCCTATGGACAGTTGAAGAACACCCCCATACCTACAGTTCGGCTAAGATAGAAGTGGGAACTTTTGTCGCACATTCAGGTTTCTCCAGCTAGTTCCTCCTTCTGCTGCCATTGTACTCCATTTATCCACTGGGACAGGCTGCCCAGGGGGTTGTGGACTCTCCTTCCCTGGAGATATTCAAGACCCATCTGGATACTGACCTGTGTGAGCTGTCCTAGGGAATGGGCTTTGGCAGGGGGTTGGACTCGATGATCTCTGGAGGTCCCTCCCAACCCCTACAATTCTGTGAAATTCTGTGATTCTGTGATCTTAGAGGTGTAAAAAAGTGGAACATCAGGCCAGTAAATTCCTCTCTCTCCCAACACAAATTCAAATGAAACTAAAATTGACCATTTGTCTAACCTGATTTTGAGAACTTCCAGAAGTCCATCTTCAACACTTACTCCAAGCTGATGTGTCTGTCACACTCTCTGAAGATTCCCTCACATAATTAGCACATAGGGACAACGCAGAACACTAGCTGGAGAGGGACTGCTCTTCCCCTCTGAACATGCCTCTCTAAAAAGAATAGCCAAGTTTTTGAGATCAAAATAATTAACTTGATTGGTTAAAAAAAAAGAAAAAGACAAAACCCCACAAATCCAACGTTTTTTCACATCCCCTTTTTCACTTTACATTTTTGTCAGTTTGAAAATCTTTGTGCTAGAAATACTGCTGAGCCACATGGAAAAGCATGCACAAGGTACTAGAAATTGCAGCCACATTTCAAAGCCAGCTGTTCTACCTGAGTTCTGAAGGAATTTGGTTAGTTCTCTTTGACTTTTTCCCCCAGAGCTTAGTTCCATTCAGTTTCATCTTCTTCTGGGAAAAGCATCCTCAACTTGCCCTCAGAACACACTGCCCTTTTTTTTATTATTATTTATTTTTAGGTTGTGTTCCTGGATTCTGAGTCTTTTGAATTCATGAGGGTTGGAAATGCTTTCCCCTTGCTTTATGTCAAATCTATCAGTCAAATATAATGTTACAATTCTACAGCTTGATGTAATAAGATGTATTAATTTGTGATGAAATCACTGGGCTCATCACTGCAAACATGCAGAAGAAAAAAGGTCTCTGATTTCTTAGGCCCCCTTTTCCCCTGAAAATACCCCATAAATCAGTGGAAGAGCAGCACTGGGTAAGCATAGCAAGAATAGTGTGATTTTAGTAGCGCTCTCTTGGATGTCACAGCTTGTTCAATGATCCCGATCTGATCACTACATGGAAGTTTCCCGGTGAGCAATACTGTCTTTAACCCACCTGGCAGCTGCCTGAATGCAGCTCTGTCTATGAGACTCTGCACTTCTGCTGCAGAGCTTCCCATTACTCTTGGGGTTTTTTTTCCCAGTTAGCTTAACACGGACTACTGAGTGAAAAGCCTGAAGGACTCTGTGCTACTGTGTAGGAAGGAGCTTTAAAAAAGCAAATGCTGGCATTTGAGAAGACTTCACAGGCTGTACCACAGTGGCATCAGCCTGTTGCACTGCTACCAGTTCCTGGTATCAACTCATCAAATACTCAGCTGCTGTCTACTGTTTTGAAATGACAAAGGATTTTCTGCTTGGTGTGTGAACCTTGAGAGCAATCTTGCTTCAAATGCAGTGGGAATGCCCTGGCCTTTTGCATCGGTACAGGCAAATGAAGTCAGAAAGGAGCTGTGTGTCTCTCTAGCTCTGAAACAAGAAGGATGGCGAGCAGGGATGTGAACAACCTAAGGGATGGGGGAAACAATGAAGGAGAAAAGTGACGCTTCTCTGACTGCTTCACAAAAGATGAAGGAGAAGAAGTTAATCTTCACTTGTGTGGATTACTAGAGATTTAGCTTCAGCCCAAGGCAGCTTGTTTCATTAAAAACAAAGAAAACAATTAACAATGCTGGCCAAAACTTTGCTACAAAATCCAACAGAAGATTTTTCCTCTTATCATGTAACATTCAATAAACAGACCAGAACAAAAAAATTAAGGAAGCCCTCCCCTTCTGTATTATTTTTGGCTTTTTGGAGGGGATTCAAAGCCAATTTTTAAATGTATATATACATGTATGTATATAAATCAGCTTATTTTTGTATGCAAATGTGGGAATCTCTCAACAGGAATGAATGTCATGACCTTTGCTCCCAGGTCCTTGAAATAATGGTCTGTGAGACTGTAGAAGAGTTTGGGTGGTTGTGACACTTCTTTCATTACCCACTGCAAAAGAAAATAGATGTTGTGTAAACTAGAAGCTTGTGGGCGCTAATGGCAGATTTTCACATGGGATAAACATATGTTCTCTTTGCTCAGAGCAAGAGAATTTCCCATTTTGCTAAAAAAAAAAAAACCCAGGCAAAAAAAAGTGCCTTATTTCAACTGATGGAAATTTCACTCTAAAACACTCTGGTAATTACTTGCAAAATTCAGTTTTTTGCCTTTGGATGTTCAAGAGGGTGATGAGAACAGCGTGAAATTCTGGCTACCTCCTCATATTGCTATCAGTCTTGAAAATACCTGAGCATACAAATTTTTCTGCTTTTTGTGGATAAAGATCCAATCTCAAATTTGAGGATTGCTGAAAAATAAGACAGGACTAAAACTTGAAAGGATTAGCGCTCAGTTGAGGAACAAGCCAAGGGAAGTCTAGATGTGGATTCCATTCACAGTTGTGCTTGAATATAAAACCTAGTTCACAATCTCAGGAGAACAAACCCTATTCCTTCTGTTGTTTCAAAGATATCTTGATGTTTAACCTTCAAACTGCATTACAACACTTCTCCCATACCAGCATTTTGTTTCCTGCACTTTGAGCCAACACACAACTCTAAAAGTGAAAGAGGGAAAACAAACAGAGTAGGAAAAGCTATTCAGTTTTTTACTAACTTCTCCAGGGCTGTCTGTGCTGAAAATATGGGGAACTGTTCCACAGAAAAGGATGGCTTTCTGTGCCATATAAGGGAATCTTTTTAATGTTTATAAATATCTCAAGTGTGGGACACAGGGGGAAATGGCCAGCCTTTTTTCAGTTGTCAGTGGGGACAGGACAAGGGGCAAGGGCTTCATGTTGGAGCACAGAGAGTTCCACACCAATATGGGGAAGAACTTCTTCACAGTGAGGGTGACAGAGCCCTGGGACAGGCTGCGTTGGGGTTTATGGAGTTTCCTTCTCTGAAGATATCCAAGACCTGTCTGAATGCCGACCTGTGTGATATGTCCTAGGGAACCTGCGTTGGCAGGGGGGTTGGACTCTATGATCTCTGGAGGCCCCTTCCAACCCTTACAATTCTGTGAATCTGTGGCAGTTTCTCTCTGGGTGCCTTACAAATTTTCAAATCATGCCCCAGATATTCCATGCATCCCCCTAGCCAGCCTGCTTTTAGAAAAATATTAAAAAGCCTGCACAACCAGGTGGTTATTTTTGAGAACACAGGGGAAGTTACTAACACTGCCTTTCCGTGTCCCACCCTGGGTCTGAGACTGCTTATATTGAGTAAGGTGGCTCAAATCTTCAAATTATTGTTTCAGATTCTACAAACTCAGGCACACAACACAAGCCAATGACTTCAATACCTCAAGCCCTAGAGATTCCAGCCCTGAGATAAGCCTGGATCCACAAAGACCTTGCTACAAGTCTTAACAAGCACTCCATAGTACCTTTTGACCTAAACCTGACTTACACATTCACACATGCATAAAGCGAGGGCCATTTAAGCACGATGTGCTGCAAAATCAGAATTTTTCTATCAATATGGCAGAATTCAAAGCTTTTTTTATGTCTGTGCAATTGGAAGCAGTGGAAAATGAGACTCGGTCATAAATAAGGTGAAAGTATGTGTGCACTACAGGGATTTTATACTACACCTAAAGCGATATTTCATTTCAGGGACTGACAGCCTGAAATTCTTGTGCCAATGTTTTTCCCCTCCATAATTTTTTTTATGTGGTTTCTCACCACAGGAGTTTTGTGACACACAGCAGAAACTGTGCGACTGCCAGATTCAGCATGACAGGAAACCAGCAGTGAATCAAACATCAACACATCCTTGCATTCCTCTCCCTGACTTGGCACGTGGTCACACAGAAGGGCATCTCGCTTTGGCCACTTAGTGCTTTCGCTGCATTCATCATTTCTTGGCATTGATTGCGCATTCAGATTCTCTCTCTCTCTCCCTCCATCCTCCCACCACATATCTATCCCCTTTGTGCACAGGCACAGCTCTCTGTTTCAGTTACATGCCTGTCTTCTCTAGTTCTCCCATCTTGGAGCATTAATGAATTGGAGGTACTGTTGACTATTGTTTTGTTGCTGGAACAGGCATCAGTGTTGCAAAGAACTAATCTCTGGGGAAAATTGCATCGGTTTTAAAACAGCAACAAGAAAGGCTGAAATGCACTTTAAACATTTTCAGACAAGTGTGGAGTCTTGGTAGTGATGTTAAAGCCTGGGGATAGGTAACAGCAGAACAGAATAGGAGTGGGGCCTGAGTTAATTATGACAAATCTTACGTAAGGAATTACTCAAGTTTTGAAAATGGTGACAAAGATGACAGAAAATAAGGAGCACCTCCTAGTTACCATCTTTACAATTGTCTTTTAGGAAGCCATACCTAGCTTTTTCCATGCTGTCAGCTCACGACACATGTCACCACAGATCTCCCACCATCTTTTCCTTCATGATACACATTTGCTGGTTAAACAGTGCTTTCCTTCCTGCTGATATAAACCTGTTACTGAAGGAGCGGAGCATATTTGTAGCGTCAGTGATGAGTGAGAGTGGCATTAAATAAAGGCTATGCAAAGACAAGTATGTGAACATGAGACCCTTCAGTAGTAATTGCAAAATGATAGATCAAAGAGGAGAACGATAGATGTGGGAATAAACTGCAAAGAAGGCAAACAAGGTTATCATAGCTGAATTGGGAAATAGTCCTAGAAGATAGCTAAGTGAAAGGGAGGAATGTGGGATACTATATTTGAAGGACAAACTGGGGAGGACTGGATTCAATATTAGAGCTGAGCTCGTTTATGTTAGCCTGGCACAGCAAGAAGTTGGGTCTTGCAATGTGATTATTGATCTCTTCCTTTCATGCTGCTCAGTGCTGAATGCCCTGAATACAAATGGGGGCTTTTAATGGATTCCAGCTATTTTAAAAAAAAAAACCCTTTAAAAGTATGGTCACTTCTGAGCCACCCACATGACCACCCTGTGAGACCAATACCTGCAGTCAAAAAACCCAAACAAAAAAACAAGAGTAGTGAAGGAAGACAGACAAATTTCTGTGCTTTTATTCTGACAGTACCATGTGCCCACATCCCCAGATCCTGTTCATGAGTGATGAAAAAGAAAATGTATGATGGACTCTGACATGGAGGGACAATCTGGGCAGTGTCTGAACTCAGTTATAAAAGCCACATGAGAAAGTGAAATTCAAATATGATGCACCCCTGCCACTGCCACACACAGAGAGTGACTTGCAAGACAAAAGGCAACAACAGCTACAACAAAGATGTTTGCATAGCAGAATGCTGTGAGTAGCCAGTTGGGGAAAATTTGGGTGACAATGCCACTAGCCTGGCAGAAATTCAGCTTCAAGATGCTCTTCAGATCAAATATATGATTTTGGACACATAATTTGTTGTTATCATTCCAAATGGCTACTGCAATACTCCTGAGGCACCCTGTGCATGGGAAGCTGCATGGATTCATAAGGAACTAATACAATCTGCGGCACCAAATTTAAGGACACTGAAAGATAAAGCGGGTATCTGTATAGCAAAATGAGACAGAAGTCCCTGACAGGTAAAATCCTCTGCCCCAGTCTGACTAAATCACTAGAAATTAAAGTCAGATACTTCTGAGTTGATCCAAAGGCTCCTCTTTATTTCAAAGTTGTCTTTGTTACACCCTTGCTGAATCTAACATCTTAATTCTTCTCTTGCTGTCTCTGCTGATAGACACTCTGTGACACTGACACATAGTTGGCATCATCATTTTTCTCTGGAAAGACTTAACAAAAACACTCATCCTTTGCTCTCCATTTCCTGTCTATAAAGAAGAGCTAACACTGTTTGCCCTTCTGACTTCCTTTCTCATATCCATTTTCTTTTCAATTTTTCAGGGAAAAGATTCCCTCCTCTGATGTCTTCTCTGCAGCATTAAAACATAAGCTAATAGCTACTCTTGGCAGAGTAAATGTGGATTAAATGAAGAAAACAGTAGTTATTCTTCTCTCTTGTGGAAAACAGAGCAGTGGGGATTTTGCTATTTTGTGATGTTTCAATAAAAAGGCTTGAGTACTAAATATAAACTTTCCAGGTCTTCAAGTGCCAGCCATGACCATTACACTTCCCAGACCAGGCTGGGAACAAAATGTATTTTTGCAATCAAAGTCCAAACCTGGTATTCTTCCCTCTTTTGAAAAGCATTGTGTGTTTTGCCATTCTCATGGAGAAACCAGTTTGTGACCTTGTTTCTTGGATTACACTTCTTCCTGCAGAACTGGCTAAAACAGTTCAGAGAACAAAGTTTGTTTTTATTTTTTTTTTGGACATGATTTCTACTCCTTTGAGAAAGCAAATGCCTGGACATTACTTCAGTGCAGGCACTAATAATAGCTGAAGGAGTGTCTGAGCACACACATGTATCATAACATAATGAAGAATTGGCTGCCACAAGATCATTTGGGGGAATTCTATACTTTAAGGTTTTAAAAAAAAGATTATTAGCTCTTAACAAGCTACAGCTTCCAAACTGGCCCATTTCCCATCTTTTTCTTTAATATAGAATGGAAAATAAAAACCCCTCTCCCTGGAAATATGAGCTTTGTTTGCAGTAAGATCAGTCACACCATAAAATAAACTCATAAAAAGGAGTGACAGGAACGATAAATCTCAATTGCTTTATAGAAAATAAAGCAAAGCTGACCCAGACAAGGCAGTTATCACAGGGGGTGACATCACTAAGCACACAGGAAATACAAAATCCTTTGCAGAAATGCTGATTTCAGTAAACATTATGACCCTCTGTAGTTTAAAGTGTTTGGAGAACTTTTAGCCTAACTTCAAGTCTGTGATAGGGGCAGGAGAGGATAAATAAATAGGAAATTCATTCTGGATAGCAATTAAGAACCAGGGGACCAGGCTGAAACCACCTCTGAGTATTCATATCCCAGCTGAACCAGTACAACTTTTGGCCATAAAGACTTCAGTACCACCACAGCTCAACAAAGTACCACAGAGCATAATTAGATCCTGAATTTTGTTTGTCCATGAATCGACCTGGTTCAACCACAGGCCACTAACTGCACCTCTTGACCTATTATTTGAGTATCTGGCCCTACAAGTCACATATTACCTGTATGTTCCTTATCCACCTGACCAAAAGGGGCTATTACATCCCAATTTACTCAACACTTGGGTAATCTGGGATGGTAAATATACTATTTCCAATTCATCTCTTGAGATTCCCAAAATGAGTGGAAAGCTCTATAGCTGAATATATCTGGACATGTTAAAACCTGTAAACCAGAGCTTGTCGGATCCTTAGTGAAACTGGAACATCCATGGGTCAAAAGAAGGGAGGGGCCTTCAGAAAGGAGCTAAACACTCAGATCTTTTGCACTGAAATCCCCAGCATTTGTTCGTTATTCTTTCTTGCCACAGACAAATTTCTTATAGCTACCATGGGGATGGTTTTTTTAGTGCATGAGAAGTTATTTCTCTCTCTCTCTCTCTTGCTAACTGTTCTGCTAGTCACCCTTGATGAACATCCTCTGATGTTTTTCTTTTTATTTTGGCTGCTGTTTATCTATAAATATAGATTTACTTCTCTCCCTTTCTGAGTAACCTTCAGAGCAAAGCTTTCAGTGAGGAAGGGATAGCCTGAGGTGGCTGAGCACACAGTCTTGTCTTTAAGTCTTTAGAGTCTGGCTTCTCTAGTTGGAAGGCTTCAAGGAGGAAAGAACAAACCAAAGTTCAGCTCTGTTTACACAGACTAAACCTGGTATTATTTATCAACGTCTCTTCTGAAGTCATCCAGAAGTCTTCTGATGTCATGCCTACCTTTGGAATGAAGCTCTCAGAAGAACAGCAACACTGAGATGACAAGAATAAGAGGGAGAGCAAGAAAAGTGAGAAGGTAATGACAGCAGAGGAATATAGAATGCAAAAATTTCCAGAAAAGTTTTCATTATTGATTTACAAGATAAAATACTCTTCTACCTGAATGCACAAAACAGCCACTGAGATAAAGAGATAAAACTAACAAATGTTACTTCACCTCAGATTTATCTACATATTCTCCTGTAATTCTCAGGTTCTTTTTCTAACATTCTGGGAGAGACCAGACAGCGTGGAGCTATACATTGATTTTCTTGGAAAGGCTACAAGCATGTTGGAAGAGGTTGGAAAGGAAAATCGGTTGTATTATGTTAAAGTGGATGAACAAATAATCTAACTGTTGCTTTTGGTAAGAGTAGCCAACATTTGTAAATCTAAAGAACAAGAAAGGGAGGAATTAACCAAAGCCATAGATTAATTCATACACACACACACACACACACACACACACAGAGTGACTCTTGGAAGAAATATCCAGAGACTACTAAGCATAAAGATATGCTCGTGGCTCATAACTTCCCCAGACTTTAAATTTCTGGAAGCTGGGAGAAGCTCTGCTGCATGCTTGCCTTGTTCTTCCTCTCTTCCTAGCAGGCTTCCTTGCTGCTGGACAGTGTACTTCACTAGTTGGAGCTTCAGTCTCAACCCAGTTCTTACACTGTGCTATGTTTTTAACTAGGAAAACAGAGAAGGGAGTTAATAATACGGCTAAAGGAGTCGCTTACATGAAAGTAGTATAACCAAAAAAATCTCATTTCTAATACTCACTGAACTGTGAAATACATTCTCACAGGAATGTGTGCCACTGTACATGCCCAGTAGAGATTTCTTGGCACAGCTCCCTGAGCTGGAATCTAATACCAGTATATCTAGACTTTTACATTATACCCATTTCTAAAGAACATGTAGGTAAGCAAAAAACCAATATTAATGTGATTGTTCTGGGTATCCCCCATTACTGTTGATAGAAGACTCCTAAATGCATGGAAGGAAAGATAAACTCTTTTGTTGCTGGGTATTTGAGCTGAACAAATTATTTACAATGCATAATTTATCTGACTAAATTAGATGCTTTCAGCTTGCTGAAGACTAATGCTTCCGCTAATATATACTTATTTGAATATTTGAATGTCAGACAGCCCCTCTGGGGGTACAGTATCCACGAGCTGGTGGGGAGCAGCTCTCTGACACTAACAGTTACCGTTGGCTAAGCTCTGTAAGAGGCCAACACATCTCGGCTGAAGGGCAGAAGTCTTCCCTTTCACATCCACAGGGGACTTCTTTGGACCAGCAGGTAGGATGCAAGTGGGGAAGAGTTCTGCATGGCACTGTGTCTGTTCTGGCTGGCTGAGTCTTCAAAGCACTTCCAGCTTGCACATGTATAATTCAAGTCCTGTGAATACCAGCTGTGACAGTCTGGGTTACAATTTGCAAAGAATCATATTTTACTAGGAAATGATGAGCTATTTTGATCCATCTGTACATTTTGACATATTGCCAAATGAAGAATTGGGGCTGGTCATGAAACATAAATAAAAGGTCTGGGCCAAGGCCCAATATTGGCATATATTTGAGACAGTTAAATTAACTAAATGATTAGCTCCAACGATAATGTCCAGAAGCGATCGAAGAACCAAACTCTGAGATGGGACTTACTCTGAAACTCCTACCAGCATGCTAGCTTTTTCTCAGATGTAGAAACAGGTGGTCTGTCCCTGAACGCAGCAGCAGAACGATGGAGATGAAGGGCAAGGAGGCATAAGGGGTGTAGGGAACCTGCAGGTCACGTCAGCGCACTGGGGCTGTCTAGCAGTGCAGGCGTTTCATGCAGACATCGGCTGAGAATTTGTCGCCGGGGGAGGGAAGGAGGAGTGAGCGAGGGATGCGATGAAGGACAGTGACTCAGGCTGCCATATTTGGGATGGAGGCAGAAACAAAGACATGACTCACACATCAAGACAGTCAGGACGGGCCAGCTTTCTATCCAGAAGATTAATTTGAGACTGGCTGATTTCCAAGAGGAAATCAGATGTAGGGATGCAGGAGGCAGTGTTTCTAGGAGAGAGATGTTTCAGAGCATGTGAGATGAGAGAAAAGATTAGGCAGAAGGACCCAAGATAAATGAAGATAAGAGATTATTTGGGAGCAGGAAGGAGAAGGATGCACAGCCCCTTTCACTCTTTTCCAGTAAAGCTTCTTAGGGATTGGGAACAAAATAAATCAGGTTGCTGTATTTGTAATTTCTTCTTTCCCAGTGAAACTATTGAAATTCCTCACACGATGGTGCCAGGGGACCTGTTTAAGTATGTACTTTTATGAGCATCCAAGAGAGAGAAGCAACCTTGAAGGGAAATTTTCAGGTGCATTGCCACTGTAGGGGTTCAAAACATACTGCTACCACAAGATCAAACAAGTGAGGCAGACAGATTTCAAATGCGTTGCATGCTAAGGAGATCTATGCTAGTGGGCAATGCAGATGCCAAAAGTGGGTGTGAACCTCAATACACTCACCAGCACACTCCCAGTGCTGTGTCCCTCAGAAAGGGGCCACCAGCCTCACCAGAGCTAGTGGCTCCTGCCGCAGCACAGCGGTAGCTGCAAAGAACTAACCATGCTTAAAGCTCTTTCTGTCTCTTCTAAGACAGACTCTTGTTTCACGAAAGCTACATGACTGGTTTACTCTAAGGTTATTCCAATGATCTCCCACCTACAAGAGGCACAAAGCATGAGGCTGAGACTAAAGCCTAGCTCTGGCTTCCATCTGAAGACAAAGTAGGAGGTTCCACCAACAACATTCCCACTATCTTCAAGCTGCAGCAGGGAAAAGGTGGTGTAGTATGATTATGCTACCATGACTTAGATCCAGGGAGTGGAGCAAATAGGAGGATATCTGCCACGACCCTGAGAAAGTCATTTATGCTGTCTGCAATGACATTTCCTCATCTACAAACCAACATTTATGAATTTTCCCTACTTCATAAAGATATTCTGGAGGTGGAGTTCAGCGAGACAGTCACTTGAAGAGGAGTGTGTTTTCACCCTGTCAAACATTACAATTTGCTATAAACCGCAGTTTTCAGGGTTTTAAAATCTTGCTCACAATACATTGACTGCAAATCTGATTAAGTATGCAATGAAGAGTGCAGTGACTTCTGTTCAGCGCATGTTTTCACTGGAGCATCAGAACTATTGTAGCTGTCTAAGTAATATACAGGTAGGTTTGATGTATATAGTATCATTAAGGTTTTACATCTTGAGTAGTAATGGTTTGAGAGGACATGTGTTCTGGACTCTCCAGTCAGTAACATCGCACTGAAAAATATTCCCTGGTGACTTGTCTCTATCTGTTAATACAGGTTTTAGAAGATCCCGGAGCACTGACCAAAGTAATTTCATTGCTTGACATGAAGAGGTTGCCTCCATTTTTTAATACTCCAAATGGCATGATTTGCTCACCAGGACAGAGGACTACTAAAATTCTCCCTACAGACAGGTTAGTATTTCCTTTAACCAGGTGCTTTTGCACTTGTATTTATTATCTGAAACAGAGAGTGATGGGAGGCAAAGTACTGCAAAGCCTTCGGCAGCTGGGACTAATGGATTATGGTGTTTCCCCCAGTGCCCTGGGTCTGTAACTAGAGACTGAGAAATGGAGCAGAGAGAAAGGGTTAAAATATTTCAGGGTGTTCTGGATCCCATCCCTAGTTGAAATGCAGTCCAGCAGATGGAATTTCAAAAAAACCTGACTGATGACCCCTGCCAAACTGACCACATATTATCAATCTCTGACACAAGCAGATCACTTCACAAGACATTTCCATCTGTCTCCATTAAGTTCTTACTTCTCTTCTAATACTGGCCTGCATAGCAGACACTTTACTTGCAGCTTTCCAAATGGAAATATCGAGACATGCCTGCTACCACCCTTTCACCTCCTCTCCATGGCTCCCTGACCTCTGTCCTGTTGCAGAGGTGACTGAGCCCTCTGAGGCTCACTACACCACACAGAAGGGATCTCTCATCTCAAGCCTCCTGCCACTTTCAGTGATCCCTTGGAAAGGTGCCCTCTGGAACAAAGTGCTTTCAAAACAGCCCTTGTTTCTGATCCTCTCCTAGCAGCCATCCGTGAGTAGGACCCGAGGCTTTTTCCCTAATCTAGGGACCATTATTCAAGAGATTAATCTGTTGTGACACTGATTTTGTTCAATAATAGTTATAAAAACATGGCATGAAGTGGGAGAAAGAGAAAGAATAGCCTGACCTGTAGTAATTTTTCTTTCAAGGAACTTCTTAATTCCACTAAGATATATTTTACATTGATGGGTGATTTAGTTTCCACTACAACCTTCAGGTCTCTAAACACTTAGCTAACACAGGGAGAAAGTTTTTTTATCTTCTCTCTCTCACTCCCACCTCTCTCCACTCTCTGTGTATTTAAAGGGCCTAATATGGTAATACTGGGAATAAAATCAAGTCATATGATATGAAGCTTCAGAACCTTTCCACGAAATATGTTTTATCCCATCCTTTTCCACAGCAGTGACTTGGGAGCTAAATTGAACTGTAATACATAGCTGCAAAACTATTTCTCTTTTTACAGCTCCTCATCACACTCTACATTTGTCAGCACTCTGGGCTGGTACAGGTCGGGCAGTACCAGATGAGAAACAAAACCTGCTTGTAAGGGTCAAGGCTTGCCCAAGTTGGGAAACCCAAGCGTCAGGGAATAAATGTACCCAGTGCTCATGGTTTCCAGAACCTGAGGTCAGCTTTAATGCTCATCACATGTATGTAAAGATTTAGAACAGGAGGAGAAATGGTTGAAAGTCAGGGATCTGAGAGAAACATCTGCACAAAGTATGGCTTTCTATAGTATCCTCTGCTATTGCAGATGCTCCAGACACAGAACATAAACAGAAAAGCTTGGAAAAGTTGGAGAGCTTTCCAACAGAGGTTCTAGACCATAGGACAACAAATATCCATATCCCAGTCCCTATACTGGTAAAAGTTTTCCACATAGCTGGGCGGCAGCTGCCTTGCTTCTTGTCATTAGAATTAGGCACCTGCCTGTCTGTAATATGCTACAGCTGACAAGGGAACTGAGGATGGGTCTATTTGTTTCCAAAAAGCCGCAGGGCTGACAGTGGACAACCGATAATACTAAGCTTCATCTGTCTCCTCCATGAACAGTCAAGGCTGTTGCACTTTAGGGAGTCTCCCGAAACCAAGCAAGACACGGACCCAGGTTGGTTTACTCTTCCCTGTCTTGATCTGAATGCACAGATATTGCCTCAGGCATGGGCAGATTGCCAGTCCCATGGCCCAGCCCTACTTGGAATTAAGCTTTTCAGCAGCCGGACTGCCATAAACACAGACAGCCCTACATGGTTGTAGTGTGACTGAGCAAGAGCTGTGTAACCACGTCTCGTTATGGAGCTGGTAGGAATAGGTTTGCTTGCTAACACAGATGTTGCATTAAAGCAATCTGCAGGCTGGGTTGAGGGGATGGGCTCGCTAGTCCTTGGGCCAGGTCAAGGGATGAGCAAAATTCTCTGCATCAAATCTGGCAGGATGTGAACTTGCCATGAAAGCAATTGCCATGTTCTCCTCCATTTCTTCTGATCATTCAAAAAAACCCAGGAATTGATGTGACAAGCAGTACTAAATGTAAGTGAATACACTATAACAAGCCCTTTAGTTCAGTCTGTTGATGATATTCAAACCAGAAGAAGGACTAAAGCTCCTTGTCACAGAGCAGGATAATCTCAGCAGGCCTAACAGAATAAAAATTCATTTCTGCCAGTAAACTGAGAATGACTCAGAATAAACATGGCAAAGAGATCTTAAAATAAAGAAGTGCCATAACTTCTTGCTTCAGGATAGGGAGGAGGGAAAGATTAAATACTTTCATTAAATTAACTCTCATCCGAATGAGGCTTTTGTTTTGTTTCTAAAAGAAACCTATTTCTTTGCTGTCATTTTTTCCTTTGGTGGTAAATAGAATGCAGAATTCCAGAAGCCTCATTTCTAAAGAAACAAATGTAATCAATTTCACAGAGCACTGAGACAAATCAATATGGAAGGAGTCAGAAAACCAAACAAAAACAATGGGAGAAAAATATTACCCTATTTATATGGCCATAAGATATGGGGAAAAAAGATATTTAAAATTACAGAGCTAATTTCTAAAGCAGCAAACAACACTAGTCAGTAATAAAAAAGAACATTAAACTATTTCAGCTGAAAAATACCACAAGTCTATTATGATTATAATAACCCATGTGATGGTCATTATTGTCTGCAGTATAGAAACATAAGCTATTTTGGCTTCTTTTTGTTTTTGATTTGTCACTAAAGGAGAGTAAAAGACCACTAAAGTAGTTATTGCCCAATTAACCCTTGTGATATCAAATGACATTTTAGCTTTATTTTCAGCTTCAAAGTTGGATTTTATAGCCTGGTGATTCTATAGAAGAGTAAGGATAATGAGACTTTACTGAAGACATGCAATATCTGACTTGACTGGAAGCTGTAAGATGCACAGAATCAACATTAAACCTGCTTCAGCATTTAGAACTGTATTTTAAAGTCTCACTACTACTACTACTCTCATAAGAGAGAAAAAATGCTACATTATGTAGTATTTAATTTATTTAATAAATAAATACTACATTTCTTTTTTAAAGACCCCTCCTGTCTCCACTCCAGAAAAAGTCATTTTTGCCTAGAAAGCACAAGCTGGCAAGCCAGCTGAGAATACACGTGATTTTCAATGTATTTTAGCAAGGCAGGAGCAGGCTCTGTGAGCTTACTTTGCTGCTCTCTCTCACTAAACCCTATCTCATTTTCCTTTTTCCATATCTTGAATAAAATTCATTGTGAATTATATTTCTCAGCTGTAAGTCAGGAAGCAATTCAGATGGGAAATAGAAAAAAAAACCCAAAACCCAACAGAAGTGGGAATAGAACTCTGTTCTTTTGACATCACATTCAACGAATCTGAACGTAAGCAAAGTAGTACAGGTCCACTGTTGCAAAGGAAGAAAAATTAGAGTAGCTAGCTATAATGTGTGATTGCTTTTGGTGTAAGAATATCCCTTGTGAGCCACTGGAAAACAGAAAAAACAAATCACCCTTTACAAAAACCCATAAAGATGTATTTCAGCAAGGAAAAGAAAGACCAGAGTTAAATTAAAACAAATGTTAATCAGAGCACCCACTTTTCTTATTTTAGTACCAGTGAGCCAGAAGTAAACATCCAGCCAAAAAAGAAAGTTAATATTCATCTGGAGGCATATTAAATGAAAATAATCACAAAGTCAACAAACTTAAGCCCACAGAAAGTTACATGCACATTTTTATTCTACCATCAACTCTGCTTTACCTTTGGGCCATTTCATATCTGCTTGAGTTATAACTGGTGTAATAAATGGGTTCTTAGGCAGCATATTTCTATGCAAATTTACACTGCCAAATTACTATTCTTTTTCCAACTCCATCATAGAGGAAAAAATATAGATTGAAGGACATTTAAAAAAAAAAATCCTTATGATAAAAAAATGAAGGTTTCAATAGACTTGTCATTTGAAGTATTATTTTTCACTCTTACGGAATAGAAGTGTATAAAATTTAATAGGAGTAGATCCAAAATGCTTCTAGAGAAATTACACTAAAGGACCCAGGGAAGGTAAGCCAGTCTATAGAAGTTTCAGTCTACTATAAAGAAAGTAAAAGAAATGCAGTCCCTGTGAAGGGTTTTCATTGACTTTTTTTCAAAGGTGATCACTCCCATTCAGTTTTCCCTACACACTAAAATCACACAAATTGAATTAATTGTAAACCACACTATTTTCCTTTGGAAAATTCTGACTTTCAAATCCAACTGAAGTTCAAGTGAGACATGTCCTTAACTACACTTTTTAAGAGACAGTCATGGTGACTTCAAAGGGACTGCGTAGGTGCTTAAAGCTCTACGAGCACTGAAGGACTTTGCTGGATCAAAGCCCTGGAAAGCTGTGGAGGAGAAGGACAATGCAAGAGCTGAATATGATAATTTTTCCTGTGTTTGCACCATTCTCTTACTTTTCAAAAAGAAGGAAAATTTCAGTGTATTCTCTTTGCAGTTCATGATAGTATAAAAAAAACATTTGCAACATGTGCAGCCAGTTGGCTCGCTGAACTGGCTGAGAAAACCTAGCCTTATAATTTCCCCTATAGTAAATGCTGACAGAAATTTCTCTGATACAGTTCCACTGCAGCTGCCTCATTGTTCTGTTTTAACGTAATCAGCACAGTGAAGAGGAAGAAAGGAGTGTTAATTTTATATCAAATAAACTTTAATTGAGTCTTTCATACTTTAGTACTGTATAATAAATGCATATAATGGTCTCTGGAGTTAGTTCTGGTTGTGATAATATGGTGTCTCAAAAACTTGTCTTGGGTACATTATGGTACCATTCAGCTGTGCATCACTGTCTCACAGCCTAAGCAAGAATTGTTCCTGAGACACCCTCAAACACAACTGGACATGTCCCTGAGAAATTGTATGCACATCTGTAACAAAAGAGGCTCTGAAGCAAAACAGCACCTCCTCAAATAACCAAAAAAGGTCAAGGTAGGCACTGTCAAATGATGGATGATGCAGAAGGGAATATTCACTCCAGACTAGTTGTACAGCACAACTACTCAATGCATGGGGGTGAGCTGTGGCATGACTGAGACCTTTTAAAACCACTGATGGAGTAGCCTGTAATCCATAGTGAGGAAAGTGTGGCAGATCCCACCACCCAAAACCTTGTATTTTTATTTTCCAGGTCATGGATTATTGCAGTTCCTGGTACAGGAATGAACATCCTTCATCTCTGTCTCCACCTGCCTTATTCTCTCCTTACAGGTGAGATGCATTAACATGGGAATTTTGAGGCAGCTAATTTGGCATATGGTTAGAAAATACAAAACCCCACTAAACCAGGGAAAGGTCTATTCAAAGCACATGTACAAAGCAGCACAGTTACCTCCTCCTCCTCCTCCACCCAAAAGCCCAAACAGCCCAGCTTATTTCTACCAATTTCAAGTAGGTGATGCTCACATTACTTTCAATCATTAGATATTATGGGTGAAAATGATTGTTCTCACTGCTTAAATTTATGCTTTCCCACAGAGCTTGTACCTGAATCACATAGATGGCAGTAAGTGAATGAACGTCATGTTATCTCCCATGTCCCAAGGTGGACTATATTTGGCTTAAATCATGCCTAGGCTGTTCTTAAAAAACTCCAAGGGTGAAGACTTTAGATTATCACCTCCAGATTTAATTAACCTTCCTGTTAAACTACTTTTTTTAGCACTTCTCAATGTTATTTTACTCCATGGCAATTTGTCCTAGCCTAAGCAAATATACAAAACAGTTCATCCTCCACCACCTTTTTGTTTTTTCTTTAATCCTTGTGCATCCTCCTTTCTCTAGAGGTTGGGCAGCCCCAATTCTTATAATTCTGATTATTAGACCTCCAATCACTTGACTCTTGTTAATTCTCACTGCTTCTAAAACGTAGACGTTCAAGACAAGAGATGGTACCCCAACTTCCAAATCAAAGCAGAATAAAAGTACTGCAAGAATGATACATTTTATGCTTTTGTTTGCTTACTCAAAGAGGCAAAATCATCAATGAAGGCCTCATCAAAAACAGCCAAAAGAAACCTGTCACTGGACAAAAGGAGTCATTTATCTGATTAGTTTCATCTTTCCCTGCTTAATTGAACTAATTCTTTGCAAATAGTTCTTGGTTGTTATTGTATTCCCAAGCACACTGTGGCAAGTATTAATTACTTTAAATTCAATTTGTTTTGCTTGTTTGACCAACGAGGTCACAGCACACTGTGGTTTTGTGTTTGTAAGAGGGCAAAGAACCAGCTTTTTTTAAAGAAATTCAAGTTTTCATTGCCCAAATACCCTGCAATCATAAAAACTTTAATCTTTCCAGAAATATGCCTACAAACAGTCTTTGTGAGAGCAATTACAGAAAATGGACAGTGGAGAATGAAAAAAGAAAGCAAAAAAATATTCTCTTGCTTTCCTTCACTACTGTACTGACTGACCCCCCACCTGCCATCCTTTCCCAAACCAATTCAGGGTCTCACAGTACAGAAACAGGTACAATTTGATGGGAAAATTATGAAGGAAAGGGGTAAATCAGAACAAAATAAACAGATGTTGCCAGTCAAGGGTGGAGAAGAGAATCGGAATTAACTTGGAATTTGTAAATTTAGCAAATCTATTCTGAGAATTCTGAATGATGAATCACTCCCCGCCTCTCTAACTTCCGATACGCCTTGGAAGAAAGTTCATTTGGTTTAACCCTGGCCCTCCATCTTCTTTTACCAAAAATATCCCACAAGTGCTGTTTTTCCAAACATGAGACACTGGACTACAGGTCTAAATACATATCATAGTCTGTGGTTCTTATTTTTCAGGATGTTTTATTAGTTTATATGACCTATACTGTATCTAGCTATGCATTTACCATGCTGTATTCCTGGCTACTCATTTTGTTTCTTTGAGCACCCTTAGAGATCCAACTTTCCAAGCCCTGGAAAAGACTGACCAGGAACAGTACTCAGGAAAACTCACAGGACCCGTGATTGGTCCAGCTGAGCAGCCCAGTGCACACAACTGGTGCTGAGCAGGAGGAGCCCACACCAGTGGTGTTTGAGAACGTCAGCCCAATAGGAAAAACAGCAGAGAGAAATTCAAAATTTCACCACTGAGAAAACGTGCTTCAGCTCCTGTTCTCTACATCCTTTATTGCCCCATTTCTTATTTGATGAGCCTACACACTCCTTAGATTGATGTTTCCTTTCCTTTTGTTACACTACCCACACATTTTTTCCAAGCATTCTTTGAGATGCCCTTTTCCTGCAAGCCTCATTCGCTGTAGTGTCTCTCCCTCTTCTATAGGTGCTCTTTTTAACCCTCTTTCTCCTCCTTTCTGTCTAACCCTTTTTTATCCTTCTGCCTTCTCTCACAGTACTTCTCTGACCCCCAACCTGCCACTTCCTGCTCAAAAAGGAAAGCATAAATCAATAGCAGGCACTGTGAAATTGCTGGCTTTTTTCATTTTATTTAAATTCTGCCCTCATAACAATCAATTAAAAACTCCACTATCTCAGCTGGAAGGGAGAAAAAGTGCATGCAAGCATTTTCTTCACATCCTGTTTGAGGGCAGTGGCACACACAGAGCTCCGGTGCCTGTACACATATGGGCACACACACAGAGCCCCATGGCACTTCCAAATACAGGAGGGGTGTGAAAAATCCCACTGCCATCTCTCTTAAGGTTTTGGTCTCCTTTTGGTGCCAAAGGAGCAAGCAGAAAGGAAAACCAAGCTTTTGCTGTTTCCATTTCACATTTTATGCTCCTCAGAGAGGCATTTTCCCCCCCCAGAACATTATGTCAGACAACAGAAATTATAATTTGTCACACAGCAATATTGATTTAAATTATTCCACAGAACTACTAAAAGGTCAGGCTCTCCACGTATTACTCATATCCTCATTGGTAGATACATTTAACCACAACAGCGCCAGATAGAGCTTTTATTTTGGCCAGGGAACAGCTTTGCTCCCTGTACAGCCACACAATCCTGCAACAGCAACTTAGCAATGGAGCCCACAGACCCAGGTACCTGCTGCTAGGGGTGGGCAGGAGCCAGCACTGACCATCAGCTGGACAGGACCTCCATCCTTGTCAATGCACAATGTCCCTGACTACCATGTAGTGTTGATTCAACTACCAGTCATAAAAGCATCAAGAAATTTGACTAAAAATGTCAGTGCCTGTTATGGCAGCCAGGAATTAATAGATTTAGATTCATAATGCTTTAGGTCACCAGTGAAGACACCGCCCCTCTTTTTCACGAATGAAGGAGGCCACAATACCTAGGGTTTTAGCTGAGATTCTACAGTTAAGTGACAAAACCAGGTGGGACCAAAACAGACCTTTTTCTTTGCAACAGGTGAGCGTGTTAGCACAGAATAACACTTGCTCCATTGGAGAAAGTATTTTCCTTTTCAGGAGAAAAATGAGTTTTCAAAAACTTCATGTTCTTATGTTACAATTTCCCATGACAGAAGTCTCTACAATCCCAAAGTCCAGGTGCATCTTACATAATTATTTAGTACATCCTATTAGAAAGGCATCCAGTTGCTGTTTCGTGCTCAGGCTAAATTCTAGTTGGTCTTTGGATGGCAAATGAGAGGCATAAATCAATGGCAATTGATCAGTAATTATACAAAATTACAGTATGCTTTTGTGTTGTTTTTAAAAGAAAGTGTCATTTTGCTACTCAGCCTGACTAATTTCTGGCTCATATTGAATCATTGTGCCATGTTTGCAGCTTATTAAAGCCACGTTCACAGATCTCTCACCACTTTGCCTTGATTTTAGTAACAAAAACCAAAAGAAATTATGCCTTCTCCAGGCTTCTGCAGCACCTTCTGAATTGGCATGACAGTGTCAGAGCAAAGCCAGCCTTGCAAGTTGATCTAACAGCACAGCGCATATTCCACCACTACAAGTGAAGCAAGGTCTCTTACTCAGATTTCCATGATGAGGTAAGGCTTGTGGAGAGGTACTGAAGTGTTAAAGCATCATTAGGATGTTCAGTCCCTGTCTTGTTTCTTGTAGACCAGCCAGATGCAAGCAGTTTGTAGCTAGAACAGAAACACATATATATACACACACAAATCTCTGCACTCCACAAAATAGTCCTAAAGCACAAAGCCATCTCAGGAGTTGTTTGTTAGTTTGTTCTGTCAAACAGCCTGTGCTGAAATAAGGATTACTTAGAACCTATCTATGCTTATTTCCACTTCGAAAAAAATTACTTTGGGAGGAAGTTTTTCTATTTGTTTCAATATCCTGGGAAATTTTACTGTAAAATTAGAAAAAAATAACTGAAAACAATCAACCTCATGAAACAGCGTTATCTCTTCTGGAATATCAGATCAGGACTATAAAACAATGAGAGGATCCCTTTCTGTGCAGACCTAATGTTTCCCATGGCCTCTTTTACGCCAGCTCTGTGCGTGGCTATAAACCATTTTCAGGGAGAGTGGGTATTACAACAACCATTAGGCAGCATTTTCTGATCACACAACCTTGCTCCATTAAGGCCAGGGTTAGACAGCAGGACAGCAATGCATCTGAACACTGTTAACATCACCAGCTGACTTCATGATATGAGTCTGCTATACTAAAAGCAACCAAAAAATCAGCCAGAATTACCTTGCTTTCCCAGCACTTCAGACAACCGTATTGATATCACCCAAGCCCAATACTTTATGCTACTGCAAGCATTCAGCACTATTCAGCCACTATGATCACTTAGTCACAAACGAATTTTGGGCAAGATCAGCAGCGTTAATTGTGGTGGAGGTAATGGGTGAACATGGTTTGTCTTTTGCACTTCTGCACTTGGAGTGTATAAATCATTTCATACTTCCCATACTTCCATGATTCTTTGTTTATATTCCTGCCATGCCTAAGGAAATGAACTGGTCTAGATTGGCATCCTGTGGTATTGGCAGACTCTGCTCACATTACAAGAGCAATCTTCTTTCAGAAGCCCTGAGAGAGGAGTTAAGAGGGAAAGACTTTGGTGTTCCTGGAACCCAGATCCAAAGTCTTTGTCACAGAAAACCAGTGAGAATATTTCAGCATTATTTTGCCTCCTCCTCTGTTTCAGAAGAGTCTAACATTTATTTGTCAGAGCGAAGTTTTAAACCTGAGTTAGTATTTGGACCTAGAAGCCTGTTTTACTTTCACAAGTACCAAATGCCCAACTTTGGGTGAGATCATTGGCATCTTCACTAAGCAGGATCATCAGGCCCCCCAAACGGATTTAGGATCTTAACTTAGTTAATCTGCTTGACAACTTCAAAATCAATCGGCCATCTGGTACCCAAATATATCCAGAAAATAAAAACTCCTTTGGCTGTGAGTAAAGAGAGAAACAATAGGTCTGTAACATTCCACTTCCCTTCTTCTGCCATGAATAAATGCAGGATCTTTTGTTGTTGTTGCATTGTAATAGTGTTTTGATGGACCAGAAACAGTAGGAGTCATATGTCACATTAAAAGGCTGAAAGAAATCTAGCAGAAGAAAACGAAAACTTTTTTTTTTTTACTTTAATGAGAAATTTCACCAATCATCATCTTTTCTGCAGTATTTTTCTGTTTCTGTATCAACTTATTCAAGGATAGGAGTGCTAGTCTGTCTTCCTTCCAGACTATACATATATTTAGACAATACTGACCACACTGGAGATTATTAACAACCTCTAACTTCAGGTAATTCAGCATCTAACTTGAATGACCAGTCTAGCTAGGATCCCTGCAGAGTTTAATGGGGAAAAAAAATCACACTTCTTCAGACAACAATTCACTGAAAGCCCCTAACCTTTGTGTCCTTAATTCTGTCAGACAACATTTTTCCTTTCTGCTGTTCTTGAAGGCCAGGCTCCAATGCCTTCTTCCCAAAAGTTCCCCCTCTGACACCAGAAGGATTAAAAAAAGTTCTTGCACAGTTCGTTGGGAAACAACCATGCAACACTAGAGACATGCAGTAAAAATACTCCCACTGCCCACATTACTTTGATTTCCAGAGCACATATTTAAATATAAACCAGCATTTCTGAAGCAACACTGTGGGTGCTGTCCCCAAGATATTTTTCCATCAATAAGGACACATGATCATAAATTAAATGAAGTATGCTCCATGGCAACCATAATGAACAACATCACTTCAAATGCTGCCAAAATGGCAACATCTCAAATTTAATATTGCAATACGTTATCTGTTAATTAAAGTGCACGGGCTAGTTTCAAAGGGGAACTACTAAGGTTTTAAAAATATGCCAGAGATAATGGATTCCATGCATTGCTAATTATGTAGGCATCTTTTAAAACAAGCCAGAATTAATTATGTATCAGATCCACCCCCAGTATAAGGGAATAATTGAATTTCTTACAAAATTTTGGCACAATAAGAGGCATTGTATGGACTGCACATTCTGTGCTACACTACACACTCTGGTGGAAATGGGCTTCCATGCTGCAGTTGACTCAATGGGAAGGCTGCTGCCAATTAACAGTGTTAATACATGATAATTTAAGATTTCCCTTTTCCAACTAATTGATATCTGATTAAACCCAGAATAGGTTTCTTTAAAGTGTTCATTAAATAGCTAAAATTTCCTCACAAGTTTTGTGTTTTATATAAGGCCACAATCACAAAATATGTAGCTCATGTAATTTCCAAATCATTATAGAGTAATTGGACTTATCAGTTACATGCTAATTAAACTTCAACTGAATGCTCTTCCTGCAATCAATTGACATCAGATAGATGCACAGTACCCATCTCATTATGTTAAAATGCAATAGCTAAGGCATTTAAAATATAGTGTGGCAGACAGCATAAAAACATGTCTACTTGGTTATAGGGACATCACCTGCAGCTCTTACAGCTACAAGAGAGTGAAAAACCCAGCAAAGTACCCAGAGCAACTAGGCATCAGGACAGGCTTCAGTACAGCTCCCAAAGTCTGGATTAACACAGGTATTTTGCCTGCACTGAGCTATGTTCTTCCATTATCGTATTGTCACTAATAATGAACTTGACTGGGCTTATATCTACTTCGACGTACCTGCAATCCACTAAAGCTCACTGTGTCCCAAGAACAGGATTTAAACTCACTAGCAGACTGTGCATATGTCAGGATATGGAGTAAACTGGTTTGGGAGACCTACTAAACCGGCTGCTTGGCTGCATGCTGCTCCTGCCATGCAATAGTTAAGAACTTGAACTTGCCACGAGAAATCAATCTTCCATGAAAAAAAGAAACAAAGGAGGTAGTACTGATACTGCCCAAGTTTGGATGTGCTTTCCTTAGCTGGTGACATGGTTTGACAATGTGGTAAGGACAGGAAGGTCTGGTGATATTACATGATGGGGAAGAAGAAAGACCTATGTCCACTATAAGATTTTTGATCAGGACTAGCATGACTGGGTGATGGACACAAAGTAATTGCACTTGTTCCTAGTAGTTAATGACAAGGAGATAAAAAATATGGAAAACAGCAGCTGCTTTAATGACTCTTCAAGCTTTCTATCTGCTAGCACTTCTTTTCTCTGGGACTGTATTAGCACTTGGTTTTGGTGGCTGGAGTCAAGAAAAATTCAAAGCAATTGCCTTTCAGGGAAAGAGGAGGGAAGAGAAAAAGAAACATATGGAAGTTTCCCTCTTGGTGCTCTCAGGGAGTCTGGTCTTTATTCCTCCCTCATGAAGGGGAGAAAACCTGATGAGCACAGGAGGTTTGCCTGAATACAAATAGTGGGATTTGATCCTAAAGCTTCTCAAACGGGTTGGAGCAGAGCTCTGCTGTGCCCCAGCTGCACAGCTGCGAGGAACACTGCTGCTGCCCCCAGCCCACGGATCAGTCAATACCCAATCTGGGAACATCGTGGCAGCACGCCGTGTGCACCCAGAGCACGTCCTCTGTTCCTCACTGCCAGAGCCTGCACCAGAATAAGTAAATAAAACCTAGAGAAACACATAGATTTCTAACCCACAGGGACCAAGGCAGTGCCCAAAGGGGGTTTCTTTGGCAGGTTGTTTTTGAGGGGTTTTTTGTTTCGTTTTTAAAGAACACAGATTTCTACTAATAAATACTCTGTAGATCCTGATTTCTCAAGCTGATATTCCTGCAGTGCTAATTTACAAGCATTTTCTGAGTTCCAAGTTGAAAGCCAGACTTGAGGTTTATTTTTTTAATGAAAGCCCAAGAATTAATAGGAAGATCTAGAAAAGATGTCACAGTCAATTACTAATGTGATGCTCTTAAAATACAATTAAACATGGATGAGTATTTGCACTCATTGCAAACAAGTCATCTTAAAATAGTTAATCTGTCTGTTGAAGAGAAAGCTCATTTCTATGACCTATGCGAATAAAATCCTTTTAAAAAATAGTCTCTTCCTTTAAAAAAAAAAAGAAATAGAATTCTAAACCATGCTGACAGTTATCATCAAATTCCAGCACAAGGAAGATAATTATTTGCCTGAAAGCTAAAAAGCTAAGAGCTTTATGTTTCTTATTAATGCCATAAGACTAATTGTTGAGCCTTACAGTGCTGCAACAGCAATTATTCTACCTCACTTCTGGTTTAAAAAAATACTCCAGACTTTTTGCCCCCAGAACAGCACATCTGAACATATCTTCTAAAGTCAGCAAGGATCCAAAGTGGTAGCATCTCTTTGGAGAAAAACCACACTTATGCAGGCTCTAAGGAAGATGCTGGTGCTGCTCTGCCTCTCAGAGACCTTTGGATGTCAGTGACTTGGGCAGTCCCTGTTCCTAGCTGTAATTCTTCATCTTCAAGTGTACAGAGAAGGTCAGGTCCTTTCCCTTTTCTTCATAGCAGCAGTTGCAGAACTAGGGTTATGGAAACTAAGGGAGTGCCTAAGTTTTAAATGACATCACACTTGTTAAAATTAGCATTCACTTCCCTGACACACACATCACCACAGCAGGAACTCCTTTCCATTTGTTTATATGTTTAAGTGGAAAACAGGATTACAGCTGACATATACCTTATTATATGATTACCTCTGATTTGGATGACAAATCTGCAAAGAGCTACAAAATCAGATAGCATCCTATATCATTATTATTATACATATTTGAGTTTTTTATTTTAAAATTACTCCCTTAATGGCGCACTGATTTTATTTGTGTATTCAATTTGTTTTAATTGCCCCTTGTCTTAATTTTGCAGGAACTATAACCTTTTAAATCACTGTATTGCACTGAGAAGCTCCGAGAATGTCATCTGCTTACAGGTATTGTATGCAAGGAGATGTATTACTGCTATTATTGCCATTATTAGGGGCGTATGTTATGGTGTGAATGTCATTTGATGTGTTTTATGGGAAGAAAAAAAAAAGGAAAATGAAACCAAGCCTTTTCTCTTTCTGGCACTGTGCCCTTTCAGCCTTTCTTTTCATATAATTTTTCTCTTCTTTCAATAATTGGTAATTTTTACTTGGAGCAGGGGAAGATGACAGTGTTATTGGGGATGCCATCTCAAACCATTTCACCAGTAAGAACATGACTCATTTCAAGCCAGCTGGGACCTTGCTAAGCACAAAGTGGCAAATATTTAAATTTTGAGCTGTATAAATGAGTATTTCCTTGGCCTTTTCTGTAAGTGTGGCATACTTACTTCCTCATCCAGCCCTTTGCACTTTTGTATTTGGCAATTAAACCCAACTACAACTGTCTTGAGCACTGGGGAATTTAGCAAAGCCCCACAAAGAGAAGGTTAACTGACGTTTTTCCTGATAAAATTTCATTTTCAACTGTCAAGCAACAATTGGGACAGAAATTCTCTGCTACATTTCAGCTTTTACATAAAGTTTCAGCTCAGGCTGTTCACCACTTTCGAAAGTTAAAACCAGATGAAATATATTGTTGCAGTCAAGGTAAAATAAACTTTAGAACCATTTCATTGAATATTTTTCCTTACTTTCCTCCTGAGGACCATTTTGCAGCTTTCTGTGAGTAACAGGATCCAATACAAATATACATCTTAAACACACCAGTGCTTTATACAACTGCACGCTGTTCCCACTGTTATTTAATAAATTGTCCTTTCTAATATGAATTGCCCTGCATTCACCTAACTTCATTTTCACTTGCTACCCTGCTGCTCAGAGTTTTTCTAGAATTTTCTAGCATGAATTTGGGATGAATGTAGGTAATTCTGAGTTATCCAGCATTTTGAGGCAGCCCATATGGCCACAAGCAACAGCATGTATTCTCGTTCCAGCCCAGAGCAGCTATTTATCTCTATGCCTACTGATGTGCTTCCTATGGCAATTACAAGTTATTTCCTTTACCCTTCCTCCTTCCCCCCACCAAGTATAATTTTTACTGCCACACAGTGTATAAAACTGACAAAATCATCACAGGATTTAAATTGAAGGTTGTTGCCAACGTTTCACCTTCAAATGAATGTAGCTTTTAATAAATTATATCAAGTCTAGAAGAGGTACCATCGTGATTCACTCTGGAACATCTTGAGTGCTGGGGTATGCCAACAGAAATAATTAACTTCAACAAGACTCTCTATTAAGATGCAGCATGCACGATTAAAGGAGTTACAGTTTTGAACAAATGGTTCAACGTGTTGGTGTCAAACGGAAGCGTTTTCCCTCCTCCACCAGCTTGGCAGACGTTGGACTTGGTTATGAGGAGCAAAACATAAAAACACACAGACAGGTGCACAGCAGCATTAAGGACTCCATAACAAGGAAGAGCAACAGCTTAGTTTGGCTGTTAACAGAACAGAAACAAAAAAAGACCATCCAGAGCCATGAAAATGAGTTGGGGTGAGCGCTGCTTAAAAAGAATAATAACAATAATAATAAATTTAATGAAAATACTAGCAATTCACAGTATGAGCGCTGCCTCCAAAAACGAGGGAATTGCCAAAATATATGAAGTGATTTGTGTCTGTTGTCTCATGGAAGTCTGTGGGGATGTTTAAGAGGAAATTGTGTCTTGAATTGGCAAAGCAACAGCTCCGTTTCCCAGCGTAAAACAAAAATTAGGCATTTGGCTATTGATATCTTCTGCTTGAAGACCAATTCCCTGATGCTAAATATGTATTTAGAGGCTTAATTCCCACTGAAAGCAAATTACCAAAGTTGATCTCAAAGTGTCTCCTTAATTTACATTTTCTGAAATGCAAAAAAACCCCTTTGGAAACGTATGGACAGACTTAAAACACAAATCACTTAGAAAAAATGCTTGGCATCAACTGGAATTAGGCTTGTTCTTACAAATGGGATTCATCAGAGGGTTTAATGCTATCCCACTTCAACAGTTAAGCAAGAAGGGACATGGAATTATTTAGGATGTCTATTAATGATAAAGGCATTGCCTTGGTGTACATTCCCCATCGTCTCAAGAAGCAGGTGCTGAAGTCACCTAAAGGCACCTGGCATTACTCCAGGGGAGAGAACCACACCATAACAGCCCGTACAAGGCAGGATGGAAGAGCCTTCCCCCAAATTATCTAGTCCAGAAGAAGTCAAATCATCCATTATTTGTATGCCCATCCTCCATGGAGAGCCCAGAAAATGATGTTAGAAAAGAAAGGTCTGCCTCCCAGCCCACTCAGGTGAGTACCCATAGCATTTTTCTAAGGCTAGCAGAATACCCTAAAGCAAACAATCAGCAGTTTTTCAGCTGAAATCCTTCCCCTTCATACGAAGAAATGTGAAATCAGGCACTGCCATGCAGGGCACAGGGACAAAGACCAAACCAGGATGCCATCTGCTGCCCTGGGGAACACAAATAATAAGATACTAATGATGTTAAGTGCCATGTTTGTTTTCCCATTGCAAAGTGACACTTGTCCATGTCGTTCTTTAAATAAAGCACCTTTCAAACAAGTTTATTACAAAACCATCTGAGCACTCCTGACAGTCAAGCTGGTGTGTGAGACAATGTCAAATTACTCATCATGAATAAATTACAGGATGAATATAATCTCTTTTCCTCTCTCTATTTTTTCCTTTTCTTTTAATTTTTTTCTTTTCTTCATAATTTGCTCACTTCCTAAATGTTAATCCAGGGAATTTGCTGATTCTCATTGAATAGTAAGTTTTTTGGAGATGTATTACTGGAGTACTTTGAGGCTGTGGATGGAACAAAGATCTAAGCAAAAAAATATATAAAAATTAAAAACCAAGAAATCCCCAGCCTCACTAAGCCTATAAACTAAATTTCCAAGAAAAAATAAACAAAACCAAACATGCCAGGATGGGAGCTGTAAGCTGTGAAATACTTTTGTTTGACTTGGTGATTAATCAAAACTAGATTCAGGTCTTCTGTAAGCTGCTAGACTAATAGAAGCCTAGAAGCAAATTAGGGGAGGTAAAAGTTGGAGGTAAAGAACACATGGATGACTTACACTAGTGTTGGAGAACCAGTGGTGAACAGAAAATCAGGTTGTAGTTAGATTATAGTGACAATCTGATCAATCTAATCATCATCCTTCAGAGTTTTTGCAAATCCCAATAGTCTTTCTCACAGGGAGCATGAAGTTTTTCTGTTGCATCCTTTATGCTCAAATGCTCGAAGGAAGAGAACAAAGGAAGGTGAAAAGCATGTATTTAGTGGATAACAAAGGAATAGCTATGAAAATTATGACCAATACGATGGGCTTCAGTACTGACAAAAATGCAGTAGCAAGAAAGATGGGAACAGTGGCAAATAAACACAGGGTTCCATAGGTACCCCAAAGCTGGCTTTCCAGCAGTTTTCACTATATCCTATTCACAGCATTTGGCTTTTTGGCTTGGAGTTTTTCTGTTTCTACTTGTTTTCTTTAAATGAGCAATTAGTCAAATCCAAGTTAATGAAGCTTGCTTAGTCATCCAGAGTCTGTAAAACTTTGCCAAGAGTCAGCATCTTTACAGCCTTTGAGATTGAGTGAGTCTGGCATGACAGGCTTTGCTGACTGGCTTCTCCCATCATCTGAAATCCCATTTATCAGCTCATTTCAGGCATCTTTTGAAATGCAGGAGAGATGAAGAGGGACGACATTGTCCTGTCAGGGTAGTTCATGCCAGTTCCTTCAGACTAAAGATTGAGAGACTTAATCATCTCTATTTGAGATGACAGTGAAATATCATACTCTCAAATCAATAATGATCAGGGGGATGGATTAAGAGTGTGTCTGAGAAAGGGTTGCTGCTCTCTGTCACGCTCTATAAGGCAATTTGGAATTAGGGTTAAGCACATAGGGAATTATCACACAACTGGAATAAAAGCTGAAAGTCCTGCTCTGATTAATAGGAATTTGATGGCCCGGGAGCATTTTCAGAGCAAAAGAACCCTCTTCCCTCCTACTTACCCCCCAACTGCAGGAGGGCTGAGGGATGCTGGAGGCTGCATGCTTTAAATGAGAAGGCAAGTATGTTGTTGTTCTGCCCACAACAGCCATTGCCTGTGTTTGGCATGGAAAGGAATCTCCCAGCAAAAGCAGGGAAACCACACCTATTATACTTCACAGACATTCAGTGATCAGTTTCTCAGGAGAACCTCACTTCAATTACAGTATTATTACAAAACCAGCACAGAAGAGTCTTTTGATAGATGCATTCTCAAATCAAAGGCACATGTCTGCCTTGATATCTAAACCAAATACTGTTTAAATATTTTAAATAATATTATATTTAATTTTTAAAAAATATTTTAAATACTATTTTAATTCAGATTTAAAAAAAAAAACAACCAAAAACTCTCTCTTGAAGGAAAATAGGAGAAAGGAGAATGAAAAATTCCTCCAACCTCTATGAGTCTGTCTTCTCTCAGATGCTGGTAACATGAAGCAGTTGGCATTTCATTTGGCAAATGTGACTGAATGGTCAGTCCCCAGAACTGAATGCATAGACCTCTACATAGGAATTAAGGACTAAACTCGCAAACCGAAGGCTATAGCAGACTCCTATTTTTAGTGCATTATTCATAGAGAAGTACAACCAAGACATGTGGATTGCAGGATTACATGCTCACATCCTCTCTCCTGGGGAGACAGAGTCTGAACTAATGTCGACGTAATGTGCCACCTCCTCCTTCCCATTCCAGTCTTCAATCTCTCCATGTCGCCATCTGTTTCAAGGCCATATATTAAGTCACCTTTTGTAGTGTCTCCTCTTGCATAAATCCTTTCACAAGCTGAAACGTCTCTTAAGAAATCAATTAGCTCAAGCAAATTATCCATGTGGCCTTAACACCTACCTTCTGCATTTACTCCTACCTTCTCCATTTCTCTTCTAACTTCTCATGGGGCCGGTGTCTCTCTCCTACCGTGCAATCACTAGTCTCCTGAAATAACATTAGAAATCCTGTATCGCAGGCCAGGATGATGCAAAACATAGGCTGTGACTCAAATCCTTTTCAGTTCTGTGAGAACAATGACCTTTCTCCTTTGGAGGCCTAAACAGATGTGCAGTCTATCCCCAGTGCCTGGCAGTGAAATACCTCCATCACACAGGTTAGGAGGTCACCTGTTTTGGAGCCAGATTCCAAGTACTAAATTAACAAGGAAATCATTTCACTTTCTAATTCTGGGATATTTTCATCCATGTCAAAGAAGCATTAAATACTTTTGTGTTCGCTGTCCTAAAGGCCAGTAAATTTGTACTAGAATAAAGTTCTTCCTTCTGATTTCTCCTTTTAGATCTACTATGCTAAAGCCACTCCTTTCTAGGATTTTCTCTCCCTGACTGGGATCATCTGTGCTGGACACTATCTAAAGAAGCACGATTTTGATGTAACAGCCATGCCTCTTACCACTTTTTATTAACCAGAGGTGTGGTGATTACAGATTAATTATAGGTTGTTAAATATATTATTTCACACCCATAATGAACAGGCAATCAGTGTGCAATCCGCATTTTCAAGAAATGCAAAAGTCAGTGTCAGACCTGTGGTAATTCATGGTAGAGATTTCTTTAGCTTTTTTCCAGGTTTTACTAGGGAATAGAAAGAATGTAATGTCAAGCTTCCAGCTTTATACTCTCATCAGTACATTTTCCATCTCTCCTCTTCTACACTTATCCGAGCCTAAGAGCTTAGCAGGGTCTTTCCCACCCCCACCCCCCCCAACACACTATTTTATATTATCTTTCAAAATAATGTCTAAAATCTGCAGATCTCTTAATTTACAGTGACAAATGTACTCCATTCTAGGTTCAGATATCTAAAAGATATTTACTTAACACTGTCAAACACCTATTCTCATAGCAGCTAATTTATTGGTGATGTGTCATCCTTACAGGCTACGCCATCCACAAATGCATCTCTGAGGGTAAGCTGAATTTAACCTGATTTCATACACAAGGAGATATTTGCTGAAGAGGGATATAGCCTGTAATCCACTGGCATTAGTTGTACACAGGTAGTGATTCTTTCCAGTACATTATTTGGCAAGTCTTTGCTGCGTGAGCCATTTCTAGAAACCCAGAATGTTTCTTACAGAAGTTGCTCTCCAAAAACTGCAAGGGCCAAGGGATGATGAGGTACTACAGCCATTGTAAGAGACCTTTGGGAAAAACAAATCAAGCCTTTCTTCAGCCACCAGACATGTATAACCATAAAGCTGAGAAAACATTGTAAAACGTTACCCCATCAACAGTGAACACAAAGTTAGAAGAGTTCTTTCACAAGTCATCTCCTTCAGATTCACCAGTTTTCACCTTTATTTATTTCTTTGTTTGCCATCCTGTCGCAGCTGGATACAAACCTCATAGTTAAAGCATTCTTGGGGGCAATAGTACCAAAAATAATTAACTGAGCAAAGCTCTTGTCCAGTGGAGAGGAGATGGATACCGATGCATTCTGCTCATCTGCTAAGCACCTTCTGAGGCTGGGACAACAGCAGCAGGACTAAACTGACCTGTTCTCCAACAGCAGGTGCTTGTAGAGGTTTTGAGAGGTTTGGAAAATGAAATGTGTTTTCTGAGAGCTCACAATGAAATCATACAAAGAAGGGCTCTTATTATACTGTCATCCTATATCACACTAGGTTTGAAAACAGAGCACTTGTGCCTCCAGAGCAGTATTTTTCTGATGCATCTTATATTTTTAAATGCCATCCCTAATCATAGCTTCACATAAGAAGAAAATCTCCAAAATCCATACACAGTACAATTTGAAAGTGTCAAGCAAACGATGCCCAAAATTCTGCTAGGAGCAGACTGTAGAGCTGGTCAATGAATAGGTCTGCCCGCTCATCGAGCCACAGTAAATTTGGCTGTCATGCAACTGAAATGCAGGTGAGCACAATCCTGTTTTTCTCCTATGTCACAGGACACTCCATCCCAAAAAGAGAACAGATAAGGGAAACACAGAGCACACTCCCAGACCCCAAACTAAAAGGACCAAAGGCAGCTGGCTGCAGACCTCGTGTAGCTGCCCTGGTAGATCCAATATGGACTTCAGGATTTGGACCTCTTTGTTAAAAACAAAAATGCTTGCAGCAGCTGGAAGGAAATATGCTTTGAAAAAGACAAGGGGTTTTCTTTTTCTAAGACCTGGCTACAGATCTCCCAGCTTTATTTGTTCTACCCGAATAAAAAATGATTGCTGATATACCATGAAATGCAGATGAATGATACAGGTTTGTTCATGATTTCTAATAAGGTTAAGTTACTTTCTGGCATTAACTGATATTACACTAAACCATAAAAGCTTTAGCCCCTATTTTCTCAATATACTACCTTTGATTATTTCATTTTCACTTCTGAATCACAAGTCTAAAGGAATTACCATCCCAGCAGAGTGCTAGGTTCTAATCCAGCATTTCATTTCCAGCAGCAGCAAGAGAGGAAGATGCAAAATCTCTGCCACAAGCTCTTCTGAGCTCTTCCTCCAGAGGTTTCCACTGAGCCCTCAGAGCTAGAGAGGGGTCTGCCTGAAGCCTAGTAATTTATAATCCTGCTTCCACGCTGTTTTTATTATGATTATCTCTCGACTATTTTTATTGGTTTCTATTCACTGTTCATGTTAGAAGTTCTTCCTTGCTTTTGAAATTTGTGGTGGAGACTTCTGAATATCAAAAGGCTCAGAAATTTAAAAGACACTTCTGGCAATCTTGGCAGGCCCAGTAAATTTGAGAAAGAAAATTAGAGTTTTATACTTCTATTTTCCTTTAACTCCTCTTTACTGGGGTATGAGAAAAGAGGACAAAGGATAAAGATTTCTTGTTGGAGCTTCCTTTTAGGTAGCTAATTCATGCACTTGCAGGAAAATTGAAAAGTTTACTTCAAACAGTTTGCTACACCAACCATTCACCACCCTTCTTTTTTCCCTCAAGTAGGAATTCTGGAAATATGAACAGAAAATGCTTTAATGAAGTTTTCAAAAGGTAGAAGGGGTCTTGCGAGAAACAAACTGTTTGTGATGCTGTTTGAAGTCTCACTGGAAAGCACTCCTGCCTTTTGGGTGGATAAAGGTTTTAAAATGCCTGTTATTAGCCAGGCAGCTTGAGCCTTGTATAAAGAACAGCCATGTTTTTTCATGAGCATATCTGTTTCTTGCACAGAGAGGAAATAAAACAAAGGGACACTAAGCCACTGGAGAGCTTGCGACAGTTAGTGAAGGATGTTCTAAGGAGAAAGCATGCAGGAACATCGCACTTCCTTGCTTCCATAACAGTTAAATATGCCAGAATCCACAATGTGCATATCCTTACCATGCCCTGGAAATAGCTATTGACACTTGGCAAATGAGAACCCCAAGCCTACACATGCTGAGGGCTAGATTTTTCAAAAGGGTAAAAAAAATCACAGCAGGGAACTGAAGGCAGTCCCTTGAATCCTAAGCTTATTTTTTCTCCTGTACCAGTCAGTCATTTTGTGAGCTCCAATTTATTTCTATTAGAAAAACAAAACACAGCAAAAAGAAGCCCAAACCAAGCATTCATCTCATATTGATCCAAATTCTTTCACTTCTCATAATTTTACTCCTTCAGGGAAAATGCTTTTCTGTCCAGGCTTCAGCTAAAATGCTCCCAGAGACGTATTCTAAACACATATTCTCAAAGTTGTCATATGCCTCCGCCTCTTCTATTTGGAGAAAATGGAAAAAGAAAAAAATTGTAATGGAAGAAGAGCATATTCTGCTTCTGCAAACCCAGGGGAATTCAACAATTCAGCTAAAAATGGGTAGTATTTGTTTTGGTGCTCTTCGTTTGCAAATCTCCGGAATATTTTGAATTTTAATCACATCACTAAAGGAAGATATTTTCTGCATTGTGATTCTACAAATCACAAGGGCATCATCTACACTTGGACAAAAGCTTTTCATGAAGGAAGTTGCTAACCAGTATCATCACCTAAAACACACACATGCTCTTAGGTGAGTAAAGCACAACACACTATTATAGTCACCATGATTTCAGGTTAGGATATCAGTTCATCACCACACATATTATTTCACTTCCTACATTATGTCAGGGAATTGTAATAGGAAAGTGTTACAGCATCTGGGACTGTACTGACAGACTTAAAACCTGGGGGGAGACAGAGCTTCCACAACCATAATGGAATTTTAAATGCAACCCATGTAGTATGTGTTTCCAGTGCACTAGAGATGATCACGATTAACAATAATCTATGATGAGATTTTCCTCTTTTTTTCCTCTTGTTTTGTGGTTTTTGTTTGTTTGGGTTTTTTTTTAAATTACTCAAATGCCTGAGAAATTTCTTCATTGAAATTTCAATTTCATGGATAACTTAAATGTATCCACATTGGTCATAAATAAGCTCAGTATGTAAAAAAGATAAAGGATGGGAAAAAAGATAACTCAAAGTTAGTAATTCTTGAAAGTACTGAACAAAGAATAAGTTGCAAAAAGATAAAGCAAAAATCCCCTATGGACTCCTTAAAAAATAAAATAACAGATACAAAGAATAGTCCCATTCTTTGATTTATGTTAACTAAATCATTATGCCCTGCTTGAACCTGAAAGTTTACTTGAAATGGAACATTAATTTCACTAATGAAATAATAGAAAGAAACTGAAATAATGAGTTAATGACATTTTTCTCCTGACCACGCAGGTGCATTTCCTGGTTTTCTTTTCATTTCTATAAAGAGCACAAGCTTTTTGCAAAGTAAATCAAAACTGCCAGTTCCCTTGAGCAATTGGGAAGGGAGGGTACAATACGGCAAAGAATAGCCTGATGGTACTGTATCCAATACTCAACCCAAAATTTACTGGAAGAGGATTTCCAGTGGTCCTCACTTACAGGAACTACTCTAAGAAAAAAAGAATTTAGGGTGAGGGAGATGATTTTATTGGAGCCTTCTCCAGTGCATTACACTGTAATAGAATGCCCATTCATTTACAGGGGAACGCGTTTCCTGGGCTCAGTTTCAAAGGGGATCGTGCTTCCAATAATTAAATTGTGTACAGAGGCAGTCACTTAAATTCCACACTGTTAATTTTATGCAAAACAGAACCCTATTGATTTCCTGCACTTTCCCAGCCTTCAGCTGAAGTTACATGCACCCCATCAAGAATGTGAAACAGATTTTTCCATTAACTGGAAGTCTGAAGAACAGTGCATGATATCTGAACCTATGATAAGCCCATGTATTAGAAGGAACAGGGAGAAAACAGGAATGGGGCAGTTTGCTGCAGATCTTATGTTTCTAGCCATAGAGTTTATTCAGTAATCTCCTTGGGAATTCACCCCAGTACATTTCTTTTAACTCGGTCTATGCAATTCACCCAAAGTGTTCAGCAATTCTAACATTGCCAAATATAAGTCTTTTTTCTCATATGGAAATTTTAATGAGCTCTAGAGCTGCTTCTTCCAACTCTTCTCTCTCTCTCAATAATACGTTGTCACTACCACTGGGATGAAGTGCCACTACACAAATGGCCAGCTAAGGAACATACAAGATGTTACATGATTAGAAGAAATGAGCACACTGGCTGTAGCAGTGTCCCATGTCTTCAGGACCAGAGACATATAGTACCCCATTCTGTGACCTGCCAAGGCAATGCAAAAAACAATACAAGAAAAGCAGATTACTCTGCCTGTTCCTGCAGAGTTCAGCAGTAATAGCTCCTGGATGATTAGGATAGAGCTTGTTTGCACAGTAAAGTCCACTCAAGTCAAGGGAAATATTTCAATTATTTGAAGTGGGTTGTAGATTGGAGTTGTAATTGAAGCTTCCTTTTGCAGTGTTATTGCAACGTGAATGCTGACCCACTGCAGCAATCATCAGCAGTGCCCTTACTAAACTGCAATTATTTAAAACTATTGAAATGCATCACCCCATGGAAGTAATTTCTGTTCTCTTTTAGGGTATCATTTACCTGTAAATCATTCAGGGTGGGTCTCTGCTGCAGACCACAAATTATTTCTGTTTCTCATAACACAGTTATCTGATACCTATTCAAATTGGAAAATACAAATTTAAGATTAGAACTACTGTAACTCTCCCTTTCTTTTCCCCAAACTCAAACAGATGTGAGCAGTAAAGAATACCAGAATAAATTTTTTAAACACCTCTTTTCCTTCTAGGAAAAACACAAGGCCTTTGTTTAGTTATACACAAAGTTAATGAGAGGTTAGGCATCCTTCACAAGATATTACCTCTGAAGCCAGAGCTGCAATGCAATAAATTTGCTAAATCAAATTTCAGGCATTTTAAATTGAAAACCTTGAGAGACAGTCCAGCTGCTGTAGCAATTCAAAATGATGCTATGAACAGATCAACTTTCTAATGTAGAAGACAAAGGCCTATGCCAAATATACACACGCAACTATGACTGGAAGGGTCTTCAGTCACATGTTCCTTTGCAGGTATGTCCAAGAATGAAGATAGCACATGTGTCATGAAATAACCTGTGGGTTGAGTTGGGTGGGACACATCAACAGGGTCAAATAAAAGCAATGTTTTCACCAATCTCCAGTTAAAACCCAGGAAAAAGAAGGGACTTCAAGGGGTTGAGTTTAGAGTTTTGTTTGTTGGTTTGGGGTGGTTTTTTAAAGGGCAGCTAAAAAAAGCCCCAACAAAAGTTGTGTCCCTGGAATATCTGATGATATAGTTGGGACTGGATGCACAATCCTACATTTGACTCTTTGAAAGTTCTTTATTCTTCCTTATGGGATGATTAGGGTAATACCATTGAACTTCAAATCTAATCTGTACAATCAGTGTCAGCACAAAGACTTGTTTAACTTATCAAAATCTGTTTAGGCTTCCCAGAAGTGACTTGACTAAAATGCATAAATATGTTCAGAGCCAGAAGATAAATTGGCAAGTGACTACTCAATATATCATAAAGGCAGAATAACAAATCCTGAATGAAGAACAAAGCCTGATTCATTCCAATTAAAATAAGGTAGTAATTATTTCATGACTACAAGGAGACCTGTTGGCATCGTCTGGCTAGGGAGCTTGTAGCCATCACCATTGTAGAGATTAATGACTGATTGGATCAACATCCAGCAGCAATTGCTTAGCAGGAGCTGTTTCTGTTCTGGGGCAGGAAGATGGGCTTGTATTACCTTCCTGACATCCCTCCCAGCCTTTCTTTCTAATATGAAATCAGCAGAGAAACCTGTAGGACCACCAGTAATGGTGATGGCCAGCAGTATGCAGAAGCTCAGAGGAGCAGGGCTTGATAAATAACAGGAAAAAGATTAAAAAATAGGAAGAGTTTTTTACCAGACACTGCAAGATGTTTTTAGATAATGGCAACTACAAGACAAGGCTGGAGAATTGGCATCCTTGGATTTCCTCTGTCGCGGGGCCTAGAGGAGCATCTCTAGAAAGCTGAGTATCTGGACTGAGCTTGAATTTACACCTCCTGTTCATTTCTGTAAACAAAAATCAGGATGATGAACAGGAAGCAGCTACTCTGACACACTCTGCTCAAAGCACACCCTGCTATAGTGAGAGTCCTGGAACCAGAGTTCAGTTGGTGTGCACAACTTCCATCTTCTGTCTGAAGACAGCAGACTGAGGACACTATTGCTCATGACTTCTGTGAAAGGTACCTGGCTTCTATGTAACATGACAATTCAAAGATCTCAGTAGTCCCAAATATTCATTCTACTTCCTATTTGTTCATGATGAGAAAATAATACCACAGGTGACTGCACTCCTCCACTATCCATCTTTCCCTCCACTTGACATACCCAGCCACTTACAGATTCTCTCATAGCAGTGACTATAGAACCATTCCACTGGGAAAACAAGGAATAAATCATGTTTATTTGAATGGTAAGAGATGAAGTTACATTTCCATTATTTATGGATAATGAGATATCAGACTTCTTTCCTCCCCTTATTGTGCATGCTGTCCTGTCAAAGTTGGGCTTCTCTAGCTAATCCTCTTCATTTATTGCACTGGAACTGAAAGGCAACATTTCTCCTTTTAGTCTGCATCCTCTAGAGTAAAGACTTGAATATGGAAAATGGAAGAATCACTAGCCATAACCTTAAAACGGGATTAATTCCATCTGAACCTAAATTACTGGGAGATCTCTTGCAATACTGGGAGTGAAAATACTGAACCTGATGAGGCATTGACAAAAGCACAGCTCAAAATGCTCTGTCTGTGCTTCAGTGTCTTGGGGCTGCAAGCTCTGTTGTGCATTGAGAACTCTTGGCTAAGCTGAAGTAAAAAAAACTACCCCACCAAACAAACAAAGCCAAAGCCACTCAGAAAACAAAACCATTGAGCTTTGAAAACCCACAGCACTGCATTGTGAGCACTGCTGAAAAAGGGTAGAATCACCAAAAAATAAAAGGTTGCTGACACCTTAGATACTGGAGCAGACTTTCTGAGCAGAGGGTGTCTGTGGAGTTCTCAGCTCCACTGAAAGTCCAGCCTGTGTCTGACCATTTTTACTGGTCTGGGTAAGCACCTGCATTATTCCTTTAAGCATCAGGTCACTTGTTTTAGTATATGGAAGCAGTACCTAATTGGAACCACAGAGAGCAGAATTATAGTGAGGTTCACAGACTTTAAAGTTCAAGGCAGAGTCAAGAATCGAAACATAGTATATCACAACCAAACTCATGGCAAATCACTAGTACCATCTTTGCACCTTTGAGGACTAACAAATTTTAAGGTCTTCAAAATATTTGACCCCAGAAGACTTGTAAGTCCAACTCTGAAGAAGAAACACAAACCTAGAAGTGATATATGAGGTTATTTACCAAGTCTCTTACTTCAGGGAAAAAACACAAAGAAAACATGGCTGGTCAACTGTTGAAAACATGGAAATTGAGATAGAAAACACAAGGTTGTCTGTGACCCACAGCCTGTGTACAGTCTATTCAGATTTAGTCCTGTAGTAGCAGGTAGTTTGATTAGCACCTGATACTCCCAGTTTTCATGCTCACTCCTCCTCCTCCTTCTCAGGCTCTTAACAACAGCAGCTTCAATCTCTCTCAATGTGCCACTCTCTCATCTTATGCTAGATGTTTCAAACTCTTACCTAGCTTCCAGCAACAATAAAGCACTAGTAATAGCAAGAGGTGGGCGAAACTCCTTTCTTGTATCATTACTCATGCATAACAATTTAAACTGTGTTTTCAAAAACTGTGTGTGGTGGTAAAAACTCAAGTCACAGGAGTACCAGCCAAGAGGAAGCCGAAATGGGATGCTCAGGTGCAGAACTAAATTAATTTTAAAAAGGCTGAGCAAGTAGTTTAGGGAATAGTTTTATGAATTTACCCAGACTCCACAAAGACTGAAGATTTGCACTAGAATTTGCTTTGAAAATAATGAACATGAAAACCAGCCTTGCTTAAAGTGTTCTCCAAGAACCCCTATCCAATAGCTTCCTCCAGGCTTCTCACTTGTGTCCCAATAGTTGCAGTAAAAAAATTCTGTATAAAAAGCACATAAATGGACAAAATCCATGACTTAGGGAGATTAGGAATTACTTTTTTAAAACCTTGCAAGCCTCCACATTCATTGCAAAGTATATGAAAAAAAAAATAAATAACATTCCTTGCAACGACTCTGCTACTGCTCATGAAAAACATCTTTCCTGATCACTGACATGGCAGATATGCAGCTGACATCTGCTCAGCAGTTTAAGATTGCTTTGCTGACACATAAAATTGAGTTTCACTGTGAAATCAAGATGATATCATTTGCTATTATAATAAGTTGTTAAAGCCCATGGTAATGCTCTTCTGTCTTTTTCAATCAAGTGGTTATCTTTTTGCTTTCCTCTCTCCCTCCCAGTCACTAAGTGTGAGTTTCTCTGCTGAACAAAAAAACACTCACAGAAAAAGTATTTTGTTGTGTTTTTAAACTGCTGTTGCTTTCAATAAAACTAATTAGCATCTCTCAGTAAAACAGTTCCCTGGGTCTCCTTAGATTTCAAATGAAGCTGACCTATGCACAACAGGGTCTTCACTTTAAATTGAACATGCTCATTAGTGTCTTCTAATAAAGGAGACTACTGGGTGATGCTGTTCATTCCACCTCCCAGAAGGTGCTGCAGGAGAGGAAGGTGCAATTGGGACAACTATTTGAATTAAGCATGCCCTGTACCTGTGTTTTTTCCCCATTCAGCAACAATTAAAAGCTGAGAAAGACTGTGGAATAAATGAGAGGCTTAGAGTTCTGGGACATTCCTGTTCAAAAATTGGGCTGAACTACAGAGGCACTGGTGAGCAGTATGAAGTCCCCCAGCAACCCTCTACCTACAGGAGGATGGGTTTTATGCTGAGCTCTATAGTGTAACTGGCCAACTTGCCCTCATAGAGGAGGGAAACAGCTGAGAGGAGAGTTGTTCTTACACTACACCTACTCAAGGCTATACGTAGCCCATCATTACATCGAAATTCAGATGAAGGGGAACCAATTAAGCTGCCTGTCAGTTAATACAGAGTTCAAAACACTTTAGACCTCCTGAAAGAAGAGAGAAGTTGATGAGGCAAGATTTCTCATACTTAATTGCTCTTCAGCATAGTCAATACAGCCAGATCCCCGAGTAAAGAAAACACCCCCACACAGCATTTCCAAAGGTGCTCATCTTCTGCCTCTACAGATAACCCAGGTTACCTCAGAAACTAATGAGACATTGCTAACACCAGAAACACCCAAAGCATTTTCAGATGAGGCAGAAGTACAGAGACCCCTCAAACTTCAGAAACAAGGGTACTGAGTGGGCTTTTGCAATGGAAAAGTGAAGGTCAGGGAAATGGTATAACCGGGGAAGACCAACTTCTATCTAATAACTTACCTTTACTGCAAGAGGTTTGTGTAACTCCAGGGAAAGCATTTGAAAGTCTAACACTTCAGAGCTGTTCAGAAGAGGGCCAGAGAACATTTTGGAACACCTTGAGAAGAAAAAAAAAATAATAATCTAGGAAAACCCACCCAAACCCTAGGGAAATAATTCACTAGCTCTAAGCATTAGCTGTTTATTCCTTACTAGCCTTTGTGCTACTCCCTCTATTTGGGCCAAAAGCTGTTCATAGCCAGATTTTTTGTTTCTACAGACACTCCAGCTCAAAGACAACCCCCAACAAAAGTTTCCATCTATAAACTCTTACACGATGAAAATGAATATCCATCTTTCTAACCTAAATGCCAGCAGCAGCACTTCTTTCTCCTGAGAGCTCCCCATACAATCACTGTTAAATTAAACCAAAAAATTTGCTCACTCATTCCTTTTTAAAGTAGCAGATTGCCCATAATCCCCTCCCTAGGAATTCAAATTTTTCTTTCCCTTGGAAAAGGGCTCAGCCAAGTCATAACTAAAAAGAGACCACTTAAAGACCTACCATGCAGGATTAAAAAGTAAATAAAAGTAACCACCTAGTAAAAAATCTCTCCTTTATTTTCCTCAGTGATGAAACAAGGCATACAACAAGATGTGTACCCAGCTACTAAACTACATTTCCCAAGAGACCCCAGGTCTCAGATTAAATTTCACACCTAATTTCCTGCTATAAAAGGGTTTGTGGCCAGCTTAAGCTTTTTACAGATGATTCAGGAGGGCGGTGGTGTAATTTTGTATGTTGCTACTATACTCAGGTGAGTAAAAGATGGTAGCTTCTAAGAATTAGCTTTTGTTTCTTGGTTTGTTTTGTTTCAGGTAGGGGCCTATATCTTATTTAGGACTCTTTTTTTCTCTGGAGTTGATAGTTTAGCCATTTATTTTAAAATGTTTTTTATTTTTGTTTACAAGAAGCCATTTTTTAGCTAAATCTTTACATTAGCATGACTAAAACTTTCTGTTGGTTACTCTTTAGTGGCATAGGGTCTGAATTGTACTGACATTCACAGTTCTGCTCTGGTAAGAAGGGGTTGGGCAGCAAAACTTGAATTCCAAAAAAGAAAAATCTCCAAGCTGTTTACAAAAGCTTGTGCATGTGTATGCCTCACTTGCTTCAGGCTGCTGATCAAATTATGGTCTGGTTTAGCTAAGGATTCAGAGGCTTCTGTATTTGTCAGAGTCTACTTGTAAATGTAGTTAGTATCTGCATTTGAAAATCCCTAGCAGATTCATTAAATGCTCTAATAAAATGAGGAAGAAAACTGAAGCTAAATAGAAAGGCTTTTAATTAACATTGGAGTATTATCTCTTCCATAAGGTACGTGTAAGGAGCTTGTTTGTTTTGAATGTTCCAGTAATGTTTAGATTATGTCCACTGCATCTATTGTCTGGGTTTTTTTTTTTCTGGAGAGTAGAGATATCTTTCTGAGTAATGGCTAGTTTCTTCTGTGTTTGGATTTGGTGTATGGAAGAAAAAAGAAAAAAAAAAGGCATTTAAAGTCTTTGGGTCTAGGCTTATGTTCTCAAAGATACTTTGGTGCTCACAGAATCAAATATTAATACTCAGAGCTTTTAGGCCCTAAAGACTAAGGCAGATGATATCTTGAAATCACAGTGCTTAACTTCCTAGCTCAAAGTGCAGGAGTCTCTTTTTGTACCATGGAGAGATTTGCCATTACAACTGATAAGGAAATGCAAGCACGCAATTAGAGTTAGCTTTCACCAAAGGCTTCGTAACAGCAATCTACCTCCTATGTTTCTTATTGTTTAACAAGGCACCTGCTGGGAGTTTTTATGTGTGGAGGTTAGGTATATTTAGAAGTATAGTCTGATTTAAATACATGTTGTTTTGATGTGATCTACTCAATTATAAATGCAGAACTCTGATATAAAAACACAGCTCCTCCTAAAGAACTAATATCTAGGCTCTAATTTAACTATTAAGCACTTCCAAATATACACACTTAATTAAAGCATCAGGGAAACCTCTTGTAGACTGCAAACAAGGATCCTCTGCATTTTTTGCCCTAGATGCCCTTTCCTGCCTTTGAAACTTATTTCTTTGCATAAAACAGCAAACATATCAGTGCTGCTGGTTTAACCAATCCAAGGGGAACTAACAACCAAGATGTTTTCCTCTGCAAGGGTGGAGGATGCTTCTGCATCTAACACCAATGCTTTAAAGAACTGGGGGCGGATCAGAGAGGGACTCCAAGAAGTGGCAGCCACCTCTGCTGCTGGCAGCCCCTGCCATGCCCTGTGTGAGCAGACCAGCAGCCCAGGCTGGGGGAGACACGCTCACGTGAGCCAGAGCAATGCACGGGCATATGTTGTCAGAAATGATTGCTAATGGCCCTGGCATCGGCAGCCCAATAAAGCTGATTGGTTTTTAATTTCTTGGCATGGGGAGCACAGCCGTGTGCTGCACAAACTGAGCAGCGTTGCCCAGGTATCGCTCAGGCTGTTTAGTGATGCTGGTGGCTGTGTTGTGCTGGGAGATTTCCACTGGTGCTGCCCAGGTTGCTTCTTTCTACATCATTACCTCCCTGCCAGCACCCAGCTGTCCTGACATGTTCATGATTCCTCAGGAGCTGGTGGCTGTTTTTCCTGAGAGTTGGGTTTTTGTGGAGAACAGCACAGCAAATTGGGCCTCATTTCTTCTTTTCTGCTTCTTTGGGGCTCTGCTCATCCCTTCAGCTCATGATATTTCCAGCCAAGTGTTTGTTGCAGAAATTGGTGAAGGAAGGAAAAGATATTTGGGGAACTAGGGGGAGAAAGGCAAGTCTGGGGGAGACTAACTGCTACTCAGTGTTCCAGTTAGAGCAAGGTAAGGAGATGGAGCTCACAATACACAGCCAGTAGTAAGGATGGCAAGCGGAAGTATTGCCTTTATGAGATAAAGAAGTAATAATGCAGGAGAGTTGTCCTTCCCATCCATCTTCTGCCTAGTTTGTTACAGCATCGCAGGTGAGCAGAACACAACAGCCTGTCTACACAGCACCTTGCCCTCAGCTAACACAAAGCAAATTACTTTATGCAGAGTTGATAAATACAACTGCATGTCTGCAATTAATACCTTAGAGGTTAGCTCAGTTCTAAGTTATGATAAACTCTACGTACTCTTAGCTCAGTTGACTGTGGAGAAAGAGTTATAGAGTCACTTTAAGGCATTTAGAAATGTTTCCAGGAAACTAAGAGTCACCTTCTGTGCTACACATTGAAACTTCGATGGGTGTTGTAGAAAAATAAAACATTTATTAAATGTGGGCTTGCTTGTTTTCTTCTTTCCTTTCTCCATTCTGCTGGCTAAGCAGCTTGTGCCATTTACATTTCTCAGTTGGAGAAATATGAATTAAGATTATTTGTATTGTTTGAAAAGAATTTAAAACCCAGGATCAATTGTAGGAGTTGGGAGCTGGATACACAGTTATGAGAGAGTGCCTGGAGCTGGCAGGACAGCGTAGGACCACTAGCCAAGCAGGTCTGCTCTGCCAGTTCAGAGTGTTTTACTAACTTGTCTAAACCAGGAACATGGATTTTACTTTTTCTTGAGATGCAGTTCTGCTCAGCGATCTTGTATCTCATAAATTTGTGAAATGTTTTAAATGAGTTCTCTTCAAATTTTGCTGATTTAACTTCCAGTCCATTGAAAGCTGGGTGAAGAAGACAGAAACTGCTGCATTGACCTGATGCCTGATGTACCATAGGTATATCCCTGCTGACTTACTGCTTGCATAGCTTCAGAATCAGAGCAGGGATTTTAGAGAGTCACCAGAGTATAGGTAAATTCACAGTCCCCAATACTGTAGAAGAGGTATTTAGAGTAATTGGCATTTTGTAGGCATCAGCAACTACAAAACCAAGTCCAGTAAGAAATCTGGGATCTTCTGATCCTCTTTTGGTCATTTCCAGGTGACCGTTTCAGCTTTCCAATGACTGCCTACATGTTTAATTCTTTTAAAATTGCAACTTTAAAAGAATCTAGAAAACTTCATCTGCGTTTTCTTAATCTCTTGAGCTTTTGATGCCTGTGGAGATGACAAAGATGCCAACACAGCTTTTGTTCAGACTTATCGCGTGTGGCCATGAGATAATCCTTCTGAGCTAAAATACTTGCTGTGCATTTTTAACACTGCTATGACTTCATTTTTAGAGCATTTCCATTACAGTCTTTCTAGAAGTGGGGCTGAGAAAGAAGGAAAAACCAACCTCCTCCAATTAGGATCAGTTCTGGGAACAGATGAGTTTGCTCAGAGCTTTACCCACCAGGGTATTTAAACCCCAAAGCTGAAGGCTGCACAAACTCCCTGGGCAACCGGTTCTATGGCTTGTCCATCCCCAAAATGAAGGAGGTTTTCTTTCCATTAATTCTGAACTACTTTTTTTTCCATTTTATGTCCATTGTCTCCACCTTTCCCTAGTTCTGAGGGACCCAGATGAAGGGGAATAAGAACCCCAGCCTGCCCAGGGTGCTGAAGGGTACCAGGGAGTCCTAAAACACCAGGCCAGTGAGGGGGGACATGACAGACACCCCCACAGGACATAGGCAGCAATCTGCCTTCCCTTCTTCATAGCTTTCCTCACTGCCTGGAGATGGTGCCCCCCTTTGTAGTTTTAAGGACAAATAAGTGACATTTCTCATAAGAGCAGGTTGCCTTTCTTGGAAAGTTGGCGATTTACCATGATAATCCGAAAGCAAGTTGTGCTGAGACAAAACCCAAAGAAATTTTAGGCTAGGCTAACTTCATGAGTGATTTTGTGTATCCTAAGTGATGTCAAATGCTTCCCTGGAACAGAGCAGACTTTCTGACCCACTGCAAACTGATTTGCCTGAGCATTGCAGGAATATTTGGAACCTATGTATGAATGGCAGTGAGGTGATGCTACGGCAGCCGTAAAAAGTCTATTTTGGCATTTGGCCATCTCCCAAACAGAAGCAGCAAAATAACTCATCCATCAGGGTCAGGAATGGCTATACTGGTTACCCTCAACTTAAACCTTGTTAGTTGAATTTGGCTTTATAGCCAAACACAACCTGGCTGAGGTCAGCCAAGGCACCAGCTGGTTATGCAGGCAAGCTGTATTTTCTTTTTCTGTATAAAACGCACTGGAATCCATTTGCAATGACAGATGCCATGGAGAGCATCTGCCTGGTTGTTCACCACAATCACTGGAGTTAGCTCAGTGAGTCTCTCTCCATTTTCTTATATAATCTTAAATATTCTCACTGCTTTTCTATTGGAAATCATGCTGTATTTTTCTTTCTATTTTGCTGGGGTTTCATCGCTGCCATTTCTAAGGGGTTATTATTTGCTTTGCTAAGTTCAGTTCCTTACTCCCTAGCAAAGAAATTATAGCTAAATAAATTAAAAACATTTTTTACCTTCCCATTCGTATGATTTTAGAGAGTGGTAAACTACAGATACCTGTGGGGTTTGTATGTGAGAGCCTGCAGTCAAAATCAACCACTTTCCTGTACTTGAATTTTTGTGTTTATTTCTTTGCATTGCTTGCTCAGAAGAAGACACGTATACATTTGCAGTCAGTAAATGTTGTAAAATCAATAGCTGGCTGTGCAGTGATTTTGGTCCCTGCTTTTCATATTTTTATATTTGGCATTACTTGAAAAGGGCATTCTTCTCTTCTTACAGAGTATTAAATTGGGATATATCTTTGCTTTGCCTCTGCTGAACTTCCATTCCTAACCCTATTTATTTAGGATTCATCCTTCTGCTCACCAGATATTGTTCTTCTGTTTTTATGTCCTCAGTAACTTTGGTCCATCTGACAAACTTATCTTCAGAGAAGCTGAGAAATAAGATTACATGGGCTTGACTCAGTTTGGCAAGCAGCAGCAAATTTGCATTGGCTTTGCACTGGTGTGTTAGCTTTTCCTGCTCAGTGGTACAGCCACTCCTTGTGCAAACCTCCCCCTGCTTTCCTTCAGAGTCTGAGATAAACAGATGTTTGGCAAGATGTTTAGCATCTGAAATGATCAGTCTGCTCAGATTCTTGCTTCTGCTTTATACTGCATGGGCGTTTTGGTTTGGGTGTTATTTTCAGTTGTGTTAGGAAGAGAACAACTTCAATGTCCATTGTGAGTTTCCCACTATTCAGGCTGGCAGCTTATACACAACAATAGGGCAGTGAACAATGGTCCATCAGAGCTAGGAAGAACAGGAAGCAATTTAAGATGTATTGGGTAATGAAGAGCAAATGTACTCTCCTCACCACAACTACATGGAAGAGGCTCTAAAATTTCATGACAAATCTTCTGCAGCAGTCCAGCTGCAAAAGAAATATCTTGTGGAAGAGCAGAAATAGGAAGCTTTCATTCATCAGCAGTGTCTCTTTGATGGCCTTTTTCATTTTTTCAGATTTAGTCAGATAAATGAATATAGTCCACACACCAAGGTCAATGGTACACTTCTTCCCTGTAGTAGCTACACAAGAATCATTATGTTTGTGTGGGTAAGCATTGGTCTCTGTCACACCAAATGGAAAGAGTTCAGGATTTTTTCTTAGATCTCTGTATTAGATACAATTTACTGAACGTATATTTGCAGACAGAACAGAGTTTCTGGCTCAAAGATGCTCGAGGTATAGAGGAAGCTTTCCCTTCCTTTGGCTTTGCATGAGGCTCTGTATTGCTGAAGTAGATCTGTAATTTATTAAAGATAACACTTACATGCTATTAGTGTTTAGGACCAGAGAAAGACCACATTGATCAGGTCTGTGGGCTAAATCAATGTCATGCAGGCTTGAAGAACAGCAAGTCTCATTTTTCTAATTATGTGAAAAAGTGATGGGGTGTTTTAACAGTGTGATGGATAAGCTAGAAAGCAAACCAAGGAGCAGAATCTCTTTGGTTCATGAAGGGACTGAATAAAGGACAATAGAGATGAGTACGTGCAGATTGGAAAATATCAGATAAAATAGTGTAGTAACAATTGCAGCTTAGGTGTATATCTGGCATGTACAAGTAATTCAGATACATTTGATAGATAAATGATAATAATCAATAGGAAGATGCATGATCAGACATATGAGAAACCAATTATATGTCTCTGAAAAAGCTGATGACTTAAGTTTCTTCGACCTGTTTGCTGGATGTTTTGTTAAGTTTTGGATTAATACACTAATGAATAATTGAAATCATTACTCATTGAATTAATTCACCTGAGTGGTGAATTTGGACTTGAACTGTGGCTGTTGGTGGGAATGGACCAAGAGAAACTAGGATGGATTGTGTTAATATTGGTTATATGGGTGAAAAGCTCATTACAGAAAAATGAAGAGGGGAGGGGATGTTGAACCCATGAGGGTGGTGTGTGAACCCTTCTGTAGAAGGAGCCACTGCAAAACAAATTTGACCTTATCTGGAGTTGTTCTGCTGTGTGCTTTGCTAGTAAAAGAAGAGACACGCTTGGAGCAGATCTGGGAAATTTATGTTTGCTTGTCAGCCATGGAGGTGTAATAGCTGAGGAATATGAAAGTCTGGTTATTGTAATTAAAAAATTAATAAGGCTGCTAGAATATCACACAGTGTAATTTTGTGGGGGCAGGGGCCAGAAAAAGAATCTCGATAACTTTCCATTACAGTTTCTGATAGAAAGGTGTCTCTTCCAGCATAGACAGAGAGGATAATCACTCTTTAGTTTTTGGTAACAAGCCAATAACTTCCCTTTTAACTGCAAACCTTCCTGGTTTGAGGGAGCGCTCCTTTCTAAAGTGAATTGAACTATGCTGAAAAGTACTTTGAAAAGCACATTATGAGCTACAACAGCTTTCCCACTGCTTTCTGGTTCGTCTCTCCTATTGTATTTTAATGTTCCTCTGAAATGAGCAGGTTCTATCTTTTCCTTGTTCCAGTGTACAAACACGTATATTGTGTCAGGTCACTAAATACAAGGTATTTACAGGAACCATTATTAGCAAATCAGATAAAATGTGTTGTGATGCTTCGATTCTTGGTTTTAGCAAGCCCTTCAGAGATTTTGTTGAAAAGCAGGAATAGATGTCAATTTTGTAACTATTGTATTCTTCCCTAGAATTTTAAGAGAAAACGGGAGGGGAGTGAGGTGAGGTGGTATGTGCTTGGTGTGGGTTGTTTTGGGGTTTTTTTGGTTTGGTTTGTTGTTTGGTTTTTTTCAAATCTTGGTAGAAAAAAATACTAATATTGTTCAGAGCTCCCGTGCAGGCTTTTTCTTGTTGATCCTTGCTGTCAGTTCTGTATGGTTCATACATTTTAAGTAGTAGAATAAGAATGTAAATCTCTGGCTGTGTGCTTTATTAGTATAGCCAAATAAATAAATGAATTGCCCTAAAACCTGAAAGTGCCCCTTGAGATTCACCGAGCCATTCACAACCTAAGTTTGACAGGCAATGATTTTGCTAAACCATCTATAACTTTTATTTGAAAAACAAGGACAATTAAAAATAGGATGAGGCATTTTGGTCATGAATTATTCTGATCAGGAATGTAACTAGATTTTTATTCCAATGCCTAAATGAAATATCTCCCCGCATATCCAGTGAGTTTCATTACAGCTTCAGTTTTATTACCTCACTTTGAGAGATTTAATCCTTTTCTTGGAAATGCATTACTCTTCAGAAAGTACAAATAAAAATGAAATACAATAATAGTTTTTTTGGGATGGGGGGAGAATAGCAGGAGAGAAGGAACGAACTTTTATATTTAGGGTGACTAAACCTTTGTGTTGTTATTGTTTGGAGTTGCTCAGCATTGCACCACCCTTTTTGAAAACTCGGGAAGGGCAAAGCTCAGAGGCCACAGCTTCATGCCCTGGTACCCCCTTCCTACCTCATCAGCATTACTGGCATGACAGTTGCTATGGTGGATTCTTTGGAGGGTCCAAGTGACCCACCAGAAAAGTTGCTGCCTGGGACAGTGAGGAGACAGGCTCTCAGCATCCCCAGAGGAGCTGCAGGAACACCTTTGGCCATGTGTGCTGGTGGAGGTCTGAGCAGTGTTGGAGAAGCTTGCTTGGCTGGACCAGGTAGAGGAAATGTCAGTGTGGAGCATGTAGCCTCTCCTCTCAACTGCACCCAAGAACCATGTATTGTTCCACATCCCATCCTGGACACGAGGTAGAGGACTTTTCGCAATGGAAAAGAGACGGACTGAATTCCTTCTCCTTTCCACCCCAAGACCCAGTACCTAACCTCAGTAATTCACCTCTACGCTTTAAACCTCTTGGGATAAAGACCAGCATCTCCTGCAATGAGGGAAAAGAAACAAAGCTGCATCAGGCCAACTTCCTTCTAGTTACTCTTCAGCAACAAACATAAAACAATGGATTCCTCTTTTATCCTCATATTGCTATGAATGAGCTGAGCCCCATGTCTAGTGCAGGGAGAAGAGCACTGGCACTGAAGCCCCAGGGGAGAGGGGGCTTTGATACATCACCAGTGTGTTGGAGATGGAAATGTCGTACCTAGGAAGAGAAGTCTTGCTGCAGTAGAGTATTAATAGGTTCAGCATGATTCTTTTCCATGAAAGCCACCTTCCAAAAACTTTAAGAATAATTTTTGATTTTTGAGTAATCTGGAAAATGTTGTTCTTCACCCTTCCTTCCCTTTTTTGCTCCAATTTTCATCAGTGTCTGGACATACATAAATCCAGGCTGTTTTGTGAGTGAAGGGTGAAGATTAATGCTTCAGAATAGGTTTATCTTTTTAACAAAGGTTACCCACAGTTTAAAAAAACCCAAATCAACATAGATATTTTCTGTCTGAAAACAAATTTACTCTCTTGAAATGTGGATAGAAATAAGTGTGTTGGTAGGTAAAGGTATTTTTAACCTGTTTTATTGCATTTCTGCAGGCAAATGTAGCAGGAAGCTTGAAATGTAACTCAAGAAAGGAGAAAAGGAAAAAGAAATTCAAGCTAAGGATTGAGATGTAAAGACAATGGAACAGAACAGTGAAAAATTCCTGCAACGAAACCTGACAATAGAGTTTAGATGGAAAAGACAGAGGGTCAACCTTCAAAAATTACTGGCACCCAGCTGCCATGAGTGTTTTGCTTTTTGAAGTCTAATGATTGACATGGAAAATGATGGGGAAAAGTAAACCGATCCTTTTTGCACACTAGTGATGTTAACTCATATGAAATATGTTTTTGTTGCTGTTATTCTCAGAGGAATGTTCCAAATATGAAGTATTTCTTCTATTAGTACCTATGGAAAGCTATAGCAATGGAATAGAATATAACATCTTATGTACGTGGTAAAAGTTTGATTGAAATAGAGATTTCACTATCAGGGAAGGAAAATCTTTTTTTTTCACCTACTAATTGTTTTTTATTTAAATAATGAAAGACCTAGAGGGGAATATAAAGTCTCAATCTACAGAGAAATTTCCAAGACAGATTACTTTGTAGTTAAAATCACAGGAAATGAAAAGTCCGTGGAAATTGGACCTGAAGCACATGAATAGAAAAAGATGGGGAAAGACTAAGCAGAGGAAATTAAATGACAGTAAAGGAAACAGTGCCACCTTGCATGAAGATACCTCATCCCTGTGTATTTTGTAAATGCAGTGCCTGCAGAAATTTCTTCAGCCACCACAAAGACAAATTCTTTTGAAAGTATTATCCTAAGCACTGAGTCTACAATATCCCAGAGCTGATCGCAGTGTGCTGGGATATGCACGAGCCAGTGTTATCAGCTCCCAGTATTTTCACAAGTACATGCTACGTGTGATGTGCAAGGGTATCTAAGACAAGGGCAGATTTATTCCAGAAACCTTTAGCTACCAGCTCTCTGTGCTTATTTCCTGCAATGGCTTTCCAAGATCTTCCTTTTTGATTATTATTTCATTATTTATTATGCATTATCCGAACACTTTACTGTTAATAGGGCTTTTCAGGGAGGCTGGTTGTCTGAGGTATGTGTGAAAATATGATGCCAGGCTTGGGGAGCAAAGTCAGTCAAACCTTAGCAGTGTGAAACCCAGCACACAGTTCATTTACCCTGCACCATCACCAGGTTTGGCAGCCTGCTGTAATCTCTGCTGCTGCTGCATCTAGTCTGCTGCTGGTACCCAAGCTCGATAGTCTGAGGTTTGTGTGGTGGTTTCTGCACTATGGAGAAGCCCATCTTCAGCACACCCTGACCTTCCCTCTTATGCTTTTAACTCATGTAAATGCTTCTGAATTTTTTATCTCTGCCTCTTCTCGAAGAAATGGTGCTTGACCACAAGGATAAGGTGCTACATGCTAAAGCTCCAGTCGAGACAGACTGAAAGTACCAAGGGACCTTGTTCCAGTTTGTTTCTTTTAAAGGCTTGGTCAAAAAACTGGAGCCCAGCACACCCCAGGGAACTCCTGCCTTCCTGAAAGGTTTGAGTCAGGCTGGCCATGAGTCAAACTGGTGGGTGCAGAATGAGTAGTGCTTTCCAGCCTGATGCTGTCATTAAGCAGTGTCTTCTGATTTAAAAGGTTAGCAAGCAAACAGAAATAAATAAGAGGCTTGCTTTCACCTCCCGAGAACTCATGCAGCACAGCCTCTGACAGAGCTGCACGTGCAGAAGAATCACAGAGCTGTAGGGGTTGGAAGGGGCCTCCAGAGATCGAGTCCAACCCCCTGCCAGAGCAGGACAGGTCAGGACAGGTCACACAGGTCGGCATCCAGACAGGTCTTGGATATCTCCAGAGAAGGAGACTCCTCACCCTCCTGGGCAGCCTGTCCCAGGGCTCTGTCACCCTCACTGTGAAGTTCTTCCACATATTGGTGCAGAACATCCTGTGCTCCAACTTGAGGCCATTGTCCCTTGTCCTGTCCCCACAGACCATTGAAAAGTGTCTGGCTATTTCCCCATGTGTCCCACACTTGAGATATTTATAAACATTAATAAGAAATGCACGCAAGAGAAATACAAATGTCCATCACAGCCAAAATTTAGGCTTAAATCAGACCTAATTATGTGGTCACTGAGAGGAACAAGAGAGAGCATGATTTCTTATGACTTTAGTTTTCTGAAAGCTCACTTCCTTAAAGTAAAATAACATCACTGAAGATGGTGGTAGTAAATTGGATATGTGGAGGAGACTTCCCAAGAGACACATAACTGCAGAAAACATTGTTAGTGAGTAAGAAATGCAAAATGTTCTGGTCACAAGGGAAAACCCTTTCACCCTAATTTTAAGATGAGCAGCTTTGCAGTTACATAATTGTTTCCTGCTCTTACACGGATATTGGTCTATGCCTCATCTTATTAATACTGACAGTAGAAATTTTAAGCATGTTTCTTATCTTGGACTCTTTTTTTCCTTGGGAGATGGAAGGTCACACCAGTAATAAAGCCTTTAGTTAAAAAATTGTTTAACACATTGTCATAAGTCCATAAGCAGCTTTTTTGAGGAGTATTGAGTGCTAAGTTGCTAATTGGTTTTACAGACTAGTAACTGACCACATATTGGAGTGAAGTGGATGTCATGTAAAGTCAACCCTGTTCCACAGAGAAGAGCGAGGCTTTAGAAAGTTTCTGTGGAAGATGTTAACTCCAGGCTACTGTTTCTGAGATGCTTTGGGAAAGCCTTTGCTAAGGCTCTCCTTAGTGTGTGCAACTGGGACTGTAACTGGTGGTCCAAATCCCAGTTTGAATCGGCACACTGATTCATACAGTAGAAACTGAAACCTGTTGCCCTGAGCTTGATCTTTGGAAGAATGTCTCAACAGGACTTAAAGGCTTTCCCTGGTCTAAGGTCTATTATGACCTCTTCTTTGGGGAGAATTACGTTGAAATTTCTAAAAGGCATCAACAAAGCCAGGGACTATTTAGCAATGGAATCTCCCTACTATATACACAGAGATACTTTGCCACTCACTCTTCCGCTCAACTGTCTGGTCACAGTTATAGCTGTCTTGGCCCAGATGGCTTTCTGAAATACTAATCTAAGCCTTTCTTCTGTTATCTGGTATTAAATCCCTTTTGCCCCCAGGTATTTCTCAAACAACAAGCACTGACAGCAGGGCTGTGCAAGCATTGGGTTTCAGAGCAGCATTGAAACCAAACACACTGTCCCTCCGCATCCTAATTGCAGCTGGGACCACAGGTAGGGCCAGCAGCTGGTACACCATGTAGAGAAAACCTCACATATGGTCTGGGCTCCAGATGCAGACTTCATTTCTAATTCCATTTTTCCTCCTTAGTAGGAACTCTGGACTCATGCCAAGCCCACAGGCCAGTTCAGGATTGCCCCCGTACTGTGTGATGCAGGGGTAAATAAGATTTGTCAAAATACAAGCGTAGGAGGTTTCAGACTGCTCCTAGAAGCCAGTGGCTCAGGTTTACACAGACAAAGCTTAGGACAACAGCCAGCCATGCCATCTGCACTGGGATGGTGCACGGCCAGCAGTTGTGCCCATGCTCTGCTGAGCAGCCCCTTCTCACAGCACCAGCCCCTGCCCACAGCCTCAGCCAGCTGCCTGCAACCTGGCATCAGTAAACTCAAGTGCTGGGAAAAGGCAGTCTGCTAACTCTCATGGTCTTAGCATATGTAGCGTGGAAAGGTCTCCTGTGGCTGTGTACTTTCAGGTCTGCAGAAAGCTTTGACGTGTCAAAAGCAGTATAAACACTAAGCGTTTTTATTATTGTGCATACGAGGCCAAGTGCTGATAGTCACTTAAGAGATTTCATTCTGCTTTATAAAGCACACTTGGTGACAAAAAGTGTAATAAAATACCAAAGTCCTAGTATAATATCCAACATTGCCACTAAACAGATACTTTTTTCTTTTTTTTTTTGGTTAAAAAGGAGAAGGAAGACCTTCCTCTGCTTAAGATGCTGAGCGCAGTCAGCAGCTAATTGTAGAAATAAATAACAGATGCATGCAATCTCCCTCTATCTCACTTCCCTTTTTATTTTCAAAACTAATATATATTTCCTTTCTTTTATGCAATCCATTCTGCTGACCTGCTCAGACACAGGTCTCTGCTTGCAAAGGAAGCCCGACAGACAGCAAACCTTCTGCTTCCAGATCCATAAATCTCCCGTAAGTGCTTAGATATTGGTTCAGAAAGCAGGCAATGAAATAAAAATAACAGCAGAAAGGCATCTTGAGTGGTTTGAAGAAAATCTTCCACTGAATGCAAAATAATAAGAAAAATAAACTGAAGAAAAATAAAAGTATTGAAAATTAATTCTCCTGTCCCTCTCAGCTTCAACTCTGGGAATGTATTTTTAAGCTTTATCATGCAAGTGTTTCCTCTATGGAAAAGTCCAAAAGGATTTCCAGGGGAGATTTAAATAGAGTTTTCTGCGTGCTGCTAGAATCTACTACAAAATTATATCCATTCTGTAGAAATTTGTTAGCTTGGGTTGGGTTTTTTTTGCTTGGGGGTTGTTTTGGGGTGGGTTGGTTGGGATTTTTTCAAATTTCTTACCAAGCCTGAAGTTAAGGCTGAAACTCCACTTCAAGCTGGGATGTGGGGTTCCTCCTAGTCTCTCTCCTTTCTTTAAACAGCGTTGAGGAGCTGTTAGGAAGGTGAGGTTTGGGTGCCGCTCCCCGCAGCACCGATGGGGCTGGAGCCGAGGCTGCGTTGGGCACCGCAGCAGCCCCGGGGGTCTCCCGGTTTGTCCCAGTGAGCTGCTCTGTGTGTTCCCCGGCGCCACCTGCTGCCACTTAAAATTACAACCCTGATTCCTGGGGAGCGCAGCAGCAAACCTGTTTCCTTCCGTCCCCTCTTCTTCCTTCCCCTATCCTTCCTTCCTGTGATGCAGCAGGGTCCGACCTCTCAGCCCTGGCTTCTGGGGCAACAGATAGGCTTGAGTTTATCAGCACTGCACTAACACAGGGACACTTAGGCTTTTTCCAGGTGCAGGCACAGTGCAGACCATTGTAGCCATAGTCCAGGCAGCAAAGGGTCGCGCACCAGGTATTAAATACCCGCTGCTCAGCATCCTGCTCCTGCTGGGAGCGATTTGTAGGAAGCAAATAGAAATGGAAAGGTTTACTTCTTTATTCACTTAAATTAGAAACATAGGAAACACAGAAAGAGGGCACTGCACGTGTATCTTGAGAAGCTACAAAGCAAATAATTGGATAACACTGAACATCATTTATGTTTGAGATTCTCAGCTAGATAGGTACCCCAAATACCTCTCTGCCTGCTTGTCTATCACCATTGTATCCTGGGAATATACAGTCAACAACAGAACAACTTATCATGCCTTCTCTCATCTTGTAATAATCTCAGTAATTTACTGGGGCTGTATATTAAAACATCTTTCCCTACCACTAGGCATTTGCATACATCCATCAGCCAGCTTGTATACGTGGGATGGGAGATGATTTAATACTGCCAGGAAGGCTTAAGATGTGGATAAATGTTTTCGTAAGGATTGTTAATACAGTCATGCCAAGAGTAAGGAGGCCAAAGACTTGTCCTGAACATAATGACTGATTGAAGGAATCCTGGAAACATCATTGTCTGGGGGAGGGGAATATCATTGCATTTGGGAAAGATTTTAGGAAAACCAATATCTAATCATGGGGAATAGAATTTCACTCTAATAATTTTTAATCCATACACAAAATCAAGTTTCTTGAGTGATTTTCCCAATGCATCTGGAGTTTGAGCCTCCAAATAATACAAAGCTGAATATTTGCATGTCTAATCTGCCTGGACACTGGCCCAAATGCAATACGTGCATGGCCTAGAGAAGCTGTTCTGCATACAGGATGGCTATAGGAGCACTGGGAATGGGAGTAAGTGAGTACGTACCTGTGGCTGGGACAGAAATAAATTCAGTAAATGTGGATGGTCTGTGAAAAGCAAGAAGATGAATATTAAATACTTGTAATGATTTAAATTTTGTGAAGACATTACTTCTGCTGATATGAAGTTTCTCAGCTACTATTTGACTACAGATCTCTTTTGGGGGAAAAAGAAGTGTAAAATCTTAGTAGATGAAAAAACATCATTAACTTGCAGCCATACCTCGTGAAGCATATTCCTATTGATAGAAGCCCTGAAGGTTCAGGAAATCAGCAGAAATCCAAAATCATACTGCTGTAATCACATGCTTTGCAGTCTCTGTGTGTGCCCCTTCCTCCTGATGTCTGAGATCCCCTTGATCCTCCTTTCCAGTCCAGCCAGGCATAAGCTACAAGCCCGAATCCAGCTGAACCCAAACATATGAACTTAGCTCAGACCTCAAACTTTTTCCTGGAGTACAGTGATGTCAATACTTCAAGGGTTTAAGACAGGCAGCATCTTTTACTCCACGTCTATGGCACATTTATTACAGAGATTTTTAATGCTTTGAGAAGGCAAACAAGTAGTAGTGACTTGAGAGATGTGTGTCTATTGCTAATGTGCTTTACCTAAGTAAGAGTTCCAGTTGCTTGTCTGAGCAGGGTCCGCAGCAGGTTCCTGTGTTAATTAATTCAGTATTACAAGATAGAACAGAGTAATATATACAATTCTCCACTACACTCCACGAGAATTTCCCAGAAGAAATACCTACTAGTTTGACTAAACTGATTCTTACCCTAGTAACCAACAGAAAGAACTTAAAGGAATCTGAGCCTTCTTATCGATGAATTTAACATTATAAGCAACTACTTTTTTCAATAAAATATTTACTTTTCCTACCTCAGCACCAAGAGAGATTTCTGAATTACAATAAGAGCCCGGTGCTTACACCCACCTCTGCAGTTTCATTTGCAGCACAAGACGTGCGAGTGACTCGCCTGCAGACACACTGTGAGTTGGGAGCTCAGCCGGGGCCACAGGGACCCACATTCTTTGCTCTGGCTTTTTAATCAGTCGGCTTTCGCTTCTCCAGGGCATTGCCCAAACATGCCAGGATTTAATTCCTTAACAAAGAGGAATAATTTAGATTGTTTCACTCACAGAAGTGTGGAAACCAAATTCTTGCGGTGGAAGCGGGAGTTTCTGTTGGGATTAAAGGTGCTTGACCAATTCACCCCTAAGGATCCCACCCATTGCCTCTTGCTGCTGTATTATTTTTGTCACGGAAAATTCATGTTTCCAGTTGGCTTTGGGCTTAGTGGATAGCTGTTGAACTAAAAGTGGTTTTTAACATGTCACTTTGCTCTTCCCTATCCACAGTCCAATGTGTCTCAATTTCCATTTCAAATACAGCTCAGATCTGTCTAATCTTTTGCTTCTTCAACATTTTCAAGGAACTGTAAATTCCACAATTTAATTAATGGGTCAAAGAGGCTGAGCCTTCCTCATGCAAAATAGAACCTTACAGTGATTAATTAAAATTACTATCACTGTTCCAACTTGCTAGATAGACTTTAGCATGGCATAGTCTGCTAAGGACGTTACAGACAGCAAAACAAAGTATGCTAAACTTAGAGAAGGAAAGGGAAATGTGATTGTTACAAACAGGAGTACATTTTTTCCACTATGTAGAAAGCAATTTTTAAAGGATGCTGTCAAGAGTTATGGTGCACTTAAATTTGATCAGCCTTAATATTCACTCTCTTACGCTATGCTGGCAGATGTCTCTGGGGGTCAGATAGCATTTAACCACACACCATTTTACCTTTAAAAGTGGAAGATGAAAAGAAGTAATATTTACATAAACTCTGCAAAGCAACAGTGCATCACGCAGTCTCCACTGGCTCTTGTAGAAGTAGCAAGAACTAATTTCCAGAACCATGTTGACATGTTTTGGGTATGCAGAAGACAGCAAAAAAATGAAACAATATTAATTTGAGGTGCTCTCAGATGTATTAGATGTGTGCTGGAGAAGCAACAGTCTTTCATTTGTCATTTGCTTTAGATTTTATTTATGAATCTCAAACGATGCTACATGAGTGAAAAAATGAAAATATTGAAAGAACCTGAAGGTGCGAAAGAACATGTTGGTCTCTCCCAGCCTGTTTGCTTGGTCATTTAGGAGGGCAGGTATTACGTGTTGATTCTATTTAATAGAAACTTCAGCTTTTGTGGAGTGATAGCATTGTGTTTACCATCATGGTTTGGCTAATCTGTGTTTAAAGGCCTTCGGGTTTTCATAGAATCACAGAATGTTAGGGATTGGAAGAGACCTTTACCTTGATTCCCTGTGTATGTCATAGCCATAATATCCCAGTGCCTGAAGGAAAGTAAATTTACAAACATCACCTGTTTTCCTATTAAGATAAATTATCTGCTGTCCTATCAAGGAGATGTTCAGTTTGCAACCAGGGACCTAAGGCCGAAACCTCAACACATGCTTGCATGGAAAAATGATGTCCTAATGATGTAGCTCTGGAGATGACCTCAGGTCAGGAACTCCCTCGCTGGGAATATTGCATCACTCCCAGTGGCTCAGCGCTGCCCCAGCTCACTCCAGTTCTGCGCTAGAGTCACGGAGTGCTCTGAGCTGATCTGAGCCTGTAGCAACACTGTCTTTTAAGGATGATCCTTAAGCAGTTCCTGGAGTGGACTTCATGCTGGAAACCTGAAATTGCCACTGTGTGACCAAAGAGTGGTTTTCAGCTCACGTAGGACTCACTCTGACAGGGCTAAGGTCGCATGTATTAACATGTTAATATGCAACATCTGCGTGTTGAAGGGGAGTGGGATGAAGAGCACATCTGTTCCATGGGCTGTGCTTCCCATCTAATAAAGGAGGCATGCCTAGAAAAACCTGATCTTAACCACCCTTTTGGGTCAAATTACAGGTTTAGAAGAGCTTCTACTTATATTCTGGACAGCAAGTGCCAAAATACCCATGCTAGGGTAGTGTGATAAGAGGCACAAGATGCTGAAGCCATAATGCTCACCGATACAGTACTTCTAGACACTCTGTGCAGTGTATCATTTGTGACTGCAAGAAGTATTGAAGACTTTCTCCCATCCACTCTGTGGGATGTTTCCATAGTGTACAGAGAAGGAAGCCCTGTGCAGAGATTTTTGGATGCACTTGGGTGTGTGATAGCTCCAGGCTGGTGCGGTGTGGGAATGTGAGTGTAGCAGCTAGGAATGAGAGGAGCCAGCAAAACGGAAAGTTTTGAGTTAGTACCAATTTAATAGAACTGTCATTTACTGTGAGATTTAGTCTCTTGTGCCTTTCTCTCTAGAAAATATGGTCATTTCATTCTTCAAAAACCTTTTCTCAAGCTCCCGACAAGAGGATTCCCTGGGAGAAACAGCGGGTGAAGTTCCGACAGTGGATAAAAGAAGTTGTTTCCCTTTGTGCATTTCAGAAACCTCAACTTAACCTGTTTTCCTCCTTTCATCCACACGCACACGTCCTATTGCTAGCAGATCCGCCCTTCGGTTAAAAGTTTAAATGCTGATCAGCATGAGTTGACTTTAATCACCAGGTAAATGCCACTGACAAACAGCTTTCCCAGTATGGATCCTGTACATACTTTCCCTGTTCCAAACTGCATTTAAATTTGGAATTAACCCCCAGAGCTCCCTGCTAACATGAGATCCAAACCGCACCAGCGCTGCCATCTGCTAAATGACTTTAACAGCGCACCCCAAGTCAACGACCGAACAACCGACAGCGGAAGATGCCATCAGCTTTGTGACTCAAATCCTCCTCCAGGCCACGGTGTCCCCATGTTATATTTATTCCCCTTCTTTGCTTGATGCCAAGTCCTAGCGATCGCCCGGGCTCTGCAGCCTGTGAGCACAGGGATGCTGGCGGAGCGGCGGTGGGTGGCTGCCCTCCGCACGGCACAGACAAAGTGCGGAGGCCGGTTCCCTGCAGCAGCCGGCAGCAATTGCCATGACAACCAGCAAGCTGATTACTCAATTACAGCGTTCCTTTTAAAAAGTGACATAAAGCCAAGGGACAACACATCCTCAGCTTCCCGTGGTGCTTGATTTTCAAAGCGTTGAGCTATGTTTAACTTTTTAATATACCTTGTGATTATGTTTGCCAACCTAGTTCTGGATCTCTTTTTTTATTGTTATTATCGTTATTATTAGTTTATCCCTATGTTCTTTGTAACGCTGAGAATGTAAAAAGCTACTTAAAACGTACAGTTTTTCTTGTTGCAGGAAAAACATGCGGGTGAAATCAACACCCAGTGTAAAAGCCTTACTGGCATGGGAGGACTGTGACAGATGCACATTTGGGAGAGTGCTGGAGCCACGACCGATTTAGCAAAATGTGCCAAACCTGCTCCAAGAAACCTCCACGGAGCTGCTCGTACTGCAGCCTCTGAAACTGAGTTGTCTCTTTGTGCTGTGCTTCCTTTTCATGCCTAACATGCTCCTGTCGGTGCCACCATGCTCTTCTCAGAGCTGATGCATTTTTCATCCTTTTGCATGAGTGTAGATTACTGGATTTTTTTTTACAAGAGGGGAAAAGCTGAGCATGAAGCATGAACTTGTGATACTCAGTTTCACTCTCTCATTTAGATCAGTTCAGATGCACAAACCAAGGAATACCTTTGTTTGTCACAGGAATATAACTGCTGTTAGTACACCTTGAGGTTCTGGTCAAGTTCTTTGTCAAGTTGGACATGGTAGAGGTGCACAGTGAGAGACATCCTGTAGCAAGCAAAACAGATCAGCCAGGCTAATGCCAGGAAGGGAAACAGAAGCACAGAACTAGAGAGCTCTTCTGATGGCCTTGCCAGGATTCATAGGATCATAAGATAATTTAGGTTAAAAAGGACATCCTACGGGTCGTCTGATCAAGCCCTCACTCCAAGCAGGGCCAAATTCAAGGTTAGATCTACTTCCAAAGTTAGTAGGCCTTTTCCAGCCAGGATAAAAGACAGCTCAAGGCCTTTTCCAGCCATGTCTCAGGTATCTCCGTGGGCATTTCTGCCCCAGGCTCTCCTTGATGCCTGGTCCAAGGTTTCACCACCCTCGCTGCTCTCTGTCTAGCATCTATCTTGCACAGTGATGCTCTGCTGTAGGTCTGCTTTAGCAGATCATGGGAACATCTCTGCATGACTTCTCAGGGCTGTGTTCCAGGATGAAACTGTTTTCACATCTTCTGCCTCAGTTGCATAGCCAGCTTGAAACAGCTCATGGATTCCTGAAGATGCTGTCCCAAAACAGGGTTATTTACAGTGCTCACTAATGATTCAGATAAAGAGCAAGGCATAGGATTTTAAACCCATAACTTGTAAAGGATTGGACGCTGCTTGATCTGTTCTGAGGTGATGTCTGGGTTTGGTAGATAAGTTTTTACAAGTGTTTTTCATTTCTCTCTGAAGCTGCTGAGAGGTTCAGGTTATAAGTAGACTGTGTGACTCTGAAGAGAGATAAGCAGAACTACTGTCACCATTCCAACAACTTATTGACAATATTTTCTTCCCCATTCTCTTTCTCCTGGGTTTGTATCATCTCCTAAAGACTGGAGACCAGTTACTTCAGTCCTCATGTCCTAAGACTAAGGATTCACTTACTGTGTCCTAAGGAGGAACTTTCTCATAGTGACTTCCTCAATATTCACACTAAAGGAGAATAAAGGCCTGAAGATGTGTTTGCTGATATGGCATCCCAAGATGTTGATTTCTGACAATATTCAGTCTCTCAATATACTTGATTGAACTTACAAGGGATTCCTTTCGCAAAACCATGTCACTTCCATCAATAAGGGGAGACAGAAACCTTTCAGTCATGAGTAGGTCTCTTATGGGTGGGGAGGATCATCTCTTCCAAATCTTCACATCGGGGGATTTGTTTCTCAAGCACAGATTTCCCTGTGTGAGGCAAGAGTGAGACTGTCCCAAAGAGTTCAAGCTGTGGGTGACAATTCACTTCTAGGAAAGAAGTTCTTCCCCAGTCACTTCTTTTCCACTTCAGTCAGTCTGGAATAAGACCACCTCTCCCCAGGCCGCCTCTGAAGAAGAGGCATTGTTTAAATGTCAGCTGTCTGGATTTCACAGCACTCTTCAGTCTTCCCAGTATTGCTTGTCCTTCAGTGTTCTCACTCCATGGGATCCAGCAGAAAGTATAGCATTTAAATTTAGCACTGGCTCCAGCCAGACTGATGGGAGAAATGCAGAGTTAATGACTAGTGAGTCATCTGCTGAGGTTTCACCTCAGAGGCCGAGGGGGAGCTGCTGAGACAGAAATTCAAAGCATGGCTGCTCTAACAAAGATCAAGGTTTGTTCCTCTGAGCTCTTGCTCACTACAAGATCATAGCGGCTCTCCTCTCCCCAAACACACACACACACACTGAATGCACGGGTCTTTAACCATTTCTTGCTTGAGTGCTGGTCTTGGGAAGGAAAATCAGCCAGGCTGGAGAATTTAGTGTTCCTGGTGAACACTAGACAGTGTTGATTACATCTAGACTATGATCTGGATCCATGCTCAAGCACTAGAAGTTCCTAAATCGCAGCTCATGAGGAGCTAGGAGATTCTACTAAGGTAAAGATCACTCCATCTTTGTTGTCCTCTTTCCCCTAAGCACTCCCTGCTCACTAGGCAGGGGGTAAGACTACCCTATTTACCCTGGATGTTACTGGGGGAGAGCTGAGCAGCAGGGGCTCTGCAGGGGAAAACTGAGAGCTCCTTTAGTCTGTCAAAGTGGAAGAAGCTTCCCCTTCCCAGAGGGCAGAGCTATAACCAGAGGTCCAACCCATTCAATGAATGCTACAGAAGACAGATGAGTGTATGACCCTTTCCAATTCTCTTAAATTGATTTGTGTGGAGTATAAGCAGCAACAACATGCTGAGGAGAACAGAAAATCAACAAATGAACTGTTCCTATGCATGTATTGTGCTATGTCCCTTCTCAACATTTTCAAGCTAAACAGTAGTCCTCCTCAGTTAAAGTGGTTAAAAAGTGCCTGATTATTTCAGCGTTGTTTGCTTTACAAGCCACATATGGTATTTTATTTCAAAGCTATGAAAATACAACCTGATTCTCTAACCCATGGGAAAGAGTAGCTGAAGATATGGTTTTCCAGTCATCTCATTTCAGTGTGTGATAGAGATGTCAACCTGGTGCTGTACAGCCCGGGGAGCTGGCCTGCAAGCCATCTGTGTGAGACGGCGCAACACGTGGCTTGCACAGGTGTTTGTCAAGAAGGTAGGGACAAGTTCAGAACACCAAATTGCTGCTTTCTGCTCCTCATTTAATGAGTCAGCTTCCCAGCCAAGCACGCTCCAGAAAGCGGAGGTAGAAGGAATCAGCAGGAATATTATCTGATCCGTGCTACAATCATTTCCTGAGCCTACTCGTTACAAAGGAGCAGAGGTGTCCTGGTCACATATGGACATAAGCTAGCGAGCGAATGGAGTAGGATGGAGGTATAAGACAGCTCACCTTGGGTTAGAATTCTGCCTTTCGCCCTGACCACATGAATCCATTCCTTTTTCCTTCAAAATAGACACTGTATTGTGCACAAGCACATAGGCTGTGCCTGCAGAGAAAACCAGCAGCAACAGGACACATCTTTTTTTTGTGAACTTTGCATTCCTGTGCCAGTGTCCTACTACAAAGATGAGAGAGTAAATGAACAGCATGGATGCCCTCATCCTGAATCTAGATTTCTCCTTCCCCCTTTCTACTGCTGTCTTTCCTTTATTTCACTGTAAAGCCAGAAAGTTTAGGACCTAACCCAAAGTGACCTAATCTAACCTGCCATAACTTTGAAGCTGTAGTTAACCTTAAATTTGGCCCTTTCAGAGAGGGTTGGACCAGGTGGCATCCAGAGGTCTCATGCCTCTGTAGTTCTGGACTTCTGTGGCTGCTGCCAAGGAGAGGTAACAAAGCAGCCAAGGCTCTAGTGAGATTCGTGCAGTGTTTTTCATTGATATACTTTTATAAGCAGAAAATACCATTAACCCAGACTCCTTTTTAACATGGGAAGCTGAGAGGGCAGAGTCTAGGGGGTTGAGGTGAGTAGCCATAATGCACATAAAGTCAGTGGTTGACTAGGAGTATGTTGAAGGTAACCCTGGCAGATAGGTCTGCATAGCCTTAGCATCCAGCCGCTATTGTGGTTTTCTGGACACACAGATACACAGAGCAAAGCTGATCCGGGGGTTGTGCTGCAGACCCAACCTCGTTTCTGTGCATGCACTTGATCTGTCTAAATAAATCTACTCTGAAGTCAGTAGAGATGAATGGGCACCTCAAAAAGGTGACTGATCTACAGCAAGGTAGAGGAACTTCAGTGACTTTTAGGCCTTGTAGGATGTGTAGGTACGTGAGCTGGGTGTTTAAGGTATGGTGGGGTAAGTGTAGGCAAAAATAATCTTTCTATTTATGACATCTATCCACAGGTGTACCTTGTCCCTCTGCCTTATTTCCTTAAAAAGTCACAGAGAAGAAGAGCTGGGAAACCAAATCTCACTAATAATGTATATGTTCCAAAAGGCAGGTATCTAACTAATGTATATGATCTGCAGTGTAATGTATATGGTCCACAGTGTTTGAAACAGGTTGTGTATGGCAGGGTGCTATCCTGTCTTTCTGAGCCTCGGATGCAGGTAAGGGCATTTTTCAAAGCACTGGCAGCAAACTAGAGAAGACTCAGGCTGGGATGGCTAAACTTATTTGATATACATTTACATCATTATACATCATGAGCTTGCTTTCTTTCTAGTTGGTTAGTTGAACAAGAGCAGTTCTCAGATGTGATGTATCTTTTGTGGGAAGACTAAGTTGTTTCCTCTCTGGCTCCTGCCTTTATCCTTTCCCTTCAGTCATAGCTTCTCCTTGCTGTGTAAAGAGACCAAATTAAACAGAGCCATCCTTTCCCATTCTCCTACCTCTATTTATTTTGCAAATGGTAATGATAAATCACTTAGAGGATCCATTTTGTCTGCAACAGGGCTGTGCATTTCCAAGTTTTCTCAGCACATCATTATTTTCTCTCATGGCCATAAAGCCATGCTTCTGAAGACATCTCCTGGGGATGATAAACCATGATGCTGGATGAGAAGAGCAGAGGCCCCAATTTTCATTTATTCTCTCTGGTTTTTATTTTATTTATATATTTTTCAGAAACTGGAGTTTAGACAGTTTAATAGACTGGAAAAATAATTGAGAGAAAGTTCCAACTATCTTTTTGCCCTATAGGGACACACAAGCCATTTCATTAGAGACACACATGGTAAGGAAGTTTGCATTGCATCATTAGTGCTTTTACTTTGTGATAGCCATTGTAAAGGCAGAATTCAAAGAGGAAAAGTGACATCTGCTTTGTGCTGTAACATCCTTGGAGTGAAACAGGACTGCTGTCAGGTAACACAGGCAGAAACCTGGGAGGCTAAACTACTCCTGCAAGTCATGCTGCAGAGAGATTGCCAATGCAGCTTGCAGAGGATGAGCACTTGCATTCCCCCAAGCGTGATGTGTGACTGCATGGACATGATCAGGACCAAGGAACAATGGCAGCAGCAGAGCCTGAACTCCAACACATCCACAAGTCGTTAATAGCCTCTCCTTAGTCTACTAGAAGTACACTGTTTTTCAGTCAGTTCCTGCTCCTCATGATGTCTATTATGAATTGGGACCTGGAGTCAGGCTTGACTCTTCTAGCTACCTTTCTATCAGTGGAACTCGGGTGCCAAATGTCAATCCTCATGTAGTCCATTGGGGGATGAAAGATCCATTTTTTTTTCCCTTTTTCATTTAAATATGTTCAGTTACTTTCATACACTCACTGAAATTGAGATTTGTCTTCACCATGTAGTTTATGGTCAAGAGAATGGAGCCAGTGACTCATTTATTTCACCAAATAAGTCTTTATTTTTTATATGTCCATGTTTAATTACTGTAATATATATTGATCTTCTGTGTATGTAATATATGCTCCTATTATTTCCATTAACAAGGGTGCAACTACTATATAATGCTTTCCAGCATTTATGTCATCCTTGTCCTTCTCCAGGTAAATACAGCACAGATCATCTACTTCTAAAATTCCTGCATGCCTGATTTCCCATCATTTTCCCTAATTCAAGTACTCTCAAAACAAAGCACAATGAGACTGCTGAAAATGGGAAGTCAGAACATGCAACCCAGCTTGAAGGTGTTGAGTTTTGTTTTACAGCCTTATCCCAGCTATTGCCCTGTATATTAATTTGTGCTCTGTTGGGACGTTTCCTCTGCTCTTGTTAAATCATTATTAGCAGCAAATGCCCTCTACAAACCTGGCACAACAATCCTGTCAAAGACAACAGATAGTAGCAAATACCGATGCTCTGACCTGTGTAATGTTCTGTGGTTCAGCTCCCAAAACTGTGCAAATCAACTGTCCCTCATAATCTCTTCATTAGTGCTTCAGTAATTTCTGAAGCAAATGAAGAATCAACAACAGCCACTCCTAATTAGCAGACTTTTCTCCTAGGTTGTCATAGAACAAGGGTAGGGAAAAGAAAGAGGAATTATCTCCATCTGTTCAGTATCAGATACTGGTACTGATGCAAATACTAAGCCAACTACCTACTGACTTAGAAGACCTACATGTGAATCCACACCTACTGTGTTAGGTTCTGCACAGGCACACAATCTATTGCAGGTGGAGTAATTTAAACCTCAAGAGTGCATCAACAGATAGTTACTTAAATAGCTGCAAACCCCTAGGATTGGGTGGATCTACAGACACCAAAAGAAGGCCTTAGCTCCAGTGAGTATTGAGGTTAGTCTTGTCTTTCCAGTTGGTTTATTCTATTTTTGTTAAATTGTGAGAATACAGATAAAAATGGAGCAAAGGTGAGAGTTCTGCTTCTCTGTCCAGTACAGTTTTTAATATATAAAGCTGAACAGGAACATTTAATCAAAATGCTTCATCTGTGTCAACACTTCTGATGGCTTGAGATGGCACCACTAATGCATGGGCATCCATCATACCTCTGTAATGGCAAGATACCCCAAGGAATAATTTAGGGGCCTTCTCCCAGGAATATTGCTCTGTGTAAAGTCAGTATTTTATCCACTTGCCCAATGGGAATATTGCTTATGACAGTTTTATACAGCTGTGATATTACTGCTATTTATCTTCAAACCCCTGTGATGATGCTGTGTCCTCATGTTGCCCTATATGCATAAGCAATCTTGGCCTCTACTTCCATTCCTGAGAATAGAGAGGGAGGAGAAGGTTGAATCTGTGACCCTAGACAGGCTGTCTTTGCAATCACCTTTAAGAAACTGAGATGAGACACTTTGGAAGATGTCTTTGCTCCCTTGCACGTATTTCCACAGCACCAGTTCAGCTAAAATGGAGTGATCTCAATCCCAGACAGACTAGTATCTTGCTGAGGCTGTCAGCTGAATTCCTTTGGCAGGACCTCCTGGTTTAGCTCACCAGTCATTCAGGTCTCTGTGCACGTAACTATTAAAGCTGGATTTTTTTTCATCTTAGAATTAGTCTGAGTTGGTGAAGTTATAAATGTAGAGGTCACTAAACCTCTTTAACTGATGTCAGTGTTTGGGAAGGGTATTCAAACTCTCCAACAGAGTCTACCAATGTTTTGGGAACAATGGTGGGGTTTTTATTCCCTTTGCTGAGCTTAGATTAGTCTTTGTGACCACTTAACAAATATGAGAGTTCGTATCCAGTGGTGAAGTGTGGAGTCCATGTTTTAGAAAATGTTCAGTGTTTTCTTGCTGTTTCTGGATTATCCATCTCAAATTAGGGCTGATCTTCCAGTGATTCATTTCCAGCTTTTGACCATCTATTTTCTGCCTAAAGAATTGCTTCAGAGAGAGCAGAGAAAACACAATTTTTAGCAAAATTAATATGCAACACTTAAATAAGCTAGAAAACCATGCTTTACAGCTATGCCCCCTGCCTTGCACTGGGGGTGTGATCCTCAGATAACCTGGCAGTAACATACAGAAGTTGAGACCTACCTTTGCAACCCTTGGAGGAACTGTGTTGCTCCAGGAATCCTCTAGTCCTGACAGACTGACATGAGGTTCCTTCCTTGTGGGTTCTTTCTGCAAGAAACTTTACCACAGATTTTTCATGGTGGGTCCTACTAGAAATGCAAATACTTTGCCGTTTTAGGGGAAGGAGAAACAAATGGTTGTAATTAAGGGAGGGTGGGAATATTTCCTCTTCTTTAATAACTTCATTTTATCTTCTCATTACTGTAACTGCAGGTTTATCTAAAGATTTTTCCCATTGTGCAAGCTCTGGAGGGGCTGGGAATTTAATAAACAGTTAGAATAATACCAAATGATGGAGGCAAAAGGTGAAATTACCAGTTGGATACATTTCTTTCAGCTAAACTGTGCGGGATCAAGGGGTCACTCAGCAGAGATAATTGCTAATTAAGCTCAGAGGGGCAGGCAGGCAGGCAAGCATCCTTGCGTTGTATTGGCTTGCCAATTGATTATAACTTCAGCCCTCGATTAAACTTCAGAAATGATTAATTGATTAATACTTTCACACTTGCCAGAATGGACAAGAAGGAGAGGATACCAAGGTGAGGCCATTGCATTCACCTCCAGGTGACCTTCAAAACATGAAAACTCTGCAGTTTTGTCACGGTCCCATTGATGGTTATGTCATTAATGTCAGGACAGGAGCAGGATGAGCTCATGGCTCAGGTGCTGGAAAGGCAATCGAGTGACGCATGTTCAGTGCTGGCTCTGCAGAAGATTTGCTCTCACTGGAAGGCACTTAATCTCTCTCTTCTTTCATTCATCATCTGTAAAGTGACAATGAAAGATTGTTTTCTACAGATACCCCTGGGCATGGTTTCTTGCAGCACAGATCCATACACATGGCAGATGTGAGGCTGAGGGGGGGACCTTCTGAAACTTTCAAATTCAGGGATCCATGAACATGCAACTGTTGTTAGGATGTGAAGACTCGGTGATATATTGTAACAGGACTGATTTACAGATTTTAGGACCAAGGGGTGTATCATCAAGTCTGAAACTGCCTCACAACATAGGCCACAATTTATTTTCAGCAACAAACCAGCTGGTAAGAAAGATGTGTTTAGCAATTTATTTAAACCAGAAACTTTTCATGTCTTTATTTTTTTTTTCTTTTTAATAATCAGGTGCTTTTGTGTGGATACCTGGAAGCATCAATGCAAGATAAGGCAGATCATCACTGAGAACAAATATAGCCTTACTTTTTTCTTGCTTCTCTATAAATATCATTATACAGTATTTATTTACTTATTTATGTGAGATTGGTTGGTAATGGACATTTGAAGTTCTAAGCACCTCTCCAACTTTATTAAACTATGGAAAGTAGGAACTTCTGTCTCAATATCTCTCAAAGCCATTAAACTCACTCAAAGCCTAGTCATGAACAGCGTACATTATGCCTCTTTCTTACATTATTCCTCTTTCTGTAAGGCACCATTGCTATCTTACATAAATTATGGTTTTCTGCTATTTAAAAGCAATGTCCTGAGGTTAAAATATTTCTTCCCCAGCTGGAATTCACAATGGGTTAATATGTGCTTACAATTAAATACTGAAACATTCATTAGTATGTTCTAGGTAGCAGATAATTCTGCCTAGTCATGTTCAAAGAGCATCACTATGTTCAAAGAACAGCACTGTTATTAAGTAGACAGATGCAGTCAGCAGTCCTGTGGAGGGAGTGTTAAAATGAGACCCCTGATTAAATGGTGACTCACAATAAACCCTTGGGGAAAATGCTTGAAGGTGATATAATCAACATAGAGAGTTTGGGTGTATGACAGTAAGGTAGACACAAAGCATCATCCACTCCAGTGAAAGCTGTATTCAAGGTGAAGCTTCTGCTGGTAGACTGGCTCCCAGCTGCAAAGCAGCATAAGCATCTTGACAGGTGGTTAGCTGGGTAACACAGGATGACGAAAATCTTTTAAGCTCATCTTACTCATATACCTTTTCATTTATTTCTGAACCTGTGTTGTCTATATTGGCCTGCCAGTAAGGTGGTTTCAGGGTAAGTAGCAAATAATAAGATGTTTGTATACTAAAACCTAATTTATTACTGGTCTGTTGATGTACTGTGGGACTATTTGTGGGAATGCCAGAACATCCCAGGGAGCTGGTAACTGGTTTTGAGCAATGCAGAGCTCCAGCTACCCAAATAAGGAGGAAGACATCTAAGTGATAACACACTGTCACTACCAGTAACCTCCAGTCTAAGGCCAGGGGAAAGGGATTATCCAGGGATTAAGTGTGGTTCAGTCCTTCAGATGCTGGTGTGGCTGGACTGTGAGGGCAGACTGGAGGGGTGCATCTCACAGTAATTCCTCATCTCTCCCCTCTTTAAAACAAGGGTGCTTTGCTCCAGGACTGCTGACCAGGGCAGTCTCCTTCCTTCCAACACATTAAGGCTTAGTCTGAGAGCTCGTGCTACTAGGTTTTGTCTGTGTTCCTTGCCTGCAGGTTTTCCAACTTCCACAGCTCTAACTCCAACTCCAATCCCCTCTTGAGCTGAGACTCCTACTTGTAAGAGCTTTGCAGTGATTTTGTAGCATAAAAAGTAAAAATCATTAATATCTCTGGAAAATCGTCACCTAAAGTTGAATAGGTTTTACAGACTGTTTTTACATCCCTAGGGAATGTCTTCAGCTAGACAGGTTCTTGGACTATGGGTAAAATGTCCTTTTTCTGATACAGTATGTGTTGATGGACGCTGAAAACAATCTCTTTCTTCGGAGCAGAACTACAGGTATGAAACTGACACTGTGAAATCTGAATCAAAGATTTTCTTTCAGGGAGACTGATGTCCTTATTTAAGAAAACTATGTAGAAAATTAAAGCAATAGTAATTTTCAACAGAGGATAGGAAACAGTAAGGAATAAATCCAATTTGGTGGCAATTGGTCGTTCAGTACCTAAATGTGATCAGAGCAGGTCTGTATTATATGGCTCTCTGGACAGATACTCAGCCCAGTACCCACTGCTCTGAATCAGGAAGAGCTGCCTTCCCAACTCCATATAAGAAGAGTGTATGACCTGGATCTTTCTCTCTTTAAACATGGGAATTTGCAATTGTATTGTGCTGGCTGCAGAAGGAATTTATGGCACTGTGCACATGGTTTTGGAAGAATGCAAGGAGCAGAGCCCATAGAACAGAAAGGCAAAGGGTCTCTCCATCACAGGCTGAGTGCAGGAGACAGGAAAATACTCAACATGTGGGCATGGTGCAGAGATGCCAGTGTCCAGTGTTCAGTCTAGCTCTGGAAGCAACACAGATTGTGCATCCTTGGTTTTTCAGGACCAGAATAGGTAGGTCTTTGTAGCAGTGTACTGGTTGGTACACCCACACCAGCCTCCTCACTGGTTCGGGGGAATTTATAATGGGGGAAAGGAAAAAAAGGGTCCTGACATACCAATACACATTTCTAACTTTCAGCAGCAAGATCCTTTAGGTGAGTTTGGGGAAACGTGTCTCAGTGCCAACTCCAGGAGGAGCCGTTCAGCCCCCTTGTTTCTTTCTCTCTTGGTGAAAGCTGCAGACAAGCACTCAGTAATTTAGTGTGATTTTGTGCCCTAATTACACCGTATTATTCTTTATTATTATCTTTATGAAAAATAGACCTGCTGCAAGTCTAGAATCAGTATTCCTCCTACACTTCTCCTTAAGCTACTTTCCTGCAGGCACACTATCTCTTTCCCTCGCTCTCTTTTGCTCTCTGCTAGTAGCTGTGTTTTAGACAGGATTTTTTTTCTCCCAGCCAGTACTGAATGAAGCCCTCTACTTTTTTTGTGACCTGTCCTGAAAAGGAGAAATCTTCAGCAAAACTAGAGAGCAGCTGAGTGTGAGAGGACAAGTGCAAATGCTCCTGATGATGTTACCAAATAAAGGAGAGGGGGGAAGCTTTGCTACTTAACAAAGGATGCTCTTTGGAGAAGACTCTACATGTGGCCCATGTTGGCATGAATGTGTGAAAGAGTATTAGTGTGGGAGAGACAGAGGCAAAGAGAGCTCTGCATCTGTGTGTCTTGGAATCTATGGTCCTCTCTGACATGAGGCAATTTCTAGGTGGAAAGAAAATGAAAGTGTGGAGGAAACCCAGACACTGCTGGCACACCAGCCCTGGGCTTTCAGCCTGGCAGACCAGCTGTACCTGGCTTTTTGGACTGGCAGCAAATCTGATGACCTACCATGTACGTTGGCTCACTTCTAGGATTCAAAACTCTCTGGACAGTAATAATTGAGGATTCACAATGGATACAATTGTTCGTTGTATAAGACATTATTTTCTTCCTCTCTCTAGCTCCCATTGTCCCCTCTGCATATTCAAGGGGTGCTACCTGTCTGTCTGCACCCCTGCAACCCCCCTGCTGCCCTTGCCACACACATACCAGCTCCCCCTCTGTCCCTCTCAGATTCTGCAGGCATCAAACGAATTACTCAGAGCAATTCCTGCCCTTATCTTGAAGCATGCCTTGGTCCTGCAGAAGGATTTGTGAATTCAGTGTCTTGTCCGTTATTTCCCACCTGTGTTAACTGATGCAACAACAGATAGAGTTGTTCTTTTTTCCATTTTTTATTATTTTTCTTCCAGAATAGAAGGGTTCAGGCAGAGTGACCATTTTTTTCTGTGTCTGGGAGGTAGTGCTATCAGCTTAAACTCACCACAGAGCTCCAGTGAGCTACTGGAATAGAAAGGATAGACAAATAATAACTTCAGCCAGCAGGAAAAGTTGAGCCATAAGACAATGTATTCTTTTTTTTGTAAAGAGGGATTTGCTTCTGCAGCCAGGCTGTCACTAGTAGCTGAGCTATAAAGCTAATCTGTAAAGCTAATTTAGGTACATCTGGATGAGCTGGTCGCCAATTGTTGCATCTGCAAGATACTGCAGAGCTGCTGTTTCTAAAGGACTGCAGCCAAGAGGTTGGGAAGCTATTGCCATTTCCTCAGCCAAAATTCTGGCATAACAATAGCCCTGTGCCTTTGTAAAACATACGTTAAGAAAGTTAGCAGCATCACTTTCATATTGCTCCCTTGCAATTAATTTCCTCAATGCAAGTATAACCATGAGGGGGGAAAAAAAAAGCCTTTCCTAGAGGGATATCTGAGTAATTTTCAAATACTATCCCAGAGGGAAGCTGAGTAGCAAATATCGTATTTGCTTTTTCAGACTTCAAATGCCCATCGACCCTTAGTAAAATATCTTATTTAGCTCATTATTAATAATCTGGCTGTTAGCTTGGATTGGTAAATGAATCTGCAGAAAAATAATGTGTGTACTCCAATTCTTTGATGTTTAGATTCATCCAAGCGTTTAAGAACTGTCAAACAAAATACTCTCTATTCAAGTGAATATATTCATTGAAAGATTAAATTAGGTACTGCAGTAAAGCCCCCCATTGCAGTGGAGAGGCATTTCATGCTAACAAATAACTACAGCACTATTATAACAAGACCTAGAGGCATGTGATTTCAACTGACTGCATATCTCTGCTCTGTGAGTCCCTGTTTAGGTGGTTGGCTTTTTTTCCCAGGCTGATGAAAGAGCAAATAGTAGTTGATATAGAACAGAGATGTTCCCTTAAACATTTTTGAAAGATCTGTATGGTTTCAAAGATTCCCTTTGGAATAGTTACCCTGACCCATAACTTTGAATTCCTTTCCATCTGTTTCTTCTGAAGCATTGAGAAGTTAAAATGACTCTGCATCTCCAAAGTTTTGTGCTCAAGAAATGCTCTCTGTGCTTCCTGACAAGCTCCTCAGTTTTCACTGTGCTTTCTAATTTCTTTATTTGTCTTTTGCCAGCAAGCAGCAAAGCCTAGATAACGTATGCCATCAGCTATACCCTTTAACTCTGATCTCTTAAGGTAAAAGCGTTTTTCTTACGAGACTTGGAAAAAATCTCTGCTTGTTTATCCATTATAAGATGGGATATAATTATTCTTTACCTTTTAAAATGCTATGTCTCTAAATGTATAGGACCTTTATTTTACCTGTGTTTCAGACTATAAACCAAAGTTCCCAGGAAAGCCAAAAAAGTCAGATTTATGGCCATTTGTAACTGTTCTATCCAAGACATGAATCTAACGTGGCGCTGTCACACTTGGGTTTAGTTTCTCCAGCTATGGCTAAGCCCAGCAAGATGACCCCTCTGTTAATATGTGGGGAACGAGAAATTACCCTAAATGCAGCTGTAGAGCAGAAGACAGCCTGTAAGATACCCAGGTTCCTGAATACAGTACATTCCACAATACCACTAAGCACCGGCAAGACAACTGTTCATGTGGAATTAAAAGCCTTCTGACGCGGGGTTGCGTACTTCTGCCATCCTAAATACACTGCAAATGTCTCTCTGCAAAGTATCAAAGATGCTTTATAGTACAGGACAGGTTATGAAGATGGTTCTTTACCCAGTTGGATACAGTGACTTACATGTAAATGGAGAAGGTTGAATAACAGTTACTAAATAATTTATTCAAGGAACCTCTCAACTTTTTCCCTGCAGCCCTTATTTGATGAATGCCTGCAGATACCAGGCAGGCACCTTTGTGCCTGGTGGCCGTGAGGATCCAATGATAACATTTTGGACCTCTGCAGCTATTGAATTCAGGTCATTTAGGTCACTGGAAAAACTTCCACTTCCCCTCAGCATAGTTGAGACCAAACAGATGCTTCTCAAGATGTACCCTATATGCAGAATGGGTGCAGATCTCTATATATCTTATGGTTGAAACTGGATTTACAAAGCATCAATATAAAGGGAAGAGCAAGTCACTGCTCTGGGCCATCTACTACCTATAGAAATATTAGGTTTACTCCTGGCAGAGCCAATAGAGCACCCAGATGTGCTATGTGTTCTGTGGACAACACCGTTGCCTCTTAGGACTGCACAGGTGAGAGAAGCTTGCAGCAGGCTGAGGCTGCATTGCATGCGTTGAATCCAGCTAAATGTGGGGGTATGGTCCTCCCCTGGCAGGAGGTCTGAATGTTTGCAGCAGCTGTATGTGCCCTTGTGTCTGTCCACACCTAGATCTGATGAAGAAGCACAGGAAAGGGAGCTGCAAAGGGCGCCCAGTATAAATAAGAGATGACCAATAGTAGTCCCTGACATTCGGTATTTCCAGTCCTCCTCAGGATATTGCCTAATGCCAGTCTCCACTGTTTAAATTTGCTTCTAACTTTATTTTTCCTTGTGCAGATGAATTTTGTCTTTTTAGGATTTTTAGATATTTGTATTTTTCCTTTTTTTCAATGTCCATTCTGACTGCATCCCATAGGGCTATCTGTCAAGAACTGGGGTGGGATAAATACATTTATGGAAACACAGGACAGAGGCTTAGACGTGGAAATAAGTGTAGTTGCAGCCTCTCAATAGGGATTGTTGGGCTTTCCTTGATGTCCCTAAGGAAACTATCTTTTTATCCAAGAGAATTTCCCATCTCCAAGGTTTTTTGTGCAGCAGCTTTTCCTCTTTTAGCTGGGAAGAGACAAAAGGACGTCCCATTCCATCTATGTCAACAGCAATCTTTATTATTTTAGGGACTCCTCTCTCTCTCTGGAATGAACAGGGTTATATTTAATAAATCAAGGCTTGGTTATCAAGTGAAATGCTCTTGTCTAATCACATGATGCTGAACCTGTCAGGCTGTGACCAAAATGCAATACAAATAATGCTGGAGGAGGAGGTGAGCTGCAGCAATCCCTGATGGTGGAGAAGACTCTGGCCCCTGAGGAGGTTGGACCACCACAGCATATTCAGGCTCTGCTCTGGCATGCAGTTGGAAAGGCTGACCTTGTTTAGCCTTCTGCTGCAGTGGGCTTTGCATCTCTGCTACAAGCCACCTCGACCTGCAGCTTGGTTCTCTGCAGCATCCCCAAAGCTCTCCTGTAACATTCGAACAAAACAAGACGAACCAGCCACAGTCTGTAGCCACCTAATTGAAAGTTTCTGCGCCTGGCAGGCTCTGTTATCCCAAATCTCTGGTGGAAACAGTATATTCCAAGCTTCCCCCAATTATAGCTACCAGCAGCACAAGCAGCAGCTCTTGCACTCGGGCTTGGTCCTCCCACACACCCGTTCCTCTCTGTTTTGTTGCCTCAGGATGGAGTTGCCTGGCAACAGGACTCTGCAGCTTTGGGAGACAAAAGCTATTATTTCTGTCACACAGATGTGCTAATGTGATTATTGACTGGGGGGGGCACACGACAGGTCAGATTTCAGATACTTGACAATTCCCAGGCAAGCTGTTTTTAATGGAGAAAGGCAGAGAGCCTGAAAGCAAAAGTAGCCGAGGTGGAGGGAGAAGGCAGGTAGCTGCCAGGTACAGAGTGGGGTGAGGTAACCGTGCTCATTGATTTTTCCAGGAAAAGAGTTTCATCGAAAAAATAACAATTAAAAGGCCGGTTTGGTGTGCTTTAGCTAATGAACTTATACTGAGTTCCTCCTGGATTCCTGCAGATGGTCTGGATGCAGGCAGCTGCACATAGCTGACCCCAGTACTCAGTCACATCCATGGAAGAACTGTCCTGGAATAGAGCCTGTCACTCTGGGAATGCTGGCATCAAACTGGGCAAACAGAAGCTCCCAGGACCTTGCGGATGCTCTGCAAGTACCAACCTCCCTGGCTAATCCCTTCTGTGATGCTGACAAAGATGTGTGTTTCACCAGCTTTATGCTCATTTAGATCAAGACCAAAGGGCAAAAAGAAAAAGAAACTTTTTTTTTCCCCTGCCACCTGTCTTTCAATGTTCACATGTATTTTTTCATGTTGAGTGGAGGGCAGATAAGGCCACAGCTGAGCAATGACCATTTACTCTTCCAGTTCATTGAGAGTTTGCAGGATTACACTGATGAATCTGGATTTCGAGGTGGTTTTCTATTTATAAATTACTTTATAACCAGAACCAAAGAAAAAGAAAACCCCATACATTCCTCTGGGCTTCTACTCAGCTGGCTTGTGTAATGCTTTTCTCTGGCAGTGTGAGTCTGTAGGAAGAGGTCTGGCTTCTCATTCCAGGAGGTACCAGGTGCTGGATGAGGTCCCTGTGCCTGGCTGCAGCGTTGCAGTCCATAAAACTGCACCAGCCTGTTGTACTGGGAAAAGCTTCCTGGATCTTGAAGGAATGTTTGTTCATTCCCAGGTGTTGAGGGGCTCTTCAGAACTGCTCTGCTCCTGCCTTCTTTATTCCTGTGGATGGGGAGGTGAAATGGAAGGCATTTTTATCTGGGCATATGTCTGGGAATGAGCTGTTTTTCATGGATTTGCACCTACTTCCATTCAAATAGTCTTTATGAGGGAAGGGATTTTTCTTTTTTCCTATAAACTAGTGGCCTGAGACTGTGGCCAGTGCATCAAATGTAGGATTTTAATTGAATTTCCACATGAATCAGGTTTGTTTTTTCTAAATTAAAGCCTTTCAAGAAAAATCCTCGAGGCAAAATGGATGCATTTTGTTGATGCACAACTCCCAGCCCTGTAGCTGCATATTCACACCGAGTTGCACGATTGACTGCCTAGCAAAGACTCTGTTTTAAGCTACATACAACTTAGGCTCACTCTGGTCATTGCCTGGGTTTTTCTCCATCATTACTACTTTTTTAACGAATAGGTGATGAATAATGCAACTAAAATACCCAAGCAAATATCAATAACAATGAGCAGGGCTGGATAAAACTAAAAGAAACTCACTATTCACATCGTGTTTGTGCTACTTTGGGGAGCGGATATAGAGTTGGGATTCTTGCAGTGACCCTGGCAGTTTTGTTGCAGGTTCTTTTGCTTGCTATTTCTCTAGCATAAGGTGTGCTGCTCAGTGTAATGAGGCGTGACAGGCACCAAAGAAAAAGCCCTTTCGGGGGAAAAGGATGGCCCAGTGCTATTTTCCCAAGCAAAGTGGAATTCTAATGGCTGGAGCGTGAAATGCACTTTTCTGCTCTCTTAAAATGTGAATTAACAGGAGGAAGGTCAAGGCAGTATTAACAAATGTCCCCTGGTCCATAGCGGGAACTCAACTGGCACCTGGAGCAGAGTGACAAGTTGTGTGAAGTTTCTGTGGTCATTGAGGGCAATTGACACAAAAAGAAGACAGGGATCTCCTGGAGAGAGTCCAGAGAAGGGCTACAAAGATGATTAAGGGCCTGGAGCACCTCCCCTATGAGGAAAGGCTGGGTGAGCTGAGACTGTTCAGCCTGGAGAAAAGAAGACTTAGGGGGGACCTAATTAGTGTCTATAAATATCTTACGTATGGGATGCAGGGGGAAATGGCCAGCCCCTTTTCAGTGTCTGTGGAGACAGGACAAGGGTCAAGTCAGAGCACAGGAAGTTCCACACCAACACGTGGAGGAACTTTTTCACAGTGAGGGTGAGGGAGCCCTGGGACAGGCTGCCCAGGGGGTGTGGAGTCTCCTTCTCTGGAGATATTCAAGACTCGTCTGGAGGCCAACATGTGCAATATGAGCTGGGGAGCTGCTTTGGCAGGGGGGTTGGACCCAATGATCTCTTGAGGTCCCTTCCAACCCCTACGATTCTGATTCTATGAATTTTTTATTTTTTTTTTCTCAGAGAAACTAACTCAACTATGTAAGAAGTAAAGATAGTTGAAAACATTTTTTCAGGGCTGGGAGGGTAAAAGGAGATTCCAGTATTTGTCTCCGTCCCAGAACAGGATGAAGACAAGGCCTTTAAATGAGCCTGTGAAAAGCAAAAGAGGACCACAACATAGCAGATTGCTGGGGTATTGCTTTTTGGCTTGTGTTTTGTTTTGGCTTCCCTTTCAGTTTGAAGTGACTTGCAAAGATGAAAATCTTTTCACTTTGTTTGGAAAGAAACAGATATAAACTACTTTGCCTTGTCTTGAACCGAGATGGGTTTTTCTCCTGAAATTTCAGGTGGGCCATCAAACCAAATCAAATCGGGTAAGTAACCATATAGTATATCCAGCCTGTGAGGTGAGTTTAAAAGACCTCCTGAGCTCTGCATTTATATGATATATAGATAAAAGTGCAGCAGCTGAATGGAAATAAGGTAACTTAAAGTGTTAGGTACTGTAAAGTAACCTGCATGGTTGGCTCCAGATCTCAGAGGAATGTAAAAAAGGGCTCCTACTGTAACTAAACATCCACCCAGAAGACGCATTTGGTTGTAATTTTTCCTTTTCCCACATAGATGTAACTGTGCTCATATCTGAAATAACCTTTGGATCGGTTGTTGGGGTTTATGGTGCTGCTGTGTTGTCTCTGGGAGGTGATAGGTGAACTGGAAAACAATAGAAGAGCTCAAATAAAAGTAAAAGAAGGTGGATTTTGAATAAGTTAGAAATTGAAAGTTGGAGCCCTGAGAGGGGAGTAGGAAACATGCCTGCTCTTAATGAAATATTTAAATAGAAGAATTGAACTCAAGACCTGCTTCTATCCAGCAGTGAAAGAAGCTGAGAATCCCTGCTGAAGGGCTGCATCTGTTATGAAAATCATCTTCCAGCCATGGCTTCAGTTTCTTTTGCAAGAAATCAATTCCTTGGTGAAGCTATTTCTCACTTACAGTGTAAGATACAATAATAGACTAGGAGAAAAATGCATTTTTGGCACCTTTTGGCTTAACCTACTTGAAAATGAACTTCTCCAGCTTCCAAAATGAGCAAACTTCTCTGCAAGAAGGGTTGCAAGGGGAAGCCAATCTGTTTGTAGAGCAGTAAAGAAGTGTGATAAATTCAGATCTCAAAAACCTTCAGTTTATTACATGGTTGCCACTCAGGCAAACTTCTCATTCTCTTTAATAACCGTCGTGCTTTGACAGGAATCGAGTACAGGCCTTAGGATTTGTCCATATAGCCTAACAAATCCTAGCAAATATTGATTAAAACTGAAATGAAGCTAACAGAACAGTAAAAGCTGACTGCCTAACGCGACTGATTTATTACACAACAGTCTGTTTTTCCTTTGGCTGGTGCGCACGTAAGCACTGAATACTAGCCCTGAATTACAGGAATTATTCTGTTCAGCCACTGAACAAATTCTGGCTGATGCAGGTACTTCTTACTGAAGGAACTGAGTCACAATTTCACAAATAAACCTTTTTCCAGCCTTAATTGCCTCAAAAAAAAAAAAAAGGAACATTTGAACATTATTTCTACGAGCGCCATCTGGTGATTTCCTGGCCAGGGCTCAGGCTCCCCAGCCAGCAGTTCATCTACAACCCGGTCCTGTGCTCCCCCCGAAGTTTCTGCAAGTATAAAATACGGGATGATTATTTAAGCTTTCTAAGTATTCTCTTACTGCAGAGAAATATGATGGGGATATGGTTCTGTATGTCATTAGTGCTGTCGCTGCCTTACTTATCTCAAGATTTCGGTGCCTTTCCCTAAATCTAATGTATAAGTATCAGCACATCCTTTTCTGGGGGATATTAACATTCTTGGCAATATAAGCTGCAAAACAGAGGTGGAGAGGAATAATCCATTCCAGTCCATACAGCAAAGCAGAGCCCAGCTCCCAGTTTTCCAGACCTGTGCTCTTATCACCAAAGCATATTTGCTCTAGTAATCTAATCTCTCCCACTGTTAATTCTGCACTAGTTGCTCTGTTTTGTTAATAAAATCAAATGTCAGCCTCACCGTGAGGAGAATGTATGGAAGGATACCCTGCTATAAAGCAGCCAGCCGTGTTGTAGCTTTCGTTTCATAGGTGTACCAGACATCTGTACCTGGCAGCCTCCCTCTGCTCTGCTCAGATGGGTCCCCCGCTTCCCAGAGAAGGTTACAGGGAAGTAAACAGAGAAGTTTACAACTTTTCTGTGTGTGCAGGAAAGGGAGGGAGGCAGAAACACAGTGGCAGGCTAGAGGAGGCTGTTTTACATTCCCTGCAAGCTCTCAGACATCGGGAAGGTTATGCACAAGACAAGGATGCTCATGATCCTTGCATTATGATCCATACAGGAGTTCAGCTTCCTCCATGAATATCAGTGAAAAAGATGCATTTGTCCAAAGTCAAGCAAAGATAACCCAACTGTCCTGTTTCTGGCCAGGCCAGAGTTAACCTCCCCAAGCAGCCAGCACAGGTGAGCTGAGTTAGCCTGGGCTGTTTTCCACACCCCCTGACATCACTCCCCCCATAAAAGGGGCTGGTTAGGGAGGGGTGCTCCTGGCTATCTCCAGGGCAGTCTGAGTGTGGCTGAGGCATTGGGTTGGTCCTCCAATCCTGCAGTACTCTGCGATATCATCTGGTCAATAAGGTACTCTGTGTTATCACTGAGTGTGAGTGAAATTTTCTGTGGGCTGTTATTGTTTTCCTTTCACAGTTATTTTGTCAGTTAACTGTCCTTATCCCAACTCATGGAGGCTCTGTCTGTATTTCCTTTGGGAGTGAGCAAGCAGCATGTGGTGCTCAGCCACTGGTTGGGGCTGAACCACCACTAAAACTGATGGTCACTACATCACCTCTTGAAATAAAACATCTTCCTTGTATGGACAAATGTAGTATGCTACAGTGGATGGTAGTTTAGGTGCATCTGTGTAGGTATTCCTTTTGGTTCCCTGCTAGAAGGAAATCCCCATCAGACAGGCCATGTGGCTCCTCCACACAGGACCGAGGAGAACTACTTTGTTGTTGGGATTCAAGGAGTTGGGATGTCTTGTGTGCATCACATGCTCCAGGATGCCCCATACCAACTTCCTCTCTAGCTTAATCGTAGAAAGCAATTTAGAGGAAGGCAATTCTCAACAAGCCCATCAGCATAAAGAGATGTAATGTCTAGACGCCTACCTAGGATCGGTACAAAATTCAGGATAAGAAAATCAAGAACTCAGCTTATAATAGCAATGTGGAGTAGCAGAAGTACTGCGTGGATTTCAAGTGTAATTCGGCACATTTTGCCCTGCTGTGGCAGACACATTTTTTTTTTGCAAGTGTGTAACATCCTCCCTGTTCTTTTGCCATGAGCCTCACTCCTACAAATTTTCTTCTTTTTCATTCCACTATTCAGCAAAGCAGAGACACAAAGCATTGCCAGGGATGGTTTTGCAATCCCAAGGCTGATGTTATAAGATCAGCTGTTTCAGGGAGTCCCACCATCATATGTATTTGTTTATTTCTTTAATAAACACAATGTGTCTGTATTGAATGCTGAAGCTTAGATTATTCTATCCATTGTGTAGAAGGCTTTGACAACAGTAAACCCTTATATCGTTGCATGGGTGATGGTGAAGCTCCAGTAACCTTTTAGAGCATACTATCAACTGTCAAAATTACTTCATCCCAGCTTATAGAGGAAGAGTTGGCAAATGGTAATGCACCTAGCTTACCTCAAGATCCTTGTGAATCATAAAAACAAACGTCCTTTCCCTCCCTTAAAGTCTTTCACTATAAGGGAAATTAATTTTGTTTACCCATCGTGATGTTTCCTTACTTTTTTGAGTTTTGAATGTCTCCCAGGAGTTGTAGGGGGTATTTTTTTACTTATTTAAATTAGGAATTTTAAATGGAAAAAAACCTCTAGCATTTAGAAAAACTGGTGGTGTTCTTAAAAGAATGAGTTCCTTTTGGATGCAGCATGTTCATAACCAATGGAAAAGATTCATGTTAGCTCTTTTTTATTTTAATTGCATGCAAATCGTGGTTCCATTTTAGATACATGGAAATAAGTTCTCCAAGTGCTTGATTATGTTTAATAGGGGTATGCAAGTCCTATCCGGAGGCTGGAATGCAAGCCATAATACACAGAAGTAATAGAAGGACTGATATAGAAGCAGAAATTAAGATCTTCTTTAGTGTTTCTGATTTCTTTGATTTATTTAACCCTACTTACACAAAATGCAGTGCAGTTGGGAAACTTGTTTCTAGATAAGAAACTCTCTTCAGCAGGACAATTCATCTTAAGTTGTTTCAAAACATTTTGAAAAATGGCAGAGATTTTCACACACACAAAGTAAAAGGAAAAGTTTTATGTTATTTACCACTGTAAAAAATGCTATTCAATATGCAGTTAATGTTTCTCCACTAAACACACTGTGAGTTTAGGTTGTGGATCCTTGGGGGGTGTGTGTGTGTAGATGCAGAGTCACATGCAGTTCAGCTCCGTGAAACTCTGACAAACACTGTCCAGTCTAGGGACCTTTGCATATTCCATTTCCATAATACTCATCATCATCAACACAAAAAGGACATCATTGTTCTTAACTCATAAAAATGGGGTTTTCTTACATATAGCTTCAGTAAGCCAGTGGGATTTTCAAGGTCAATCTGATGCAGCCTTACCAGACACGATCCCATGGCAAAGGTCATTACCATAAGCATTTAATTATGCTTATTTTATTGGCCATCTCTGGTTGCTTTTGTCTCTGTGCCACAGAGAGCTTTGCCACTCTGAGCCTTCTGTTGCTGCAGCTGAACCCCTGCTCAGAAGTCAGTACGTCTGCCATCACCCAGCTTCAAATCAGCAGTGATGGAATTGTGGTTTGTTCCACATCAAAATAAATCCTAATGGCATGATGCTGGCATCCTTTGCACAAGGGAACTCTAGGTTTTTAGCTAGTCTTCTCTGGGAGCTGAGGATCATCCACTACAGCACGACTTGCCCATTAAGTGGGAGACATGCCTCCCAAGTCTTCTTTTATGGCTCAGAAGCATTGCAGAACTTTAAAAAGTGACAATGCAAATCTCTAACAGGTCCCTGATGCAGCATTACTCCAGGGCAAATGCATCCCTTCAGCCGTTAATCCACGTGATCTGCCAGGGTGCTGTGGCAAGGGATCTCAGTGGTGAGTGCAGCTCCTGTAAGCTTGAGGCAGGCAGTGCCTAAGTAATAAAAAGCAAGAGCCTTCCTCAGTCCAATTGCATTTTGTGGTTTATGCCTGTTTTCAGCCAGTAGCCTCCAAACATTAATTCAAGAGAATGGTCCTTCCCAAAAGGATGTAGGAAGGCCATGAATAAATGCCCACTTGCTGTTTGCAATGCTAAGTGGCATTTCCCGGGGAGACCATTCTGTAGCAGCACAGGGACTCAGTTAATTGTCCCTGTCTTCTATAATAAAGCAACTCTCCTAATCTGGAGAGAAGCTCTCAGGCCCACAGGAGTGTCCCTTCATGTTGGTCATAATTGGGTGGAAGAGGGAGGCCAGCCTAACTGTTCAGCTGTGCCATGTGAAGGCCCCATCCAATTTCACATAATAACAGCCTGTAGAATCTGAACAACCAGATTCTGGAGAAGCTCATTTACATTTTAAATGAACCTGCTGATGCCTTTGGGCAATCTTGATGGCTAATAGCTGTATCAGTAAAACATACCATTCTTTTTTCCTCTCTAAAACAAACAAACAAATACATCTAAGGCATCAAAGCACCTCTTCTCTGGGTAGATGCTTTACCTCTAGTATGAGGTCTGCATTTTAAAGGCATTCCTAGTGCTTTTAAGCACTTCTAAAGTCCCTAATATAGACAGTGACACTGGATTTTGTTTTCTTTCCTCATTAAAAAACTAAAGCAAAACAGCATTGCAAACACAGAAAAGAAGCCCTTTACAAACACCACAGGCCCCTTGTCATGATCTCCATAGAGGACAACTACATGCTGACAGCCTCTTGCAAGGGAAATACAGTTCAATGTCACAGCACTTTCCTTAATACCTCAGTAATCCCTAGAGCTACTTAAAGAAGTAAATTCCACCAGTAATGGGGAGATGAACTGTTTAGCACGTTTCCCTCCATGCAACTTGGTTTCTAAACAGGATCATTGTGAAGGGGATTTGACTACAAACACCCATCAGCAACATTAGCTGAGATGAGCAAGCAGAAGCTTTTTGTGATTAAACCTTCTCTCTGAGATTTCTCAGTCAATTTACAGTGATTGCCCAGACAGTTGACTGAAGGTAATTTTGTTTGCTGTTCATCCTAACCCTGAAGTTACCTTTGTAGATTGTACTCATCCATCTTCCACTGGCCAGGTTTTCACCACACAGCCTCTCTCCACGTCCTGTCTCCTGTTTCTGACTTGCTGTCATTCCCTTCAAGGGCATCTGTGCTGCAGAGAATTCATAGGGCAAATAAGCATCAAGCCACCTTCTGCTTCCTAACATAGTCCCTGGCCATGACCAGGAGGGATTGTGGAGCTGCTGAGTGAAGAGAGTGGAAAACTTCATGTTTTGCTACTAGTCTGACACACACAGCAAGCTGGAAAGGAGTAGTTTTCTGAATGAATGGTTATAGATACGGATATGGCTTCTCACAGACACAGATATGGCTATAACCAGTCTGGGATGGTAGCTATCCAGCTCATAAAATCACCCCCGCCTCCAAGTCCCTCAGGGAAGATGTAGGCTTAGGCAATATGATGCAGATCACCTATAGGCAGAGAGTGAGTGGTACCAGAGAATGGAGAGGGAATTACAAGAAACCATGATGTTTCTTCTGGGGGCAACAAGAGCAACAGAGTAGATCAAAACTGAACAGAGCAAGTTGTGCAGCTCTCCTGACAATTGGATGCTAAAAAGTAGGGAACGAGAGTGCCAGCTTGCCAGCCAGATTAAATGGTTCCTTTGAAGGACCCCTCAGGGCTGGTCCCATCCATTGTGCCAGCTCTCTGGAAACCTGCTGCCACAAATGTTGCCCTCTCAGCATCTGAGGGTGAAGGAAGCACTCTGAAAGATGTTGGTCTGAATTTCTTGTGTTGCAGTCAAATTGTTTTTCTAGCTCTCTGAAAGGCAAATGTCAGCGCAGCGTCTTACCCACCACTCACTGTAGAAGACTGAACTGACATCCTTTTAAGTGTGTCCAAAGACCACATACAAGCAAGTGTTCTGCCTTATGGTAGAGACACACCACTGCTGTGTGTTGCTGGAATGAGAGGCTTTGGTCAGGCTGCATGACAGGAAACCAAGTGGGAAAATGTTGGCTCCAGTTTCACTCGAAGCTCCCACAGCAGATGGGTCGAACATTTTAATAAGTCTTCTGAGCAGATGAGCTAAATGTTTTAGACCACATAAGTGCTGATTAGAGAGGCCTTGTGTATGTCCCCATGCTAACATGTCAACTTTGCCAAAGCAAGAAATACAAGGTTGCTGTAGTAACAGAATTAAAATGGCAAGAGAGAAATCAGTGGAGGGTAAGGAAAGACTTTGAAAGAAGAAAACTCAAGCCCATCTTTTGGTGTCTAGTTTTCTGCTGAGATGAGCTGAAACAGAATGGGAGCTCAGATGTAGATTTAAGAGCCTAAAATTGATTATACAGCAAATGGTAAGTTGCTAAGAGGCAAGGGCTGATGAAAGCTAGATGTGTGACCTAGAAGGAGAGGGGTTTACAAGAGACCTGTTTCCAGACAGTCTTGCAATGTATTTTACCCCAAAATGTATTATTTAGGGGAGATACCATATTGGGGACATCACTGGGAGCCCAGAATGTGCTAACCCTGAAAACCAACTTTAGCAAAGAAAGAGAGAAATTGTTTGTTTGTTTACTGGAAAGCTCTCCCAGGGCAGCAACACTCTGCAATATTTATTAGAAATAGAGGGAACATATAAAATTAGTATTAATTTGTAAGATGAAGCCTAAATGATTTGCAACAGTATCGTGACACACACGATTTTGTGTAGCTGGCAGTCTGGGGGTTCAGAGTCCCTGCTTTGTTCCTCTGCAGCATGCCCTCCTCAAGCCTCTAGCACTAGCAGGGTCTGACCCAGACAAAACCCCATCTTTGGTTGGGTTTTTTTTTTCCCAGTTATTACTGATCTGTAGAAGCTCTAGCACACCCACCCACGGTCTTGAGGATGGTACAGCACCAGGATCCAGGCAGGAGTATTTGTGGGGGCGGATGATGAGAGGACAGAGAACAACCTATTACTCACACACACAGACTAGAGCCGTTGGTAGGGTGTGATCCGTGAAAACAAAATCCTCGAGGAAGGGAAGGAATATAAAAATTGAACACTGAAAAGGAAGTAAACATTTTTTTTTCTTTGCTGCTATCTTTTCCCCCCATGGGAAAGAAAGAAATTCAGGGTCAAAGTTCCCTCCAGAGTTATAAGTTACGGCCAGAAGGATTACATCAGAATGGAATACATTAGACCTCAGGAGCCAAACTCAGCTTTCAATGGAGCATTGTAAACCATCGACAGTGTTTGCTCCTGTGATCTGAGTCCTCACTGAGGCAAGAAACTACAGACCCATCCACAGAGAGGTTGGGTTACCACATCCATTGGCAAGCAATGGGACTCTGAGGCCAAAATAGAGTATATTTCACTGGATCACTGCACTCAGGTCACAGTTGGAGGGAGAAATCTTGTAACTTCTCCCCCCTTGAATCCTTTTACTTCCCTTTCCCCTGAGGTCTGCAGAGTTGGTGGCCCTTTTCAGAAGAGGAAAGTTTTCATCCTCAGTTCTCCCTTTCTCTTTCAATTCATTTCTTGATCAGGAAGGTGGAAATTAGAGGAAGCGTTCATCTCAGCTGTGGAAATGTTCCTGAGAGTGTAGTATCACATGCATTTGTCAGCCCTGCTTTCAACAGCTAAAGAGAAAAGGCTTCCATCACTTTTGCTATGGTAACCACTCCATGCACTTCAGTTAAACTTCACTTAACTTCTTTTTTTTCTGATGATATTCAGCTGGATTTGTCCTTCCCTTGGTCAAAAAGCCTGCAACAGCCACTCTGAATTCTGTCTGCATGGACAGGAATTGAAGGCTAAGCCAGCCCAGTCACTTTGACAGTGCAAACTACCTAAATTAAAACATCTGCAATGTCTATACCTAGGCAAATAAATCCAAATTAATTCAATCTGACAGAGGAAGGTTTGTTTATTCATTACACAGAGCAAAATTGTGAGTCAGTTTGTAGACACCTGGGCTGGTATCGGCCTTCTGACACTGTAATGTGAAACTGGCCACCCACGTTCAGAGCAAGCTAAGAAATCTCATGCTTCTATCTTGCAGACAAACAAAGAAGAAAGAAAGAACCAATTTTAAAGTGACTCTCTCTTTTTCGGGTGATGATTAGCCATCAGTGAACCTTCTTCAGAGTTGACCTTCTCCATCCCACACCTGGTGGAGTTTCTTTCCAGATTTCTGATGACAGGTAACTCTTCCTGCACTTGAAGCTCCAGCTTGCGTATCAACCCCTTCCTCTGAGTCTGTGCTAGCCCTGTGGTCTATCCTGTCTGCAAGGTATTCATAATCATGGGATGACTAATGGCACACTGATGCCAATGGGAAAATATCCCTAAACCTTGCTGTCACTGAATTAGGTGCCTGTCATCCAGATTTTTTACCTGATCCTTTGGAGCCATCTTATGCAGAAAAGTGTCTAAAATTATTCTGCAACTGGTAACAGGAAAGAAATATAGTCTTTGTTTTGTCAGGAAAGAACTATGAGCTTCTGAGTCTTTCTGTCAACTTTTGAGGCACAAACTAAAAGGAGTGGTGTTTCTGCTAATTCCCTTGGAGCCATCTGCATTTATTTCCTGCTTTGTTGCTAATGAATCTGTTTGTACTATTAATACATTTGAACTGTCATGAGTCTGAATCTGACCCGAATTATTTCCTCATAAATTGAAGGCAACCTTGGAAAAATCAGAAGTGTTGCAGGGGAGTTCAGATGCAAGCCTAACTTCCAAAACCTTTCTCCTCACGGAATTTTTTTCTCCCCTGGAGGGATTCAGGGAGTGCATGCCATCAGCTTAAACTCTGGGTATCAGACTCTTTGCAAGGTCTAGATCCAGACTGTTCTACTCTTCCAGCTTGTCAATACTATTAGTCCACTCCTGCATGGAATTTTACCTGGAGTAAATAGATTTGCCTAGGGCTGCAGATTGCTTTTCAGCCTTTGGCCTCATGATATTTGTAAACAGAACAGACAAACTAAGACATATACATACACAAACCATTTCTGTAACTTTGCTCATACCTTGGCTTGCACATCTATAATATTAGCTGCTGTTGAGATATTGAGATTCAGTGGCTTTGAGTCCTTAAGCAAGCAACTCTGAATTGTACAGAAATCACTGGAGACAAGAATAGTGTGTGCAGGTGCTGGTGCAATTTTCTTCCACATGACTTTGCCAGTGCTGAAAGGCTCTTGGTACTCAAGCTCCCGATTCCAAGCAGACACAGTGTCATCTAGAGGAGAAAGTATGGCTATGCACATTGAGATAGAGAATGTATTTTTATGGGAACGAATGTCCTGAATGAAACCAGCGTCCGTACTAATGCAAACTGCACCTTTCCCTCCCTTGTTATCCTTCTGGCTGGTGTGCACATGTGCGTGCATGTGTGTGCATAGGGCATGACGTGAAGGTCTCTTGGGAAACTCCTTTGTGATAAAACATAAAGAATATCTCACTGATCTGGGTCATTTCTGTCTTTCTATTATCTCCTCCTATTTTCCTTCTCAGGAGCACGGCAGGCTAACAATAACTTTTGATACTTCAGTGCCCAGTTTGAAATGCTGTAGAAATAGCTTGGATAGTGAATTATTCCTTTGTAATTGGAGACGAGAGCCAGCAGGAGCCAGAAGGAAGATGATTGGCTTGCATTCAGGTTCTCCTTCTAAAGGTCCTACTATTTCTTTGCTTCTACTGTACAGGAAGCAGACAAGCTGTTATTTCTAGTTATTGAGTACAATAGGGCTTGGAAGAAATGTGTTGGGTTTATATTAACCTCCAGTATTGAAAACCTTGGCAGAGTTAACTCAGTCCTGTACCCTTGCAAGACACAAGGGATAAATGAAGCATTGAGCAGTTCACTGCATGGGAGGGCTTTCAATGCTGCTGTGGAATAAAGGCGCTGTTCTGCATGGGCATTCCAGGTAGCACAGAACATCGTGCTGGCTTTGGCCAAACTTTCTCTTTACATGTCCCTGCTGTGCAGCCTCTTCTACTTTTGGAGAGCTGGTATAATTTGTCCCCAAAGATGGATATATTCATTTTATAAGGCACCCAGACAGCTCTTTGGTATTTACACTTCCTAATGATGGGCGTTGGGAGAACATTAAACATAGTAGTCCTGGGGTTAGCTGCTTGATTGCATGTTAGTAGTTCACACTATGTAGGAGGGGGAAATGAAGGCTAGCAATAACACAATTTAAGATATGCTGTTCAGTTTGAGGAGTCTAAGAGCAGTCCCAAAAAGGCTGGAGTGTGGGAGAGGCATTGACAGGAAAGGTGATCTTGGTCCAAAGTCGATTCTGCCCAGGCCTTGGAAGATAAGTTTCCATGGACAGGAATAACTTTGCATGAGTGATTTCTTCCACAAGAATTGAAGCTGTCAAACTAATTTTGAGAGCATTTCATCAGATGCAAACAGCTGCCTCCAGGCTTTGGAAACAGCATGTTATTTAGATATTACCTGATGGGAAAAGGGGTTTTAAAGAGCCTTTTTTTAGAGGTTTTTGTTTTAACAAAGCCCAGCAACTACAGCCAAAGCTGTCCTAGGACATACTAGGATAGCAGGATATGTAGAAAGATAACAAGAACCCCACTTGGTTTAAGAAAAACAGTAAAAGATGTGGCACTAGTGGTACAAAAGAAACCAAAAAATAATAGGAGTTATCCTTGATAACAAAATGACAAAAACTTTCGATTCAAGATAGGTGCCAGAGACTCTGGGTTGCAGAGTTTCAGGATCACCATTAGGGGATGTGAAAAATCTTGAATCTGCATTGGTGGAGAAGTAACAGTAGCTCTAATTTTCATGTTTTCCATTAATAGAGAACAAGTGTCACTTCTTCATGCCACTAGAGCTCACTTCTGCCAGGTACCTGCTTTTGACAGGCCTTGAATTCATGGCAATGTGTAGCATAAGTGAGAGAGAAGGATATATGAGAAATTCAACAAGAAGACTGAGTATTAATAAGATAACCAGGAAATTATTATTTTATTTTTTTTAAATTAGAAGCCACAGAAGCTTTTGAAGGCTGTGGTTTGGCTCAGAGAGCCTGAGTTCTTGCAAGAAGCACCTCACTTGTTAACTGACGTGAGATAATTCCAATTTATATTCAGAGGGCATGAGTAGGAGGTGCTATGGGCATTTTTTTGGCAGAATTATTAATAGTTGAATTTATAGTAAGATCAGACATTAGGCTGAGATGTGCTGAACACCTGCTGATCACTTACAACTTCAGTTGACATAGGGGGCAGTTTGTAGGATTCACACCTCTTGAGAGTTGATCTTCCAAAACCAAGACTGTTTCAGAAGATTACATTAAATATGAGTCATCTTTAAAGATGATTTGATGATTGGCTCCTGAACTGGGAACTTGTTTGCCCAGACAAAATTTATGCTTTCACTCTGTAGTCAGTGGGATTCAGTCATCTACTCCATAATACTTAGACTCCACAAGAACAGCAGACTGGACGTAGTCTCCTACATCTGGTACATGAGTTAATTTTTCTTAAATATCATCTACCCATTCAGCTATCCCTATCCTCAGTACAGACCACATATAATGATAATTATGCAAGTGGTTGCTGAGCCATTGTGTGCAGAAGTCTACGTGCAGTAACTCCTGTGAGCGTGCTGATGTTTTATTAACCAGCACTTTCCCATGCTGTAGTTGTTCAGAGAAAAGCAGATCCCTGCAGAAGAGATGGGTGAATTGGTTCAGATCCTGGTACTCAGAGGCAGCTGGCTGGGATAAACATCAGTAGGTTAATGAGAAGAGCTCATGAGGGTGCTTTATTTGTTGTGATGGAGGGGCGAGGATACATGTATTTCATAATCACATGTGATCATATTCTAGAATTGGTCTGTTTCTGCAGGTTAGTTGGTACAGCAATCCCATAATGACTTACTGACAGCGAGCTAACTGATAAGGGGTTGGGGGTTATGTTTAGCATAACAGAAATCTCCCATTTTGGGAAAGGGAGAAAAGTAGAGAGGAGAAATCCTGTTAGGTCTTGTCCTCCACTAACACCGGACATGCAGCACATCAAATCCTCTGCTTGTATGTTAATCACCCCACTCATTAAGCAGTAGGATCTGATTAAACAAAAGTCAGTCAGAGAGCCTGATGATGGAGGTTGTGTTAAGTTCCAAAGCAGATCAAATTAGATGGCTGGATAAGTATTTGCATACATTAACATTATCTAGCCCTTTCCTTTGTAAAATCCAGGCAACATCTTTCTGAGTGCAGCCCAAACCATTATTTCAATCATGTTCTCACATGAATAGTTCTCTCATGGTTCTAATACTCCGGGTCTGTGGGTACAAAGAGATGATGCCACACTAAAAAGATTCATGAATAAGTATACATTAGGTAGGTGCAAAGCTTGATGTGCAGGTTGTCCCTTGGAAATCAACATGCAAGGGACAGCTTTAGCTACATTTTATGTTGCTACTGGATTCAGGAGCCGTTTAGATCTAAATCAAATTACCCAGAGATTAAACATGTTCAGTGTCCTGAGTCACCCAAATCCTTTCTATATCTGAGCAATGCAATAATATCAGTGCTGCTGTGCTTCAGAGCATGGGTTATCAAATCTTGCAGCATGATTTCAAGTCCCAGCGTTATGAAAATCTGTTGTGCCAGCTCGGGTGCTATTAGGTAACCCATCTGCATAAGTACTATTTGCCAGTGTTTTCTGTACTGTCTCTGACATGCTGAAAATACAGGGATACTACAGAAATCTGTGGAAGCTGCATGTTTCCTGTGCCCTTGAGAAGGAAAGGAAAGTGCTTCTGGCACTTTCCTCACGGATCACTCATCTGTGGGGTGTTGGAACACTGAACACCTTCATACCCATCACAAATAAGACTTTCTGGTGTGGATTTCTCACAGGCAAGAATAACAGGAAGCATAAAGCAGGAATAAAAAGGTTTGCCTTTATTAAGACTACTCTTTCATTACTTCCAATATGAGAATATCTGTGTGTAATCGTGGTAAACCTCCATTTGTGTCAACTTAGCCAGTAAATCTGTAGTAGCAGGTCAGTATTATCCTACGTAGCAATGAGATCCCATGTGTAGCAGGATTGAAAAAGATAGCAAGAAAAGAAGAAAATGGACAAAATGCAGTTATTGGCATGTTCAGGCAGCAAAGAAAGGGGAAAAAAGGGAGCAGCGATAAAGCTTTATCACTTCGTTCCTGAGGAAGAAATTCAAATGCACTCTACCCTATCAGTTTTAGGCAGAGAGATGACAGATGCCCTCAGACTAGAAAGGCTCAATAATATTGCATTATTATTATGACTCCTTTAGAGAGGATAGCATTTCAACTATTAGAATCACTTGCTTTGTCCTGGCTCATTGTTAACGACCTACTTTATCATCATCAGTAACCTGAATAGTAATGCTCTCACTGGATATGGTAATCAAGAATCGATCTGCAGCCAGACTACAAGTAGTTGCCCCAGTCAGTGACTTCTGACTGGTATCAAGAGTTGGGAGAACATTTTTCTGTAAGGAAAAAAAAAAAACCTCTTCATCTCTTCACACCATTCCACAAAGTCTAAATATCCCTGTTGCTGGATTGATTGCTGAGCTCATGAGAGAGCCTAGGTTACTTGGTCATGGTGTACACAGAAAATCATGGACCACTTCTTAATGAAGATGCAGCTTCAGTTTGGAGCCTAGCTTTTTACACTGTATGTTCACACTCTGTTTCTACTATGGTCAGACAAGAGAAGTGGACTTTGGGGGAATAAGAAAGCTGGTGTTAGATCCAATGAAAGTGTCCTTCCAAATATGAGCTTTATAGCAAGCAGAAATTTGTATTTGGTCATTTCATTCATTTGTATCCAAATAAACACGAGCTGCTATAGTGAATTGGGCTGGACAGAAGAAAACATGTGGTTTCATTCCTTTCAGCAAAAGAACTCAGAAGAGGTTGATTGTAATGAAAACATAAGGGACCATGGCAGGAAGTTCTACTCTCTGGATTTCACTAGGCAAAATGCCTACAGCTGTTCTTCCCCTAACAGAAAAGCTTCCTTGGACAGCTGATGTTAGCAGTATTAGGGAAGAGCAAATTCATCCGTGTGGCTGTCATCTCAGTTACTTATCTACACCATAGCTCTTAGCCAGCAACAGAACAGAGCAGTTCTCTTGGCAAAGAGAGACAAGGCATATCAAAATCCCTCCTTGGGATTTGGTTTTGACTCTTGTGTATAATGCAACTGGAGCAAAATCCAAGATTAAAGTTCTTTGATACCTTTTTCCTGAATGTTGCTGATTCCTCCACTGCTCCTAGAAAGATCCTTGTTGTACTTCAGTCTGGGTTTGTTCTGGGCTACAGACAGTCTGGCTTCTGGCGTGAGTCCGTGAATACCTCCTCTTAGGTGGAACCAGAATCTAATACTGCTAAGGATATATTCTTTATTGTCATTTGAGCACACTGCTATGGCTAACAGAAGAGTGGAAAAACAACCCAGTGGAGATAAAAAATAGAATATAACATAACAATAATATGCTGATGAGGCTTCATTTAGCAGGCAGATCATTCAAACATGTTCACTGGTAAATGGAGTTATAAATCCACAACCAACTCTACACTAAAGTTTCAGGAAGACTCTCATCTTGTTAACCTGTCTTGTCAGAAAAATTACTGCAGTCTGCAGAACCCCTCACCAAGTACAGTTGTGTGTTAATCTTTCAGAAATCACGTGGCCAGACTGCAAATTAGTCTGAACTCAAAGGTAACTCTGAGCAGTTTGAGAGAGAGAGCAATGGAGATGAAATTGGCCAGAGATAACAGGGAGGGTATTTATTGGCATACGATCAATGAAAATAAGCCAGTGTTTTAACTCATTATCCAAGATGCTTCAGATCAAGGTTTTACAAAGCGATAGGCAGTTGCAGTCTGAGATTTGAGATCTCTCAGAGGAGCTGATGCTGCTGATGTTACCCTTGTAACATCCAAATTTATTTTTTTTCATTCCATCTCATTAGTAGGGATAGGTCTTGGCACTGAGCATCTGTCACTGTATTTTAAGCACAACAAACAATAATCAGAAAACCTTCATTCCTTCTCAGATAACTTCATCTAAAACATAAGGGTAGTTCTGAAATCAGTTGAAAGCTGTCTCCAGCCTGCTATACAACTTGTGTTAAGAAAGCAAGGCTGCCTTCAAACAGGAAGGGAAGCTACAAATGTCTGGTTTTCTACAAGAAGAGAGATGTGCTTTGAAATCTGCATATCTCAGACTGAATCCTTATACCATTACCTCCAAAGCATGTGTTATGAATAGATAGAATCTGCAATCCTGACCAATAAATTCACACCCTCCGAATACTCAGATGTGGTCAGGCCATCGCCCATAAATTCACACTTGAAAGGATCTCAAGAGATCCTCTAATCCATCTGCCTGCCCTGGGACACAGACTGCATTCCCTCTTCTGAGCAGACATTCAAAGCTCATGAGTTTGATGTCGCCAAACACCATAAGGGGTTCTGCTCTGCGAATAAGGGGGAACAGGTGCTTCCTAGGCTATTTTAATATGAGAGTTTGGGTTCTTCTGAAATTACAGAGAGTATTATCCGTCACCTCTTGTCCGTATAAAGGTCAGAGAGAGTGTGATAGTGGTTTCTACAGCAATAGAGTGAAAGAGCTTGGACTGTTTCTTAGGGCAGTGAGAGGATTATTTGAACCGTAACATAATGCAGCTGAAATTCTTCCCTTACTGCAAAAGAAGGAAGGATGTTGCTACCTAGTGGTGACTAACTGGGCTGTGAAATACCATCCCGATAATGTCAGTGGGACCAGAGCTAGGAGAAGCCCCAAGAAGCATCAGTGAAATTGGCTGCAACAGAAACCATTTTGTTCATAGAGTGACTGGTGGGGAGAAGCCATAGTTTGAGCTGCTCCATTTGTTCCTGCAAGTTTTCATTTCACATCATCACTAGACAGACATTTTCCAAAGCACTAAAAAAGAAAGTCAGTGTTCATAATTGCTCATTATGAATTGTTACAGCTTCCTGAGTCCAGTCAGCATTTATGAGCCAGTTTTTAACACTGGCATTACTAGGTGTATTTATTACATATTAATTAGTGCATATGCATGCATTTGAGTTTACTGAACATGTTCTGCTGAGGATATTAGACTTCTAGAGAAGCTGCTCATCTCAGGCATGGATATCCCCCAGTAAGCAGATTCCCACTGGGCAAAGCTCATTAATTAATGAGAAGCTCTGAATTAGCATTTGGAAGCTAGGCATGGAAGTGACCAGCTAGGAGCAGCTGAACGAAAATTAAACCAGACCGCTTCACGACAGCAAGAGGCAGCTGCATTCACTCCATTTCCCCACTGATTTCTCCATTCCCCTGTGACCATACTCAGCTTCAGCAGAATCTGTCAGGTATTCTTTAAATTGCTTCAGAAACTCCTTGCAGTGTCTGTAAGAATGGGGGAGAGAGGGGAATTTGGCAATTCAAGGCAATGACAGTGTCAGAGGTGACAAGAAAACACTGTCAGTCTTAAGACTGTGTTAGCATGGAGACCTCAAGATTTTAAGCTCCTTAATGGGAGCAGTCTTAAAGACAGTGATATTATAAAAGTGTTCACAAGGAGAAAAGCCTTCTGTGGCACAGAACTTACATAATGCTGAGTAAGCTTTTCTGAGGGATAAAACAAAGAGAAAGCTGGCAACAAAATGGAGCTACTGCAACCCCTTATGCCCTGGTGGAGTCTGCAAATGCTGGTCTGCAGGAGGTGAGGTAGGATTTATAGATATCTATCACAACGGAAGTTTAGATCCCAGCGTTCCATGTGGTCACAAAAAGATGCACTAGGTACCATTCTAGACTGGAAGTAGAGTGACATACCCTCAACCTCAGATTAGGAAGATAAGTATCCCACTGCAGTCCATAGAGAGAAATTCTCAGAGCTCCTCAGAGCCCCCACTGACTCTCCTTGCACCAGGTAACATGAAGTTTTATGCACATCCTCCAGTGCCATCTCATATTTGTATGGGTGAGCCACCTCCTCAGATGAGTGCTAGGCAGTAGTCACCTTGCTCTTTCTTGTCTGTAGTCTAGTTTTATAGAGGGAAAATGTAAAAGTTTCAGGGGGTTCTGATGGACTCACTCCCTTCATCGCTCAGCTTGGAATCACAGCTTGTGTGAACACATGAGGAAGATTTCAGATGTTCCTGTGGGGCCCTGTGAGCATGCTTTTATGAGCACAATGAAGACTATTCTTGTTCAGCTCAGGAGCTTGACCTGGCATCTTCTTGAACTGCAGGCATCCAAAATGCTGATTTAACAGGTCTCTTCTATTTACAGACTCTATTCTCTGGTTTGGGCAGTGCATTACATACACTGACTACAACATCATCTCAGTATGTTGTTCAAGATAAAATCTCAACTCAGGCAGATGGGTATTGCCTACACCATACTTAGCCTTTCCCTAATGAGTTTTCAGTTTAAGCAAAGAAGACAAAGGCTAGGAAAAGGGCTGCTTTTCCTCCTATATTCCTATATTCATTCTGTCAGACAGAAGAAAGAAAACCTCAGCTGACCTAAAAACCCATCAAGTCTAGCTTGGGACTGAGGGGGCCAGGGCTGGTGTCGGCATGTCTTTTGTGAATGGGGCCAGCAGTTGGCGAGGTCTGGGATGTCCTCTAGTGGCCACCACCGTACAGTGGGAGCTGGAGGAAAGGCAGGCAGCTGTCCTGGCAAGTGCAGGCAGTAGCTTCCCTAAGCATCTCTTTGGCTTCCTACAGGGAGAAGTCTGGAGAGTTCCAGATATTTTTATCGGTTGTTAAATTCAGCTTGCAGTTGCCATTACGGGTCCCTGATCATTCACAGCACGAATCCCGTATTACAACACTGAATAACAAAAAGTACTTGCCATTCCTGCAGGAAGGAGAGAAATAATGCTCCTGAATTACAGTTGGGGCTGTAAAGCAGTTCTGAAAGCCCTTTGGTGCCAGACTTCTCTGGGTGCTCTGCACAGGTACAGAGCTCTGGCTCAGCTTAAATGTCTCTCCAGTTTTTGCACCAACTAGTGAACTGGCAGGGAGTTCGAAATAAGGCCTCATCTGTAAACAGGGAGGATCTTGGTCACACACACAAATGAGAAAGTTAGAGGGAAGCTCGTTGTAAAACTTGGGTCGCAACAGTACATCTCACCAGTCTGATGTCAGAGGATAGATTTAGCCTCTTGTTAATTTTCAAAGAGCTGTGTAGTCAGTTCAGGCTGCCCAGTGTAGACACACGCTGCAGGATTCAGTTGGTGGCTTTGAGAGGAAAGCAATGAACAACTCTTAAGTTATATTCCTCATAACAGGAGAAATAGATGCAGTCTGAAGAAGCCAAGACTTATTTTTCACCCGAAGTGCTTAAAAATTAGTTCAACTTGAAGTAAATGTTCCAGTCAATTTGTTTTTCCTCTCTCTGACCTGCTTTGTTAGTAATGCAAGAGTAATGGAAAAAAAATATATTGACAGAACTGTATCTGCAGAATACAGAGCAAAGCCTGCCTCTGCTCACGGGGAAGACTGTTACTGATTGCTACAAGAATGTTTCTCAAGATGGTTTATAAGGCATCAGCAAGTCTTTAATTTAACTGTGTGCCATTATTACATGCTGAGTGTGGTTTATTATTGTACTAATAAACCATAAAGAAGCCTCTATAACTTCATTACTGGAGTCAATTGCCATGTGCCGTGTTAATTTGCCAACAGATCATTAATTGCCGGTACTCGCTGAAATGTAGACATAAAGCAAAACTATTGGGCAGAGTTTCTTTCCCAGATTCTGTTCTGCTGATGGCAGTAAGACTGAGCACACAGAGAAATAGCTGTGATTTGCCAGTAGGAAGGCTTAGGTCTCCAGTGCACCCAACGGAGAAGGAAGCCACAGAAGTTTCCAATCCTAGCAGGTCTCCACTGACCTTTTGGTTCACTGGAGGTAGTTTACAGAAAAAGCCAAATATATTTTGAACTGAACCCTTAAAAGTGCATGTTTTACACTCTCCAAGGATTTCACAAATGTAACTGTCCTGGGAAGAATCAGTTTTCCATAAAGGAAAACCAAACCAAAATTCCTCCTTTGGCTGGAGTAACCTCTTCGAAATAGTGCTAAACTGCATTGTCATATCATGTCATGGGGATTTATTTTGTACATGAAGTTGTTTTGAGTCCTCTTTGAGCTGTCTAGTAGACAGTGCCGTGTACATATGTAGCTGTATGTTACGGACACCTCTGGTTGGCAACACAGTGCATTGGAAAAGCTGCTGGAGTAGGATAATGCAGTTTAATGTTGAGAGAAATAAAAGATACATCAGTCCAGCGAACTACAACATTTACATTTTGGAACAATGAAAAGGCCATACCACCCACAAAAATCTGATCACAATGAAATTAAATACTGACATTTTATCTGGGGATGAAATTCCAAATTGCAATCTACTGAATCAGCAGATTTGTTCCAGTTTTGAAGTGTAATGATCCCGATGCTGCATGCGGTGTAGATCTCACTCTTAATGATGCCATTAAAACAGGGAAATTTTTAATGCTTACTTTCCCTGGATATATGCAACCCCACTCCTTTCAAATGCAAGGTGGGGTATCTTAAGCTTCACAGGACGAGTCTTTAAATTCTTAACTAAATCACTGGCACACTAATGTCCTTTTACAAAGCATGTCTTAGACTTTATTACTGAATACAGAAATCTGAAAGGTTATAAGGTGATAAGAAATTCCTCCAGAGTCAACATGGGATATTCCTTTAGGTATACGCCCCAGGGGATGAATATAATGGGACTTGGTACCATAAGGCAGAGACACGTTGGCAGCGCTCTGCAGCTCATACCACCCAGCGATGGCCTTGATTCCTGTTCTGGTGAAAAACCTAATGTCTAACTGGGAAGTTTCTATGGTTCTGACGACAAGGTGGTAATTTAACACCATGGTCAGCTTCACCCTGAAACATGTTTCTAATTAGCAGGAGTAGGGCAAGGGGAAAAATACAAGCACAAAAGCGCTTGAAAGTTTAAGGGCATTAATTGCCTCCCAGCTGTCAGGGCAGCAATTAAATTCAGCTTGTTGACTTCAGCTTTGTTGTGATTATGTGAAATTAATCTTCAAACACTCTAAAAAACTTCCATTGCTGTTCATTTTAGTGCTGAAACCAGAAAATCCCAAATAATATGCATAGAAGCATTGGCATGCATCTGGCAGTCACCCATCAAAAAAATGTCAGCTTGCGATGAAACTTCTTTCTTAATCTGCTTTGTGCAGTATTTTTCCCCCTGTTTATTCCCTTGACCAGGCCAGAACTATGTCCATCTCTCTGGAAAAGCAGAAGCTCGACTGACAAAATCTTTTGAAGAGGTCACAAAAGTCCAGCTGCAATTCCTCTTCCACTCCTTAGCTCAAGCTGGATTAGATGTAAAGGATTACTTGGAAATTTCAGCTTTCAAAGAACAAATCCTTCCTGCTTGTTAACTTTCGATTAGCACTGTCAGCCTCCCTGTGCTGTGTATCTCACACACAATTAAAAGCAGTTTCTGCCCCAGAAAGCTAGAACTCAAACTCCCTGCTTAGTATGCAAATGCATTACCTGACTTGTGCATATGTGTCAAAAATTTCTGCATCAATGTAGTCAGTGGAAGCTTGCTATTAACATCAACTAGTACACTAAGCCCTTTTTATGTAAGTGAGGCGTGCATAAATACATTAATGCATTTTACAGCCCTACTTTCAGAAAAAATGTCACTTTTCTATGAATATATAAATACCCTTGTAACTGCACTTACTATATTAATTAAGTGATGATCACTCTTAAACAGCGATGTACCAAGGAGTAATTGATTGGGTGGACTCTTACATCTAGGCAGAAACAATGTTTATTATCTCTGCTTGCTGCTTTTAGCTATGAGGTTTTGCCTAAGAGAATCAGATCAAATCGGCAGCGTGAGGTCGATTTTTCTGCTAGGTTTTGATGTCATCTTTGAGGAGCCAGCAAATCTCAGGAATCAAAACTTGCAGCAAGAATTGCCCGCTTTGCAGGGTATGAGATAATCAGGTACCACATGGTGTGTGAGATCTACGTGGAGAAAATGAACAATGCATTCTGTATTATGTGGACCAGAAGCTAGCAGTAGAGTAGCAGAAGTCAGTATTGCTTTCTCTCCTGCATAGGGATACTCAGTTAATATTGTGGAGTTGCATCTACTGAAAAAATTACTACAGGTGAGCTGAATGCTGTAACCTCTTGAGCAGTGATCGGTGCTCTCTTATACCTGCTTTAACAATGGAGCATCTCTGTAGAGGCTTCCCTGTCTGTCACCCTTGGAGTGGGTAGCTGGCACAAGAAGAGAACTGGGACAAGGCAGTTTTTAGTTTTGAATTTCTTACATCTTGGATTATGATTCATTGGCCTGACCACTACCAAATGAAGAGACTTACTGGTCCCAGAGGTGTTACACCCTGGGAATGTGACCTGGAAGCAATGTGTCATACAGTGGAAAACACTAGGAAGGACTGGGATCTAGCTGGGTCTTCTCTGACTGCCCAGAATCTTTCCTAGGGCAAAATTGGTCCAATTGACTGACAACTCTTGTGTCCTCTTATCCGGATATGTATCCCTCCTTTTCTGTATCACAAATCTGATTCTCTAGCTGGTCAAAGTATACAATCAATATCTGCCTCTTCGTGCTGTGTACAAAGGCTTGTAAGATTTCTTCAGGGATATCTATCTGACATCAATCTGGATGATGGAGAACACTACCAACACTTTTTACCTTCAAGAGCTACATTCAGTCCTGTGATGCTGTGTTACAACATATAACCTCTGTTCTCTGCCTCTAACACCTGCCGTACGAAAAATGTCAACTGATAGAGGGCAGAGCTCAGATTTCAGAGCTTGTATTGCAAGGAAAAGGGTTTGTACATGAAGGCAGCTACTGGGTGCAAAGCCTGACTGTTGAAATGACCAAAGGGCAGACCCCCTAATCTGCTTTTGGAGTCATTCTTCCCAAATCTTACCAGTTATTTCCTTATAGATTTGGAGAAACCCCAGTACTAACTGAAAAGCACTGGGTTTTTTTTCCCCTTCTGCCAACCCAGAATTCTCATGAGCTGAGAATCAGCCATGATGAATTTCAGTGCCATTGGCTATATGCCTGGCAGGCATCCATGGCAGCCTCACACACATGCTTGTGTTTGAGCTGAAGGCAGCTCCTGGCCTTGCTGTCTGTCAGCTTCTTCCTCAAGGGAAGAATGATGAGGAATTACTGCCAACGTGTAATATTGCAGGACATAAGTCTCCATCAGCAGAAGGAGCTGGGACTGGTATCTCAGATAAATCTTTTCTTTGTTGAGCACACCATCCCAAAGTTTAGTTTTGATTTCAAAGGGTAATGCATATTTTACCCATGTATTTTTGAACAGCACCAGATCTCTATGTAAACCTCAAGGACGGAGATGATAGTAACCTACTAGAGCTATGGGAAATGTAATTAAAGTCCCTGTATCACAGAAGTTCAGGCGTAGTCTGTTAGGTCATTGAGACCTGGCTTCTGTCCCAGAAAACTTTAGATGTTTAACTAGGGTATCTAAGGAGCCTAATAGCTGTATCCTCTTTTACAACCTGTGGATAGAAAGAAGTCTGTAAAAACAAGGCTTAGCCCACCTAAGGTATGTTATGAGGATAATTGCAATAAAGATTGTGAGGCACTGGGGTGCAGAGGGCGGGTGCTGAGGGGAGACAAGCCACTGCAGTTTATTTTGTTCTGAACGAAATGTTGGAGTTCCTGGAGTTCATTGTACCAAGACCTGCTGAGACCCTGATTAGCAGAGCTTGCCACAGGCTTTTGCACGCTTTTGTCTCATCTTCTGAGATACCTAAGAAAAGAAACTGCAGAAGTTAGGGTACAAACTAACTTTTGATTCCATAACCAAAACTGATTCATCCTTGTTCCTCATTTAATCTGCCTATGCTTAGTTGAAAGTCTTCCAGTAGGTAGAGCCACCACAGAAATTTCTTTGTATTATACACCTAAAATCTCATGCCTACCCCACAAACAAGCTTTCCATCCTCCTTGAAGTCTAGCCTTCTAGCCTAGCAGAGGAGTGCAGCCATAGTTTGGGTTTCCATAACACAGGTTACCCTGCATGATGGATGCGTGCAGCTCTGAAACCCCAGGTAGAGCATCTGGGGTTGGGGAGATAGCAGTCCTTCTGCCACCTTCGCCCAGGTTCTCCCTTTCTGTGCTGCCAGAAGTCCTGGAGCCCAACGAGGTGCCTGCAGCCCCGGTGTCAGCACAGCACTGGCATGAGCAGCTGCATGGTTTTTCCCTCCTGGAGCTGGCAGGCTCTGCACTGCAGATATATCCTGAGATCTTCCGGCTGTGTGGTTCTTAAATACAGCTTCCTTCTTACAGGGCTTTTTCTGCCTTTCTCATTAGAAAACAGGAGAATCACTGACCCTAAATTTAACCCTAATCTTAACTCTTTAACCCCAATTTCTTTCTGAACTATTTATTTCAGACTTTTCTATTATTTTTTGAGCAGCGCTGACAGGCGATAGTTCTGGAATAGTGAAATGTCTTGCAGCCATGGTAACGCAAGGCACTCATTGGAAAGTTTTCTGATACTAAAAGAATTAGTTTATCACAACCTTGTACATTAGGTTTCCTGTGAGATTCCCAGGCTCACCATGTTGTTTAAAAGCACAGAACTCTTTGGCTGATCAGGTAGCATTACAGAGAATTACTCTGACATGCTGCACAGCATTTGCCCCTAGAGCCTACGACAGGAACAAGCCCAAAGGAAACTGCCTATAAAAACTATCGAACTGGAAAAATTGGAAGTACCTTCATTAAAGGGTACTTTTGTTCTGTTCTGATGTAGAATTCCCTTGCTTCAGATATAAGCTTTAATTTGCAGCGATCTGTTTTGATTTGTAAAGAGAACCAGGAGCCTTACTGCTGACAACAATAAGCAATTCCTCTCCTCTTTTCACCTTGCCACCCTTCGCTCCCAGTGGGAATGAATTCCTGCTTGCTGAAGTCACCTGTACCTCCACAGTAAATATTACCCATAGTTTTCCTCTATTTCCATTATCTCTGTCTCTCTCCTGAATTTATATCTAATCTTACTCTTTTTTCTTCTGTATTATGCCGAATTAAAATCTCCTAAGTGCATGAAAAATAGTGACTGTAATGCATGAACGAAAATTAATAAAGCCAGAAGAGAACATGAAATCAATAATCTGATTCTGACAGCTTGCTTTGTCTCTGTGGCCAGGCTGTAAGGATGTACTAGTGTTTCCCTCTGTTTAAAATTAATTGAACTATTTTATCATATCAGATAAGAGTGCACTCTTTGTGCTATTGAAGTGATAATTATGACATGATAATTATAGTCTGTGGCCTGCATGATTCTGTGAATGAGTCAGCACAGGCAATTACTTTGCGACAGCAACTTTATGTGAATGTGTCCCTCCAGACAGGAGCTACAGGATAGTCTAGCTGCTTATTATCTCTGTTGCCCAATGCTCCTTACTCACAGGAGTTTGTTGTTGTGGTGGTGGTTTTGGGGGGGATTATGGGGGGGTTGATTTTGCTTTTATTTCCAATTTGGGCAATTCATTTGGATAAACATAATGATTGCAGGTGTCCAAGACAGAAAAAGATGAAAACGGTTCCAGTCTATAAGGCTGTGGATTCAGAGCTCTGTGATGGTGTCCTTTGAGAAATTCTGTTTGATGTCAGGCTCCCCATGCCTGCTGCACCTTAGTGTGACTCCATTAAAACTGATCAGCCTTGGAGTTTTCTAAATCGTCTGCCACTGTGGTATCCTGCTGACAACTCTACACTCCTCTGAGCTCACTGGAAAGCCTCTAGAATGTCCTGGAAGAAAGAAGACAAAATACTTGTTAGCAGAGAAAACTATAAGCATCAAATGGAGCTGAAGAATTGCTTGAGTTTGGCAAGCTCAAAGCAGAAGGGTATTTTTTCCCTAGACATTTACAATCTGAACCAGGAGACAAGATATAGATAGAAATATATGCAGATAGGGAAATAATGAAACAGTTTTGAGAGACATGAGAGAGTGCAGTCTCCCAGCGGGGAAGTAAAGTTGTTAGGCTATTCACTTTCAGAGGGAAGGTAGAGAGGAAGGAGAGTGGTGTTTGATTTCTAGGTGTCCTTTCCCTTTGTGATCTCAGACAAAAAAGGCACGATCATCACAGACAAGTCAGTAATGCATTGGTATAAATAATGCACTGGGCAACGTACTGAAAAATGGAGTGAAAACAAAATACAGAGCAGCTGCTTACTAAGTGAACATCATCCAACCCGTGAGCTGATGAGACAGTGGAAGAAACAGTGTATGAACATGCAGTTAATGACAATACCTATGAGCATGATCCACCTTTCCTAATCTCACAGTGTTTAATTCTGCAACCCTAATTGTCTTTGACTGTGTGCATAATTATATCTTAGCTGTATTATACATTTATCACAATGTTTATTTCTAAGCTGGTTCCACTGTAGCCAGGCAAACAGGAATGCTGTAAGATCAGGCCAGATGCAGCGCAGCTCAAATGGAGAGGACATATTTTTACTCCTTGAATATCGTGGTATATTGCTGCCTGTGAAATTTCAGAAAAGGTGTCATTCCTTCATCCTAGATCCCTAGTAGGTGTGATGAGCTGCAAGGGAACTGTCAGCAAGACCATTTGTATATAACATAGAAATAACATTGCCTCCTGATAAAAGGAACCAACACGCATCAACACATGTACAACATGTCACTATTAGGTCTAGATTTGGAGTTCAGGAGACAGATGCTCTGCTCATATCAGCAATTGCCTGTGGAGTTCTGTAAACTCTGAGAATGTCATTCACAGAGAACCACAGCTTGTCCTAGGATTTGTAGGAGATCTTCTGGGAGAGAAATGTATGTGTCCTGTAACATTCAAAACAAGGGCATTTTTGTTTATTGGGAAAGACCAGGTTGAGAAAAAAGCCTAGGCTTATATCTTGTGGGGCTAAACCAAACTAGAAAGTCTGTCACATGCAGCCTAAGTGACATCTGTTTGAGTGACGCCTAATAGAACTCCTCCTGGACATGTTGTACCTGGCTTAAGCCCCAAACTTGGTCAAAAGAATAGCTCAAAGACCAACATAATTCTTTTTTTTTCAATAAGGAATCAAATTATTTACTGTTCCTTCACCCTCTTCACGTGGCTATTCATGTGCAGTGCTATTACAAAAATTCTCTTCCCTCCTCTCCCCCCACTGACACACAGAGAAAATTGTTGGATGTGGTAGCTGGACGCCTTCAAGTAGCACTTTCCTGCTCACTTACATAACTGCATATGAATATTGATAATTGTTCTCTCTGACACTCTGCTTGTTAGCAGGTTTCAACCTGCAAACAAATCTAAAATACTGTACATAAAATCCTGGATACTAAAATTCTCATTCTCTGCCAAAAAATATTTGGAGCTTCCTAGTTTCTTCGCTGGAACAAAGAGAGAAGCAAATAGAAAAACGACAGTAGAACTGGGGAAATGTTGGCTAGAAAGGACCTCTGGTGGTCACTACTTCTAACTCCATTTTGAGCAGGAGTATCACCCTCAAAACCAAAAAAGGAAACTCTTCCAAAGCAGAGAAGCTCCCATTTGTGTTTTACAAACACACCCCTTTCCTGTGCTCTGGTCACTTTATTCCAATTAAATAGATTTAAGGGGTCCCTGGAAGCTCTGCTGGTATGAATGAGGAGTTTTCTTGAAGTAGACACTGTGTAGGGTGAACATGAGGTCCTCATTTGGAGTTCCCCTCCTAGTCTCCTGGCCAGAAGAAGGAAGGAAGGAAGTTTTGTAGGTAACGCTGTGGAGACACTGACAAAGCTGCCCTTTGCATGACACCCACACAAGTCTCCAAGGGCTGCCTAGCCTTCTTTGCCCACTAGACTTCATTCCCATATCGTTGCAGGAGCAGCCCAGGAGATGTGTGAAAGCTGTGTTCCTTTCTTTATAGGCTTCAAGATAAGTGGTGCTCACAGAGAAGCGTTTCACCTTTTGTGCACAGTGAACTGATGAGACATGAGGAACTGGGTGCTTTATGGATAAAGAGATCATTGCTGTGTGGCTAGTGTGTAATGTGTGAAAAGGAACAACCCTGGCAAGTTCAGCAGCTTGATTCATAATTTGGGGCAATAGTCCCATTGTAGAAAACACTTTGCTCTGTCATACAGATCTTATGAATAAAGATTAATTCATACTCATGAAAGTCTATGCAATGACTGTTTTAGTATGCCTGTTTAGATGATGCTGAAGAGGTGATTGACAGTGGGTACCTTCTATGGTTATTTCCAGTACAAAGCAATCACTCTGACAGGGGCAAAAAGGTTGTATCACTGATAGTTCTTGACAGGAGTGTAGGGAAGAAAATCAGCATTCACTTGCAGATGAATGGCCAAGATTGTGTGTTGAATAAGTGACTGATTTTACAAGTCATTTGCTGATTTTCACCTGTGTACATTTCTCTGAGAGTCATGGTAGTGCTGAAAATAGGGTGGTATCAAGAGATGAAACAAAATGTCTATACACAGGGGTAATGTTTATGAATCAACAGGTGGAAAAATTACATTTAAAAAGTTTTCCTGACAAAGAAGAGATACAGTTCAAACTAAGTACAGAGTGTGGCTTAAATCTAGCCTGTAACTTTGATCCAAGTGCCCCGGTTCATTGTGAGTGAAGGGAAACAGGACATATGGCCCCAGCGATGCCCTGCATGAGGTTGTTGGAGAACCAGTGAAATAATCTGAGCTTGTTTTGTGCTTTTTGAATAGCAATTTTTATACAATTTATCCTACAATGACATCTGGTGGTTGTTTTTCTTTGACAGGAAGTTTTTGCAGAAGCATCCTGCCAAGAGCTGCCCGAGGGTGAATCCTCCCATGGCAATAATTTACTGGGGTTCTACTTTTGGGAGGAAGTGCAAATATATTAACAAGATTGAAGGTTTTTTTCAGTTAATAAACAACACACAGTCCCTCCTTGGGACCAGTCAATGAAGCTAATTGTCTTGTTGGGAATGGTTTGATGGGCAAGTATCCAGCAGTGAAGCCACTGCTGCATCTGGAAGATGTACTGCTTCCTTCTAAGAGCAGCCACTGCTCAACCCATGAATATGCTGTGATTTTCCAGAGATTGGAGCACCCATATACCCGTTTTGGCAGCAGAAGTTATGAGCACACTCAGGAGTGGGAGCATGTCTCTCTTGCTGCCACTAAGCATTGTTGTGTTGGGGTGCTGAGTGCTCTGCAGACAGTGATCCACAGGCTTGTAACCCATGCAACAGCACCAGGTGGGAGTCTCCAAAGACAGATGCTCTCTCCTAAACAACCCACAACGAAGCTTCCAAAATACAGAGGTAGTCCAAATTCAGTTGTCTCTTTCCTGGAGCTGGACAACATGCATTGACTGGAGAAAACAGCAACCCTGCTCCTGACTGCAGCGAGGTGCCACTCAGGTGTTGGCAATGCCAGCAGTCACCTAATCCAAAACAGTCTG